>OW386285.2:135981641-136581641 GCA_936432065.2 Rutpela maculata | reverse complement strand
CCGTTTAAGTTCGACGTCAATTAAATGTTGATGTAAGAAAATTTATTAACTAATAGGTTTAGTCGTAAGTTTAATTCAACGTGTTTTTAAAACGTTTATATTTCAGATCAATATGACAATGAACAATATGTACTTTGTGCCTGTTTTATAACCAGATATTAACATAGTAATTATTAACATAGTTATGAGACGTTAAACTCACTTATAAAAGTGACGTTGATCCTCACATGTCCTAGACCCGTTTTACAACTATCCGTTGTTAGATTTATTAAACATAACATTATAACGTTAAAAAGGGACAATATTTGACGTTGAAGAAACATTGATATAATAAACAAAATCAACCATATATTGATTATAGGTGGTTTATTTGTATCCGATAAACGTAGTATTATGACGATGAAAAAGAGCAACAACACTATGTTGACACAACATTGATGTACTAAGGAAATTTTATTATTTAAATTCTACGTCAATTAAATGTTGATGTAAGAAAATATATGAACTATTAGGTTTAGTCGTAAGTTTAATTCGACGTGTTTTTAAAACGTTTATATTTCAGGTCAATATGACGTTGAACAATATGTACTTTGTGCCAGTTTTATAACCACATATTAACATGTAGTAATTATTAACGTAGTTATGACATGTTAAACTTACTTATAAATGCGACGTTGATCCTCGCATGTCCTAGACCCGTTTTACAACTATCCGTTATTAGATATTATTTAATAAATATTTGTTAAACGTAATATTATAACGTAAAAAAGGGACAATATTTGACATTGAAGAAACATTGATATAATAAAGAAAATCAACCATATATTGATTATAGGTGGTTTATTTTATATCCGATAAACGTAGTATTATGACCATGAAACAGATCAACAAAATTACGTTGACACAATATTGATGTACCAAGTAAATTTTACCGTTTACATTCGACGTTAATTAAACGTTGATGGAAGAAAACATATTAACCATTATTTTTAGTCGTAAGTTTAATAATTCAAAGTATTTTTAAAACGTTTATATTGCAGAGCAATATGACGTTGATCAATATGCATGTTTGTGCCTGTTCTATAACCACGTATTAACATATAGTAATTATTAGTAGAAGAAAATACTGGAATGAAACATTTTAATAAGTTCGTTTTTTTCACAAATATGTAATAAGGTATAAAACACGTTTATAATGTAAGGAGTTTTAACCACTAGCTAAAAGTAACGTTTGTGGAACGAACAAATTTAACGTTTTTTATTACATATATTTAATACGGCCATTCAAACGTTTTATTTAAAGAAAAAGAAAACGTATTTTTTACAACGTCAAAATAACTGTTGTTTTCAACTTACTAATTGCAAGGGAATTTTAAATCCATAGGTGAAATAGATGGTAGAAGTTACGTTTTTTAAACGTTTTTCTACGAATCTATATTAACGCATTAAATACGATTGTAAAATATTACATTTAAATAAAATCTATAAAATACGTTACTCCTACACATATTCCCAACTAGTTGTGGAAAACTGAACTAAAATGTTTTGATCAGAACGTTTATTTTACTGATATATTAACGTATAATACACGTTCATATAATGAGAACTTGTAACAACCCGCTAAATGTAACGTTTGTGAAACGAAAAAATTTAACGTGTTTTATTGCATTAATATAATATAGTAATTTTATTTAAAGGAAAAATACAAAATACATTTTATACAACGTAAAAAAAATCATGCTTTCAACTTATTAAAATGCAGACATTCTAAATCTACAGGTAAAATAAATGGTAGATGACGACGTTTTTTTAACGTTTTTCTACTTATCTACAGTAATGCATAAAATTTACTTGATTACCACATAGTTTGTTGCAGAAACTATTTCTAGATGGCGCCACATACAAACCACTAACAATAATCAGTCATGATTTATCTTACACTCTTAGGAAGTTATAGAAAATAAATAATATAGATTGCAATGTTCAAATTCTTTCAGGGAATATTGACTTATTTGGATGGATCTTATAACCATCAGGTTAAATATCATTATTCTGTGGCTGGGTCGAGATAGCATAAACATTTTAAATGGTATCTGTTTATAAGGTTTCAATCACCCACTGGTTTTATCTTAAAACCGTCAGGTTAAAGATCATTATTCTGTGGCTGGGTCGAGATAGCATAAACATTTTAAATGGTATCTGTTTATAAGGTTTCAATCACCCACTGGTTTTATGATAAAACCAGTGGGTGTTTAACCTATTAATTGTCTAGATGGCTCATCCGTTTCTTCGCGCGACATTTTTTCGTTGAATCAACTTGTTTCTAAAAACCCTATAACAACGTGTGGTTTTCAATCCTATTTTAACGTATGTGTGTCCACTGCTTAGTGGAAAACTCCGTGGATCTCGGCGACATTTTTGCGTTTATTCGACGATTATTATTCACGTTTATATAACGTTCGGTTATCGTCATTTTCAAACGTTTTTTTAACGTGTGTGTGTTTACTGGGATGTGGTAGCTGTTCTTCCACTTAACCAAAAACTAAACCAATTTCAACAAATGTATAATGTATAGTGGCGCTTATACATATAAAATGATGAATAGCACAATAATTAATGTAAAATTATAACTAAATATATTCTAAGGCTAACATGGTATATATTGTAAAAATATATAAAGAAAGATAAATATTGATTTAAGTTTGGCGACTGAGTAGTGTTTTTTATATCTAGTCTTAAATTGATGGATGTTCGTTTATTTTAAATCATTTTCGAGGGCATTATACACTTTGCAGATTTGATAGCTGTAAGTTTGAAAAGTTCAAGTTGATACAGTGGCGGCGTTAATAACCCTTTGAACCTATTATTTAGGGAATGAACATCCGTTCTGGGTTTAATTTTTTTAAACAGATATGGTGGGGACTTTAATATAATAACTTTATGATATAAAGTTGCTGAGTGAAGTTGTCTTCTATTTTGCATATTCAGCCATTTAACTTCTTTTAATTTATGTGAAATTCTTTGACACCTTCGTATACCATATATTAGACGAAGACAAGAGTTTTGAACCTTTTGGTTTATATATGGTGTATATACAAGTAATTTAAACAAAGACGGTAAAGTACATCCGCATAATTAAACAACGATGGAACCATAGACTCGCATAGCATGATTTTAGTTTTTTTAGGTAGACAGTTCCTGCTGGCATATATTATTTTAATATTTGAATATCCCTTTTGTAATAGTTTATTAATATGGCAAATGAATCTAATCTCACTGTCCAAAATCACACCCAGACTTTTTGCGTTACCAGTCTTTACCAGTTGAGTATTTTCCATGGTAAGGTTTAATTTGTTTTTAATTCTCTATTTATGATTTCTTGGTCCGAAAACCATAGCATTTGATTTGCCTTGGTTGATAATGAGACAGTGATTCTAAGCTTCCTTGGCAAAATTATTAATGTCTTCGTTTATGCGGGTACAGGCTATGTCAACCTCTGACGGATAAAAGGAGTAATACAGCTGGGAATCATCAGCATATAAATAAATTTCACAATATTTTAAACAATTAATAAAATGACTGGTATAGATGGTGAACTTGACCCCTGCGGTACTCCGGCTGTTAAGCTAACAGCTTCTGAATTTGAGCCATCTAAGCATATTTTCTGCTTTCTGTTCTGCAAATAGTTTGCAAATAGCTCTATTGCACTTACAAAGAGTCCGATATATTCTAGAATACATAATAATATCTCATAATTAATTGTATCGAAAGCTCTACTGAAGTCCAATAGAACTAAAATAGTACAGTTTCCTTTGTCACAAGCCGAAATAATATCATCCATTACATTCAAGAGAGCTGTGGTACAGCTATAGCCAGACCTAAAACCGGATTGAATCATGGGTAGCAAATTGTATAATAACTACTAGATATTCTCTTAATTGTTGGTCCATGATTTTTTTAACAACTTTAGATACAGTTGGTAGAATGCTTATACCACGAAGATCTTTAAATTCTAAAGGATTTCATTTTTTTGGCAACACTGTTACTAATGAACTTTTCCATAAAGAGGGGAAAACATTTTCTGGCAAGCAAAAATTAACTATATGGTTAACATGTGGAATAATATGAGGACAACATAACTTCAGAAGTTTGGCATTAACACCATCACAACTAGTAGTATTAGTAGGGATATCGTTAATTAATCTTAAAACTGTATTCATGTTTACTGTTTGGAATTTAAAATCTTGTTATTAAGGGGATTATTTCTGTAATAATTTAAAAGTGATGTTGGTGGCGACAAATTTGTTGTTACGTTAATTAGAAAATTATTTCTTTCATTCACATTTTTCAAATAATCTGGGATGTTTCTATTTTTATTATGTGGCAAGATATGGTCATTTCTTAAAAATTTCCAGTGCCCACGTGAATTGGAAGTATTAAAATAATGTTGAAAATATACTTTCTTTCTCTCTTTATTGCGTGATTAGTATAATTTCTAATTTCTTTATAAAATACCCAGTGCATGAAATGATTCATAGATAAAATCATTAAAATTTCTGTACTTGTACATTCTCGGATTACTGCTCCCACCACCTACCTTTATTTCAAACGAAACAAGTTGGTGATCAGATATGTCGTTGTCCAATATATTATCTCTTTCCTCATTCGAAATAATCACAGATCAATTAACGAAGACTTCGACTCAGTTATTCTGGTTTGTTCCTCAATTATTTGTTCTCATTCTCCAGTTGTTCGGCAGTATATATTTCATCGTTTATTATTAGCTTATTTCCACGTATATGTGCATTTAAATTACTTAGTCTGGCCTGTTTTTGGTGTTTCAAGAGACATTTTCGTATTACATGATCATTTTTTGTTAAGTCTTCTGAAATGCTTATTTTAGTGCCTTTGAGTTACTTGCAATTTTTTAAGACTTCAGTTTTGGGGAAGAATGATATGAATTCAATTATGAATGGTCTATTGATTTGTTGCTTGCCTATAGGATATATATTGTTTATTGGTAGTCCAATCAATGAATGCCCAAAAGGGGATTGTAGAGAACATTAAGGAGGGGAGAATTTTCCTCTTCAGGAATGTGTTGGAGGTAGTTAGGAGGTAAGCATACTAAAAGTTCTATGCAGAATTAAACATAATTAAATTTCCTACAAGAATGTCTATATTCATTTTCATCCTACGTGTTACAGTTTACGAGATATTCGCCAATGAAAACCGATAATTAATAAAAAAAAAATCAATTATGTACCTTGAATATTTCCGTCAAAGCGGTTTACCGTGGTCTGCTAATAAATCACAGTCCCAAAACAATCTTTATTTTACAACATTCGACGTATTTACTAACGTAATATTTTGTCGAAATCTATACATTTCCTTAAATATACAGTGTGACTCACTTAAAATGATACCCTTATAACTTTTTTATTTTGTTTCCGATTTTAATCAAATTTTACTCTAATATAGAACAAATTAGAATCTACTCATGACCAGAAAAACATTCAGCTGCTACAAAGGCAAAGCCATCTGCGGTACGAAAATATGCTGAAAAAAATAAAATCATTTTGAATGTTAAAAATTCTAAAAAATGCACCCGATCGGAACCACAAAGGTACATGCACCAAAATTTGATTTGGTTATTAATGGAGGATTTCTCATACATAAGCTCATCTGGCAAAAAGGATCCTCAGTTTCCGCAATTTGTGGTGGTTGCGTGAAATTCGTCAATATGATTTTCATCTTTTTCCGCATATTTTGGTACCGCAGGTAGCTTTGCCTTTATAGCAGGTGAATGATTTTCTGGTCATAAGTAGATCATAATTTGTTCTATACTTGAGTAAAATTTGATTCAAATCGGAAACGAAATGAAAAAGTTATAATGGTATCTTCATTTTAAATGGGTCACACTGTATATTTAAGGAAATGTATAGATTTCGACAAAATATTACGTTAGTAAATACGTCGAATGTTGTAAAATAAAGATTGTTTTGTGACTGTGATTTATTAGCAGACCACGGTAAACCGCTTTGACAGAAATATTCAAGGTACATAATAGGAAGAAAATGAATATAGATATTCTTGTAGGAAATTTATTTATATTTAATTTTGCATAGGTTACCTATTTCCGTGTGACGCATGGTTTCCGAGTGCCAAACGAAGAATCGATAAAAGAAACATTTCCACCCCCCTCCCCCCTGAAGCGGCGGGGCTGGGGGCGAAGATTTTAGTATATTTACCTCCTAACTACCCCCAACACATTCCTGAAGAGGAATATTCTACTCTCCTCAATGTTCTCTGTACAACAAACACTTTCGTTGACTGGACTATTGATTAATATTGAGATTTATGCCTAATAGTTTATTTAATTCATTTATTACATTAAGAGCTAAATTTTCTCTCGGCACTTCTAATCTAAAAATAATTATATTCCTTTTTTTGTTTTCTTTCCAGATGTTCATATTTTGTTTGTAAATTTTATTTGCTTCCTTCAAAAATGCTGCTTTACTTGCTGCCTCCGTAACGGATATTTTAATTTCACTTACTTGATTTTTTATTTCTGTTATTACTTTAATTGTTTCTTTAATAATTTCGGTTTGTTTATTATTTTCGTCCTTTATTAATTTAACTAACTCTTTAAAAATATCATTTTTCTCGTTCATGTTATACTATTGTAGATATGTCTTCTCTGTGTATGTACTCCTTTATATTAATTGCTTTGGTTATCTCTTATCTTGATTCTTTTGACAAAAAAATTAAATTAAAAATTAAAAAATTTCCTTCTTAATCTCTTCTTCTTCTCTTTCTACTTGTCCTTTTAAGATATGTCTTGAAATAAGTTGACACAGGAATTGTCCGAATAGAGGCAACATCCTATCGTGCATAACAATTGTGGCAGGGTGTCTTCGGTGTGGTATTGGTAACACCATCCGGCGACACCCTGTATTAACAAAGGCAGCCTTTGAGAATTTCGTTTATTACTTACTAATCAGTAACAAAATGGTGGCATTTTCATTAAAGAACTAAAAAGATGCAATTGTCTGGGTCATAGCTTATTTGTCTCTTATGCTTCAGAAATAAAAAAAAAATACTTGAAGGCGTAATTAATAGTATCTAATTTAGCTCTTAGCATTTTTTGACATATTTAACATTTGAACTAAATACTTCGTCTTATAACGTTAAGAATCCATCTGTAAGCCATTTTCATTTCCTTTTCACTTAAACTGTTAATCCTAGAGAGAGGTGAGATGAGGTACGCGAAGTTAAGGCACGCCGGGCGAGTCCGGCACTTAGATAGGTGAGCGTATCTCATCTCGCCATCCTGGTTAAATGGTGGAGTAGCATTAGATAAACTTCGCCAGGATGTTAAAATAAGTAAGGCAATTAAAATAAAAATTAAAAAAATCATCCTCAGTTCATAAAATAAAATTTCTTTTTGGACTTCATTAGTGTGAAGGGAAAGGGAAAAAATGGCAAGTCCTAAATAATATAAAGAAACTTCTTTGATGCATTTATTATTAAATTATCAAAAAGGAATCGAAATTTAATCCATGTGACAATCTTCCTAAATTAAATTCTCTAGTTATGGCACTACTTACTTGTTACTTATTACTCTATTTTTCTACGGTATACATGCCGTACTGATTTCAGTATTCATTTACATGAATTATTGGACAATAATTTACTTTTTGTCTACATTCATATTATCACGCTGCCAAAAATTAATGCTTTAAGATTAGTAAAAGTCGTATTTTCTATAATTTCGTAATTATATTTATTGCTGTCCGTAGTATTAATACAGTAATCTATCAACAAAATGATCATGTTTTATCCCTTATTGAAGATAATTAATTCTATATAACGACAAAATGTGAAACCATCTTATGCTAGCTACGTAAATAAAATGATAATATATTTTCATTTTCTTTAATACGGGGAGAAAAATTACCGAAGAATGGCTTTTGACATAACTGAGTAATTCATCACGAGATATATTTTTAACTTTTTCAAACAGGAATTCAAGGTACAACATTTAGATAATTTGCTGAAAATATGTACCTACTGAATGTTATAAAATTAAACACTAATTTTTAAGAAAGAAAGATTATTCAGAAAAATAACCAGCGAAGCGTTAATTCACTGGAGAGTTGTACTCCAGATTACTTTTAGTATTTAATGTAATTGGGATATTTATTATTTTATTTATTTTGAATTTAGAAATACTGCCTATTTTGGTTTCTTGGAAGTATTGGATCCGAAAAAAGGAGAAACAGTCATTGTGACTGGTGCAGCAGGAGCAGTAGGATCAATTGTAGGACAACTTGCTAAAATTAGAGGATGTACAGTTATAGGAGTGGCAGGCTCAGATGC
The DNA here is from genome assembly GCA_936432065.2 of Rutpela maculata. NCBI lineage: Eukaryota > Metazoa > Arthropoda > Insecta > Coleoptera > Cerambycidae > Rutpela > Rutpela maculata. Next base: position 136,573,262 of record OW386285.2, on the reverse strand, counting down.
AAAGGGAAAGTGGTTGGTGGACGAATTGGGATTTGATCATTTTATTAACTATAAGACAGCCGATTTAGATAAAGTTATTCCTGAGATTGCACCTAAGGGAATTGATTTGTTCTTTGACAACGTAAGTAAAATCAAATATCATATCCGTATTAAAATTTCTGTAGCACATATTTTCTAGCAATTAAATATTATAATTGTTATAACCGTAAAAGTGTTATACAGGGTGTCCGGAAATTTCAATCATTATCATATGATAGTTTTTGCAAAAATATAAAAAAAAGTTCCTGTAGAAATCAAATTGCCACAAAATAGATCCTCTTTGTTACACACCGTAGGACCAACTGTCTTTTATGAAAACTGATTTAAAATAGTTGACGCAGAGTCATTTTGTGGTCTGCTAAGGCTTCAATTTAAAATCAAATATCATAATTTGACAGTTAGCAGTTTTTTTTTCATGATAGTGTATCAACTAAATTCAAATATTATTGCACTCCGTAATATTTTCACTTCATTGGACAATGACCGTGAAAGCATGCATTCTACTATTATTCTTTTACGTTAAATAGGTACTTTATCCTATAATTGGACCCTGTGCCTATAGAATGTCGCAAATAAATGACTAAATATTAAATAAATTAATAATACCTTTTCCAAATTGTTACTATATGTGCAACTGGTGAGACTACTTTGGCGAAATAAGGGGGGAAATCCACATTATAACTTGCTAAGACCTTGCAATTTGTAACAGAATACCTCTGTCAATTTCATTCATTTTGTTAATAACGTCGGTTAACATTTTTAAGCCTATTAGAGTGAGATCCCAGAGCCGCCAGACCTACGTCATTTTAGCAAAGCTAATATTTTGACAACAAATAGTATAATATTTAGTTAAGAACGTATGCGTATTTGCTAGTTTGAAAGCGGGGCCCTTTTGCAGAAAACAGGTACAAAAGGTACATAAGAATTTTACTCAGTACGTTAAATTATGATAGCTGGATTATTGTGTATAAGTGACACGCTAACTACATGATGTAAGCGTCAACCTCCAAATCTTAAGGTCCGAGGTTCGATCCCTGAGCGTTCTCCGTTTTTTTTTTTTCAAATATACGTACTAAGAAAAAAAGTTATGGCCAAAAATAATAAATATTTCCTTTTCGGTTGTCTCTTTCTTGGTAATCGCCTCCTTAAGTTATTATTTCTTGAAAAAAAAAAAGCTGAGAACGCTCAGGATCGAACCTCGGACCTTAAGATTAGGATGTTGACAACAACAACAACAAAACAAATTTATTTGACATTCTTGTTAAAAGAATGCACCTTATCGGATCCCGGCCCGGAGCCAACCAGACAACCATGGCGCGTAGCGTCGTGGTAAATGTCTGGTTGGACGAGGCGGGTCCGATTTGGTTTGACGATAATGCTTGTTACAGCTAGGCTTACACCACGTCGTTAGTGTGTCACATGGAAAATAAACCAGCTATCATATTTTAACGTACTGAGTAAAATTTTTATGTACCTTTTGTACCTGTTTTCTGCAAAAGGGCCCCGCTTTCAAAATAGCAAATACGCATACGTTCTTAACTAGATATTACACTATTTGTTGTCAAAATATTAGCTTTGCTAAGGTCTGGCAGCTCTGGGATCTTGGACTATATTGTAAATCATTTTCATTTGATTATCATTAGCACATTTTTTTTTTTTTTAGGTGGGTGGAGAAATCTGCAGTACTATTTTGCGGCATATGAATAATTATGGTCGAGCTTCTTTCTGTGGGTCTATTTCAGCATACAACGTAAAAAATCCTAAAGGTATGATATTTTTTCTACGCCATGATGAAAAGTCAAACAATTGAAACTCAAAATTGGGAAAATATCTCTTTGTAACGCTCAATATAGCGTGAATCTTGCTACTCTTGTCTTATTACTTGCCACACTCTCAATTAAAACGCTGTATATATTTTGATTATTAAATTTATTGAATTCAAAATGCAATAATACATATATTCAGAATGAAATAACATTCTGAACATTTTAAATATCGATTTTAATAAATAAATTCACAACTATAGTACGCAATGTGTGTGTGGAGAGGGTCACTGCAAGACTCAAAAGATTGAAACAAGAGCATTAGCATTTAAGAATATCTTTTATTTTCGCATATATAATTATTTAAAAATGTTATTTTTCGTATTGGGTATAAATACCCAAAATATATTTTTTAATAAGTAACATAGAGTGTTCCAAAATGCATGGCCGTAGTATGTATATTCCCGAAGTCAATATAAGAGAAAATTTTTAATGAAGATGCTTTATTTCCGAGACATGGTAATTAGAAAATAAGCACGTTTCTATTTTAACAAAAAATGCAACGTTTTTTGAGGAGGTATCGAAATGGGATAGAATCATTTTGAACATTTTCAATTAACGCAGTTTGAAATTTAAATTCAATAAAATGTCCTGGTACTAAAAAGCAGAGTAGTCGAGTCACAACAAATTACGACGGAGTCCACCGCAAAACGATAGGTAGGTATGATGCCCCCCCCCCCCTCCCCTCAATACGATAACAATACAGTTTCCAAAATTTATTTACTGGCTGATGTGTGTCTTATCATCACCTTGATCGTGCTTGCCTGTTTATAAAATTTTAAATAATTTTTGTAATCGGAATATGATATAGAAAATCCAGGCGATAGAGACTATCAATCATTCAAAACATTACATTTTTAAACAGTACCTTCACAAGGCCGAGAAATCTAAAATCTTATATTTCCAATGGAAGAAGTCCACTTTCTGTGGAGTGCAATTAGAAAACCGAGTAAAAGCACAAAAGTTATTCCACATTTTAATGTTGATAATATTTTAATTACTGAAGGGACAGGAACATGTTTCGGGAAAATACGTCTCCTTTTGGCTTCAGTTTATGGAATTAAAGGAATAAACTTGTTACATGTAGTTTTCGTGTCCCTAAAAAATAACCATTAGCCTATCGACCCTTAAACATGGGAATATTACTACGATTGGTTCAATATGGAAAATTAAGATAAGACCAGCTCCTTACGTTTTGAGGTTGTGGGAACGTTCCAGGAAAGTAGTTTTTAAACATCTGTTTGTATGTAGGTATTTATGCATGTGGACATTATAACCTACAGCTAGCGACATCAATGTACATTTTATTGTACCATTTGAAAATAGATATAATTTTGATTTCAACGATCTATCACACTTCTTCCATTAATTTTCGGTCAAGAATAGTCGGTGGGTCGTTAAGGGTAAGTTCTAGCACCCACGGAAGTGAAGTCTCCTTAATATATTTCAGCGGTAACTAAATTAATGAATATTCGCAAATATTTGGTGGAGATCTTCTAGCCGATTCCAGTAGCTGCCCATTTTTTATACCGGATCTCTTAACTTCAACAGGAAACACAATTTTCTCCAGTCCAACGTCGTATTTGTGTGAGTATATCTGACCTCCACAAACATGTATGCCAAACTTTAAATAATCAGATATAGTGGTTAAAAAGGGTGAAAAATTTGGCAAAAATTAAGAATATCAGATGTATTTCAGTAATGGAGGTGTTTTGGAATCAGTTCAATGACCATCTCCCATTGAGCTGTGTACAGTTCCCACGGACATCTAAAGTTGTGAACGGTAAACAACTTTCAGGCTAGACTATAACCGAACATTTTTTTTATTATTAGTTCGTAAAAAATCCTTTAAGATCATCTATTGTATAGGTTGAAGATGGAAATTTGTGTTCCCGAAACATGTTCATTTTCAACGTATCATTTTATTATGTAAACTTGTAAACTATTATCATCATTAAAATGTGGAGATAACTTTGTTATTTTATCCCGGTTGTATAATTTTTTCCTTGAATAGTTTCGGTCACTTTATCATTTTCTGATTACGCTGAATTTCACACATTTCTGCATCCGGGCTCGGCCCCAGTCGCAAGTAGAAGGCTGCAGGGGTTATTGTTACGCCATTGCTCAAAAATAACACAAAATTTCATTAAACCGTGGAAATTACTCTCTTAGAACCAGGTCTTGTTGGTGTTTTTGAAAACGGCTGACCAGGGAAAACATCTATGCGTCGTCTGTCTACCTTCCTAATAGCCCATATCTCAAAAGCGTAAAGAAAGATGGAGAAAATTAGGGCGTTAGCAAGTCTGATCTTTGTGCGCTTCGTGATATTTCTGTTACGCCAAATTTTGCTCAACTAGCAAGTTGCAGATATCGTTGAATTTCATTTTTCACAATTGACAGTGTCATCCACTACGGCTCCAAGGTAGACCATATTGTTTACTACCGCGCAATCCCTAGTGTATTTGGGTGGTTTTCATTCGCTCGGCCTACAATCATAATTTTAGTTGTTATAGTTTACACTTAAACAGTACCCAACTTAACTAGGCGAAGGTTATCCATCAGCTCATGTATGAGCTCATCCTCGTTTGCTGCAACTAAGGTCGTATCATCTGCAGATCTCAAGTTAAAAATATTGGCTCCGCCTATAGTTACCCCACCCTGACAGTCCTCCAGCACACAGTGCATCACTATAGATGTTGAAGAGTTTTTTAGTTATTGTATCGATTTTCGGAAAATACCACAAATTCAAATTTTTCCAAATATTAAATCATTAAGCACCAATACCTCCCCACCCCCATCAAAGGCATGGTAGTAAATGGCATGCCAAATCATTACATTATAATATCTCATTAATTAATCGATACGGTAACGCACCGGGTTAAAGCGTGTCGGGTGGCTAACAAGCTTGGTCACATTATCTATCGGGTACTAGGTTCGATTCCCGACTCCAACACCGGCGATGTCGGTGAGTACTGAATATTATCTGCATTGTTTCAAACGTGTAACCCCCTCCCGGGCAGCCTAGGTTTTATATTTGGGGGCTGTCTAATATATGTGGTGTGTTATGTAAATTATACCAAACATTGTGTATATGTGAAAAGCAATTTTTTTTATTTTGACGAACCGTAACACCAAGTATAGCTTTATAAACATTGTGAATAATTCATTTGGATGGAATACTTTCCTACTATTATATTTCTCAATCAATAGTTAACTTGACATACATTTTAAGAAAAATCATTTTACAGCAACTCCAATACAATTTCCAACACTTAGGAATCAACTGAAAATTGAAGGTATCCACGTAACCAGATGGAATGATAGATGGTTGGAAGGTATTCTTCAGCTTTTAGAATGGATCAAGGAAGGAAAATTAAAATACCGTGAAACTATAACTGAAGGATTCGACAATATGCTTAATGCGTTTGTTGATATGTTAACTGGTGGAAACTTTGGTAAAGCTGTTGTCAAAGTTTAAACATTAATAAATTTGTTACAATTTATCTTGTTTTTTAATTAAATACTGAGAACTGTTACGATACTCTGCACTTTTAAATGAAGTGGGCAATGTTTTCAAAGTAAATTCATTTTTATGGCTAGTTACGTATCTTTTAATCAGGATTATTCACAACTGAAGAAGATACACTAGCCCTCCTTATATTATTGACTTATTTTATATCAAAATTGTATAAAAAAAGATCTTATAAATTTGTCTTATTTATGTAATTACATAGGAAAGTTGAAAGAGCTACGCAGTATAACAGTCATTAAGTAAATTGTTTTCCTTTACTTAAAGAGGGTCCAACTTTTGTGTTTTCTTACACCTCCTATTTTTTACATATCTTCAGCATCTAGCGATAGTCCACATTCTATTATTTCTGGGACCTCCTTTTTAATATCTTCGTGAAATCCTTCACTTTGTTTTTCGCTTACACTTCCTATATTTTATGAAAATATTTAAAATTCGACGTAATACTCACGTAACAGCAAAGCTTCCTGAAGTTTTCTAATATAGTACGATCAATTGCTTCTGGTTTCTTAATCAACTTGCGAAGGTGTTCGTAGAAGATACTTGGATATTTAAAGATATAGTACTCGAAGCACTGTTATTAGGCAAAACAAATTGTTTTATCATTGGTTAGTTTGACATGAATGGGATAAAGTAATAGTTTCTCGTGAATCATCAGGAACTTGTGTACTTACACTAAACAATATATCTATATTCCTGTAATCAGGCAAGAAACTCCCTCTTGTAGACTATGATCCTTGTATTACATATTTGTCAATATATGAAACATGTTTTATGATTTGTCAAAAAATGTGTCATTAACAAATAAGAGTGTTTAATATTATTTAATATTCTAAAAAATAAATATTTTTTAATGATTAGAGTTTTAATTTTTTGAATCAAATAGGTATCTATCTAATCTATATATAATACGGTCAATCAGTGATTTGACCCGTAAATAATTCCTACAAGATTTTTTTATAATGTAAATATTGTTTTATTTTGACTTTCGACTTTCGATTAATTTGTTATTGCGAAACGACGACATAAGCTCGTTAAATACATTTTGAGGAGTGTTCCTTAAATCATTGCACATACTTAAGTAACAAGTGTCATCTGCAAATAAATTACCATTGGAAATGGTGAGGTGAGGTACGGTACCGGTTTCAGTGAGTGGACATCGATCGGCGAAGTCAAGCACGCCGATGCGAGTCCATCACTTAGATGGGTGACCGTAACTCATCTCGCCGTCCTGGTTAAGTGGTAGAGTAGCATTAGCTAAACTTCGCCAGGACGTTAATCTAAAAAATAAGGCATTAAAAAAAAATACCTGACAAATCATTGACAAACAACAAAAACGGTAGCGGTCCTAGAACAAGGCCTTGGGGAACTCCACAAGATATATTCAATATGCTGGACTGCTTTCCATTTATTGAAACTTGATGTTTCCGATCAGTCAGTCACTATTCTTAAAATCGACATACATGTAACTTATTAATCAGTCTCTCATGATTAACAAGATCAAATGCCTTACTTAAATCCATAAGTATTCCGAAGCATTTTTTGTTATTGTTTATGTTATCATATAGATTATTAAGAAATTGGGTCGACTACCATCGTGGAAGCCATGCTGTGTGTCACATAAAATTTCGCAATGGAGATAAATTGAACCACTCTATTAAAAACTACCCTTTCTGAAAATTTCGAAATTGTTGACAGAAATGATACTCATTAAGAGACTTGTTTATCAAGTATGTTCATAGACGGATAATATAAAAAACTCTCAATTTAACCATATTTGAACTGGTGTTATCTACGCCACTTAAATTGGAGGATATTCTAAAAATATTAAATATTTCATTTTCAGTCACCGGTTCAAGGCATATGAAGAATGAAGAATTTGTATTTAATGTAATACTATTGTTGTCTTCCAGGTTTGAAAATTTATCCATTAAACTTTTTGGATTATCAACAAAAAATTGATTGAATTTGTCAGCTATTATTTCAGTGTCATACATTAAGTCATTATTAATTTGAACACTTTCGATGGTATTTTGCCTAATTTTGTTATTATTTATATCATTATTTATGATTGACCAAGCAGCCTTTGACTTGTTTAGGGATCTGCGATTGTTTCTACATAGAATTAAGTAATTATCAATATTGTATACCATAAAATTTACTAAAACTGTTTTCTTCCACAGCCAATTATTTAAAAATTACAGACATTTTAGAAACATGGCGGCCGTAATGGCATTAATTGTTTGTAGAAAATATTAATTAATTATTGTGGAAACCACCTTATAGTTTAAAAAGAAAAGTCTTAAAAAGTTTAGAGATTTTGATAAATTAAAATGGACAATATATCTAAATATTTACAAGAATCTGGCAACAGTACATGTCTGTAACTAGCGAATACCACCCTTTCTAAAGTTATGACTATTAGAAATGTGTATGGCATCTTTACTCTCCACCCTTATAAAGGATATGGAAATAAATACTATCCTAAGCCATACTATCTAATTAAAAATAATAATACTAAATACTCCAGAAACAGTGAATTTCCAAAAAACTTTCCTTTTTGACGTGCCATATATCTTTGGAACACTCAGTACAATTTTATATAGGTTCTAAATTCGGTTTAAAATTTTAATTAATTTGGACGTTTCCATATGATAGAACACTTTTCCATTATCATATTTCTTAATACAGTGAACTTGAAAGGCAACATCGTTATATAAAAAAAATATATTTTGTAGCTTCTCTGATACAATTTACAATTGCTGTAAAAGGACTGAAACTTGAAGGTTTCCACGTATTGAGATGGAGTGATAGGTGGTTGGAAGGTATTCTTCAAAATCTAGAATGGATCAAGGAAGGGAAACTAAAATACAGGGAAACCATAACTGAAGGTTTTGACAATATGATGAATGCATTTGTTGATATGTTAAATGGTGGAAACTTTGGTAAAGCTGTTGTGAAAGTTTAAATAAATCATTAATAAAATATTTGCAATTTACTTTTTCTTTTTATTTAAAAACTGCAAACCATTATCAGATTAAGATTTGATGTATAAAATGTATGTAAACAATGCAGAATGGTCAATAAAAGTGACACCCGTTGACAAGTGGCTTTTACTCCGAATAAAACATGTTATTTTTTTCTTCAAATGTCGATTGGCCATAAAAAAAATAAAGATAAAAAATCTCGAATTTCACCACCAAAAACGCATTCTGTTAATAATCCCATAGCAGGCGTATTAAATAAAATACGCGTTGCTATGGATATTACTTTTTCTGTCAGTCGCAGCGTCAGAAAAAGTCAAACTTTAATGTCATGAAATGAGTTAAAAAATATCATGTTTTTCTGACGTTTGAAGAAGTTCCATTATTTTGATACTACTATTAATATTAAATAACTATATAATTGTCCAGGCTGAATCAGAGGTCGAAAAGGGTACCTTTTTGGATTCTCAATATTTTACTTCTTAAAATACCAAAAATGTATGAAATTTTTTTCCGGGAAAGTTATGAAAATTTTGAAAACCTGCTCGTCATAATCAAAGTGAAAGGGAAATTTCAATTATATAAAAATTCAATTGAATTGAAGAAAATGAATGGACCGGTCATATATATCTGCACCAAAAAACACTCCAATATAAGTAGTAACAGAACGGCGGGAGATTATGTTAAGAGAGTTAGTACCACTGAAAACATTCTTGCATTGGTACTATATATTGATAAAATTGCGAGTCTCAGATCAGACATACAGGGAAAATGGAAACACGAATGGTTCTTGATGTATATGGACAATAATTCTGAATACTACATATTATCAGAATTTGGGGGTCTTTAAATCCCAGTTATAAAAAATAAACCTGACTGAAAATCTCTTCTGTGATCTGAACCACTTATGTTTTGCAAACATTCAACATTATATTTTTTCTACGATTGTGCTGAAAGTCAAATTTTCTAACAAAATTACTGTAGAAAATATCACTTTGCCGCACGCCGTGCGGCAAAGAATTTGCCACACGCCTTGATTACATCTTCACACACCGGAATAAAATAGTGTATTTACCTTAAAGAATTTTATATTACTGGTAATAACAATTAAATTCATTAAATGTACATTAATTACACATGAATTGCAATTACAAAGTCAAATTTTCTAACTTCAGAATGAGTGCGGAAAATGTCACTTTAAACAAAATCTGACAGGCAGCAAATTTTGGAAAGACTTTAAAAAAGGGAAATAACTTCACAACCGTAGGAAAAATAGTATGTAACACACATGTGGCAAGCTTCATTGTAAAACTCGTATGATAGGAACACTCGCTGCGTTCATGTTCCTACTTTCATACATCGTTTTGCAATGAAGCCCTTGCCACACTTGTATTACAATCTACCAGGGCTGACGATAGGGGGGGGGGGCAGACGGGGCTGCAGCCCCCGGGCCTGGCACCATCACTGTTAAATACATTTTTGTATTGATTGTATTTCAAATGAAATATTATGTGTATTGAAAATTAGTATTTTTGATGTGTCCCAGACGGGGGGGCGCCAATTTGATTTTACCCCTGGGCCCGTACCGGCTCTCCACGGCCTGCAATCTACTATTTAATGCGTGAGCTAATAAATCATAGTATACCTATAACATAAAATAACATGTCGCTTTGACATTTTTGTGTAGAAATGGAGTTCTTTAAATTCATTAAACTGTGTAAGGTAGCGGTAGTGAACGATGGCAGGTTATAAACCTTTACGAGTATCATGGTAAAAGATAGTGGGCAGACTATGAAAGAGATACGTTCTCACGTATACCTCCCCTTACCGCAGTCTCCGCTGTTACGTCATGTAAGAGTCAACTAGTTCAGCGGTCAATTTTTATTTTAGATGTAAACTAAAATTGCATTAACCGAAGTGTTTAAAAGCTTATCCTTTGATGAAATAAAAAATTAACGACTCTTGGTTGGTCGAGAAAAAAGATAAAGCCAGTGATGTGAGAAAATTGTAAAATAGGTAATATATATACTATTTTTTCGTTTAACTCGCTCTAACTCAAAAACGAGACAACGAATTAATCTTAAATTTTTAGTGTTTTGACTCTACCATGTACATACTACTATGTAGGTCGAATTGTAATAAGTGTAGAAAATATGATTTTTTTCTAAAGCTATGTCGCTAAACTGTGAAAATTTACAGGTGCAAATATAACAAGCGAGAAACTGTTTTCTCTTTCAAAATAAGTACCAGGTATAGAGGGTATATGAAGATAAAGGATGGAGCTAACTTTTTTATTTAAAACATTTTTCCAGGATTAACAGTTTTTGAGAAAATTTTCCTTGAGGACCATACAGCGCAGAAAATGCGGCGTAAAAACTATGTACGTTAAAGTGTTGTTTAATGAAATCGAATTCTGATTTTTCTGCAGGATCACCTTCTTTATAGGCTCGATGCCAAATACCCAAGAGCGCGGTTACAGCATCTTTAACGATCTAGGTCTGTGAATAACACAGTAGCGTCCGACCCAAAGTGGGCGGTTACAACAAGCATCTGACACAGAGTGGGCGATTGTCACTAAAACTGCAGAAAGCAATTTTTCCCCACAAGCATCAATGAAAACGTATGCAAGCGAGGCCTTGCACAGGCTTCGCACTCCGGCTGGTAACCGGCGCTGTGCTCTTTTCATGGAGAACAGCGTGAAGTTAGCTAATGGGCGTAGGAAGTTCCCCTACCAGGGTCCCTGGGCGAAATTGGCTATTAGTGTGAACACAATAAAAGCTCAACAAGAAATCTGACTTGCAATCTCGAATATAAGAGGACTCTTACAGCTGGGAAAGCTTTGTCTGCTAGAAAAATAACTAACAGACTTAAATATCAAAATAGCAAATATTTCCTAGGTGCGTTGTAAGGACTCCGGACACTCTACATCCTCGACAGGAAGCATGATATGCTTTTCCGGAAACAATGATATCAGCCGAGATGGGGTGTGATTGTATATCTCTAAAGAAATAACAACAAAGCTGTTAGTGACCGAATAAGGTTCAACTCCAAGTTTTCAATAATATATTTGGCATCATGCACCTACAACTGCTGCCAAGGAGGAGTTCGAAGCGATCTACGAAGATCTAGAAATTCTACTCCGAGTATTCCAAACAAGAAAAGATGATGAATGAAAGAAGATAATCACTTGCGAGCTGTTATTGGCAAATTTGGTATCGGAGAACGAAACAAAAGGGAAGGAACGCTAATTCGGTTCTAGACAATACGTATATGGTAGTCAATACTCCATTACAACAACATCCATGGCGCCTTGACACTTGGCTGTCACTTAGCGGTAAATTTCGGAATAAGATTTACTATATTATGATAGAAAATCAGTGGAAATCTTTAATAAAGACTCTGCAAAACGTTACCTGACGCTGACTGTGGTTACTGGTTGCTTATGTGCACCTTCTCGGTGAACCTGAAAACGTGTCGAAGGAAAATATAAAACAGAATATATAAACGTTTGCCCATCATAACTGATGGTCTAGCGCTCAAAAATAAATTAGGGAATATGTAAGTGAAGCCAACCAATTAAATGATGAAAATTGAAATGCCCTGTAGAGTTTTCTAAAAGAGAACATTACACGGGCAGTAACGGAAACACAAAACGAGATAAATAAGAATGTGAAAAAATCTTATATAACTGTCGAAACTCTAACTGAAGTACAAGCCAAGAAAAATCTGAAGGTTCAAGATGTCAGCATTGCCTTGGAATCGTCAGAGTATAACAGACTGGTGAAGAGGATTCATACTTCTTGTCGAAGAGATAAGAATTCTTATCTGCAAGGCGTTCGTAAAGAAATTGAGTCACATGCTGACTAAAATAATATTAAGGATCTTGAAGTCAACTAAAGTCTCCAACAGTACTCTAAGAATTGACAGGGATCATATTGTTGAAGTTTGGTGCCAATATTGCAAATAGCTCTTCGAAAGTGACCATCATGGCAGCACCATTACGAATACAAACCTTCAATACTACAATCAGAAGTGAAGGCAGCCATACAAATATTAAAAGCTGGGAAAGCGCTGGAGTTGATATCACGGGCGAGGTGCTTAAGTTGACTGTTGAAAACGGAATGAAAATCCTTCACAGAATATGCTAGAAAATATGGGAGGCCGGAATCTGGCCCGATGATTGGAAAACCTTAACCACTACAACCACTAAATAAGAAGACAAATGTTTGTGATAACTTCAAGTTGCAGACGACACGACAGTAAAATAGAGCTGTACATTCTGCATTATCTGTCTTGGTAAATATCTCCTGATCAAGCAGGTTTTGAAATTGGCACTGCCTAGAGATTTTTATACATTTTCATAGACAATATTTAAGTATTTATAAAATATTGCAGTATCCCAAATTAAACATAACGCCATCGTCCTTCACGATTATCGTTCTAGATTTGTACAGTGCACGTACAATACGTACATAATTCTGGATCCGTTACTGATAAAATAGGGCAAAAATGTTTAATAACCATGACAAACGAAAAAATGTTGCACATAAATTGTTTTTATGCAAACATATATAGTGTTTTAGATCAAATTAACTTAATTGACGTCAAATTGGTATTTATTTGTTTCAATTATTTTTACGCTTGCCAAATATGATAGCAACATTTTCTTTCATCTTATTTCGCTGCTTATTATAAACATTTCATTTTTACAGTATTCGTACTTTTATTGTTCCAAAAGGGTATAATTAATGAACGTATAGATACTTTTGCTACGTCTAAAACTTGACTTTATGCTGATATTAATTCTAAAAATGAATTTATAATGGTAGCGGAGTCAAATTAAGCATCAAAATAAATGAATAAGGAATTCTCTGCCCGCAGCAATTTTAGTGTTTTAATTTGTTGTAGGTATAAGAACAAGTGCTATGAGGAGCTTTGGATTCAATCCATCCATTATTTTTAGCCCTTTAAATAAATATTTTGCACTAAAATTTTGCAGGACGATTTAATTCAATAAAGGGCATAGTTTCACCAACTTTCGTTAAAATTGATGAATTATTGCGTTATATTTCTTAAATTATCCAAAAAGGCAATTTTTAGTGGTTTTTATTTTTTTACAGATTAACAAATTATCAAAAGTTTTTTCAATGGTCTAGTCTTATTCAAAATGTTATTGCGAACAATTTGGTATTTTTATTTCTGCGATGCGACTACTAGGACCGGAGATAATAAGGAAAATAGAAGAAAATTTCGTTGTTGACTCTAAAGAAGCCGATTTAATCCAATACTTTGCATGCTATCCTGCACATTTGTTTATAATAAAGGTTTACAGCTCTGATATCTGCGAATATTGCAATTTCACAGGTGAGCTATATTATATATTTTTTGAATGTACAAGACACGTAGAAGCAATTGATACATTATATAACAATGTAACAAAATGTGGCAACATCCTTACACCGTCCAATATACTATATCTATTGTCAAATAAAAGGAATATTTTTGATTATCTTATGGATTTCTTGGAAGAGACAAAAATTAAGTTATAGGTTAGCTTTGTTCCCTATGTTCTACACCTTTGTGTTATATATACAGTCCTAACCGTAGTCTTATCTTGTATGTTAACAAAATGCCCTGAAAGACCACTGGACGAGAAGTTTGTGACCTATGTACATCCTTCGTTTTGTTTCTGACAGTACGTCATGTAATTTATTGTTTATTGTTTAGATTACATGTAGGTTTGCAATTTCTCTTCTGTGGCTGGCTTCGGCCTTTATGCCAAAAAAAAAAATCCAAAACTCATTATATTTGTTGTCACAAATAAATCAATGAATGAAAATTGCTGCAGCGAAACAATTTCATTCGAAATTTATTTTGACTTCACTATAAGGGATATTTTAGAACGCCAAATATGAGTGGCAGAGATTGTGACCTAATATATTTTTTTAAGAAATTATATTAACTATACCTACAGTAGTCATCAAAGATGTAAACAATATTTTAGAACAACTATTGATTACCACTAAAATATTGGATGTCTTTGGTGTACGATACCACATTTTCAAAACGAATGTTTTTCATGCTTCTTATTTTGCCTACTTATGAATAGTTTAATAACTGGAGACACAAATATTATAGTTGTCTTCAGGTCTACGAAGCACTCAAAAAATGTCGACGTCTTTGACCATCAAACACGTCGCATCGCACCGCCAAAGAGGCCGACATTTTTTACATGCTAAACAAGTGTGCAGTCAGCTATAACCTGTTTTCGGATAATGATTCTATTACCCCGTTTTACCTATTTTTAGAATCCTACAACTGAACTCTCTCGTAAGTGATCGTCGGCTGGTTGAGATGACTTGCAAATCGAATATTTTACAATTTGGAACAATTTCAGGGTCAAATTTATTAGATTAGATACCATCAGATCAGTGGCGGCTTAGACAGTAGGGGAACAGACAGCCGCCTATGGCGGCAAAATTTGAGGTCGAAATAAAATGAACACACGCTTATTTAACTCTACGCAAATATATATTTAATTTGATCAATACATTTATAAAACTGGAGATATTGCTGGTAAAGGTAAATATTTCATATCACGGTGTTAGTCAGCGAATTCTGAACAATTTTCAATACGTTCGACTGTCTATCTGTCTTGTCTGTCCATTCGTACGTCACGTTTCTTGTAAACAGGCCAAGACAGAAAATACTGAATTTATTGAAATTTGGAGGACAGGAAGTTAGTGTTAGTTAGAGGAGGAACCGCATTACTTCCACATCCAGTGGAAGTATAGTAACGACAAAAAAATTTTAAAAATTTTTATTGTTCAAATAGGCTTAGAATGTCATGAAACGTCGAGATTTTAAGTTTGAGCGAAAAAAAATTTCTGCCTGTCGGTCTGTCGGTAACTTTTTTTTGTGCGCACGTTTACTCTGGAACCGTTTGAGATATTGACTTGAAATTTGGTACATTTATGTACTTTAACGAGATCTAGAATTAGATTATATTATATTCATCTTGTTCCGTCGAAGGGTTGGGGGGTAAATTGGGGTAAATTTGGGGTAAATAGGTAAATCAAGCAGGTAAGAGTCTATAAAATTGGTATTTAGTATATGCAAGAGAACCTAAGGTCTCAAAAAAAATTTTGGCATTAGCCATTACCACCCATTACAACCCCACCCATTATTAAAGGGGATGAAAAAAAAATATGATTTAGTATGTGTACAAGAACCAGAAACCTCAAAATATTTTTTTACTTTATCCACCCCCACTACCACCCCCTATAACCACCCCCACTACCGCCCCCTATAACCACCCCCACCCCACTACCGATGTGGGGTACCGTTTTATGGGTTTTTGAGGTAGAGGATTTCAAATATTATATTATTAAAGTTCCATAAACAATTATTTCCACATACAAACTTTTTTCGTTGTGAGTGACTTAAATAGAAAATCTGGATGTGGAAATAGTGATTCCTTGGGCAGCGGTTTTTTTTTAAATCAATCAGTAAGTAAATATGACAGATATGAAAATGAAAAATTTCTCTTCCGTTTCGTTTATGCAAAATTACGTCTCAAATAGTAGATTCTTAAGTCTTGAGCCCCTTACCTGTTAATTTTGCAGTAGGTACCACAGGGATCTGTGTTATTATTTTAGTACACTTCGGATTTTCATACTTTCATAGTAAAATGTAAAATCCATTATAACGCTGAGGTTTCTCAGATGTATCTTCATTTTATTTAATTTTATATAATTTGGACGAAGTGGCTTTTACGCCATTTTCTCCATAAGATTTCAATCTTTATTAGGTGCATCATTATCACATAATTTAAAATTAAAGTCGGCAGTAATATATTTCATGTCAAAAGAAAGATACTCAGTAAAAAACAAGATATGGACATTCATTAAAATAGCAAAAGATTAGGTAACTAGAGTTTAAGATTAACCAAACATATTAAGAAAAATTTAGGAATAGTGATATTTGTTTTTATATGTAACTCTTGTAGAAAAGGTCTCATCTTCAGTTTCTATATGATTCCGACACTTGCGCTTACCCCCAATGGGTGAAAACCACCCCTAAATTAAGATATTTAAAATTTCAGAAAGTATGGCTGATTTATTTAGGGTGTTTATGTTTTTGAGATCGCTGATTACGAAGCTGAAGTCAAAATTCAAAAATTCAAAATGACGGCTACAATATGTCGGATGGAAATTTTTCCCAAGGCAGGTGTTTTAAACGGATAAAATTAAGCATCTAGATGATGCTATATATTAACGAAAAACAGTATTTTTGATATTTTTTTTTTAATTACTGAACAATTACAGTAACATACAGAAAACCTTTCACGGCTTTCACTCTACATTTATTTATCTATTTCTTTATCTGTTTTATTTATCTATTAAATATAATGAGACGCTACTGCTCATTATATTTACTCGTCGCGCAGTAAGCCTAGTGACAATCAACTAATAAAAACACACCAGCTATTGAATTCATTAAATAGATATTCATTATTAAGTGAAAATGGTGAAAGCAAAGGTGTATATTTTTGAAAAACAATTCGACGGATTGCCAAAACCAGGCGATTTAAAATTAACTGAAGAAGAATTGCCTGCATTAAAAGATGGAGGTCAGTATATATTTTTGTTATCTCTTTTTTTTTTATATAAATTAGGTAATAATTGGTATTAGAACAATTTATGAGGTTCTGCTATTTATAAGACAAGTTGATTACGATAAAAATAAACATAGTTTTTCCACCTTATGATAATTTTTTAATATAGGTAACCCAAAAAATGATATAAAATTATTTTACTCAGTGAAAGAAAACATGAATTTTATACAAATGATTCTTCTGTTCGATAATAGTAGAAACATAGCAGTGTCTATATTTAAATTAATTGCATAAAATTCAAGCATATTTAAAAGACAACATGTCAAAAAACATGGTAATATATTGCCACAACAAAATATATAGTCAGAGTTTGGGTATAGCGGAGATTGTATTTTCTGGCCTTATTGTTGAGATAAATGCGACTAATGTTATGCTGATTTTATCGCACATTTCGAATTAGTTGAGAAAAACGCAATAAGGGTGTGCCAATAAAAACTCCCAGGTGAAATATTTCGGAAACTATTAGAGGTATTTGAGTTCTGTAAAAGCCCATTGCTAGAACACACAAATGGTTGTAGTTTTAAATAGAAATAGTTTTTTAATATGTTAAGGGATAGATGGCGCTGCGGTACAAATTATTTTTTGGATGACAGGAACTTAGACATGTTACCTATGTTAAAGAGAATTTAATTTCAAGTAAATTTCGTGATACGAAAATCCAACCGTTTTCGAGAAATTTGGGTTTAAAATATTTAATTTTTGAAAAACTAAATTCGCCATATTTTTGTCAAATTCTGGTCAACTGACAAGTTACCGATCTTGCCATCTGCATTCTTCGCCGAATCTTATATTCGCAGTTGACAGTATTGTCCACAAGGGCGCCAAGGTATACTATCTTGTTTACTACCTCACAGTCACCTATCCTTAATATGTCTGGGTGGTTATCATTTGCTCGATCCACGTTCATAATTTTCATTTTGTTGTAGTTTACACTGAGGCTATAATCAGAACTTTTTGCCTGAAACCTGTCCAACAAATGTATGAGCCCATCCTCGCTTGCTGCAACTAATGTGGTATCATCTGCAAATCTTAAGTTAGATATCTTGGTTCCGCCTCTAGTACCCGCCGCATTACGTGTTCACTATAGATATTAAAGAGGATTGGTGACAGAACACAGCCCTATCTGACGCCTTTGCCGACTTTACATTTATCGAAGTTAGTGTTGCCTACTTTCATCAAAGCAGAGTTTTCTTCATCTAGTCGGCGGATAATAAATACCAGATGTTTGGGTGTCCCCATCTCCAATAATACAGTTCACAATTTTACTCATCCCACATTGTCAAAAGCCTTAAGGTAGTCTACGAAACAAAGGTACATGGGCACATAATATTCTCTTGCTTTCTCGATAAGTTGTCACAAATTCAGTTTTTGCTCTCTGGTATCGCGTCCTTTAACAACGCCTGCTTGTTCAGGAGGTATTTGCCACAACATATAATTGTGAAGTCTGTATTGAACAATATACAGCATTATTTTACTGACGTACGATATTAGTGCCAGCAATCAGTAGTTATCACAGACGTTCCTTTTTTATGTAGTGGCACGAAGATTGAGGTTCTCCAATCATCGGGCCAGACTCCCATATTCTTTCTGTGAAGAATTCTCACTACATTTTCACCAACTTAAGCGCCTTGGCCGTGATATTATCGACCCCAGCTGCTTTACCAGTTTCTAGTTTTTGTATAGCTGCCTCCACTTCTGATTTAAGTATTGAAGGTTCATGCGAGTCATTTTCTACCTCTGAATGATCTCTTTCAAAAGGTTATTTGCAATGTTGGAGGCAAACCACAATGATCTGATCCTTATTAGTTCTTAAATTACCAGTGGACCACGTTTTTGGTTTAAATTTGTGTGTAATCACTCTTACTGTTCGGAACAGATCTTTGATATTATTGTGATTAGCATGTAACTCTAAGTCTTTACTGATGTCTACAGAATTCTTATCTCTTCGACAATGAGTCTGAATTCTTCGCGTCGGTCTGTTATACTCTTCCGATTTTCAGGCAGTGTTGGCGCCTTAGGCATTCAAATTTTCCCTGGCTCTTACTTCACTTAAAGTTTCGGCAGTTATCCAAGGTTGTTTCACATTTCTACGTGTCTCGTCCTGTGTTTCCGTTACTGCTCGTGTGATGTTTTCTTTTAGAGAATTCCACAGGACATTTGGATCTTCGTCATTTAGTGGGTTGATTTCACTTATATATTCTCTAATTTATTTCGGAAAGCTGGAGCTTCGGTTATGGGGGGGCAAACATTTTTGTATTTGCTTTCTACACGTTTTCAGCTTCAGCGAAAAGGTGCGCATGAGCAGCTGGTGATCTGAATCACAGTCAGCACCATGTAGAGTTTTACATTGCTTTATTGAAGATCTCCACCGATTTCATATTATAATATAGTCAATCTGGTTCCGATATCTACCGCCAGGTGACAGCCAAGTGTAAAGGTGCCATAGATGTTGTTGGAATGTAGTATTCACGATTGTATAAGCATTGTCTAGGCAAAATTAAATTAGCCTTTGTCCCATTTCGTTTCGTTGTTTGATGCCAAATTTGTCAACAATGGCAATTTTCCAGTTTGGAATAGTGTGGAGTGATGTTTTTAGATCTTTATAGAACGCTTACCACTCCTCCTCTTCAGGAGCAGTTGCCGGTTGCCATATACTTGCACCAAATTTACTACTGTTGGCTTGGTGTTGATCCTTAGGGAGATTATCCGATCACTGACAGATCTGTATCCGAGAATTGATTCAGTTATTTATTTCGAGATCCAGAATTCGACTCCATTTTGGCTGGTATTATTTCCGGAGAAGCATATCATGCTTCCCATCGTGGATGTAAAATGTCCCTATAATACATCTCGGAAAGACCTGCTATTTTGATGTTTAAGTCTGTCAGTTCTTTCTCTAGTAGACACGGTTTTCCCGGCTATAAGAATCCTCTTACATCCCAGGTAGCAAGTCGAATTTCTTTTCAAGCTTTCGTTGTATCCCCACTAGGAGACAATTTCGCCAAGGGAGCCTGGTTTGCCAACTTCCTGCGCCCAGTAGCCAATTTATCACTATCCTCCCTGGAAAGGGGACAGCACCGGTTGCCAACCGGAGCGCGAATCCTGTCCAAGGCCCTGCTCTCTTTCATTTTCATGGAAGCTCTTGGGAAAAATTGAGTGCAGTAATTTCCCCTTGCTTTCTGCACTTTTAGTAACAGCCGCCCACTTTGGGTCAGACGCTTGTTGTAGCCGCCCACTTTTGGTCAGGCGCTACTATTAATTAATTAAGACGTTAAAGTTGTTACAACTGCACTCTTATTTATTTGGCCTTTAAGGAAGTCGTTCTTCAGTCGTTCTTCAGTAGCCTCAATCCAATAATGGTAGCACTGCTGCAAACTACCATTTACCGTAACCCTGACAAAAGGGCCTTTATATGTTTCCACCCTCTGGGTCAGTGTGAACCCCGAGCTTGCGTGGGCAAGCTCATTTCTCTGATGTAGGAATGTCTACCAAGTTGGTTCTTAAGAATTATCCTACCAGCTACCCTAGCTTTAGTGATAGTGACAGGCAAAGCAATTTTTATTTAGATTTAGTGGAAGTGATAGTTGGACATATGTAACATACCGTTGATGAAACTAGACAATTTTTGCAAAAACGCGTTAGTAAAAGTGCATTTTTTATACCGACAGAATAAATTCAAATAGCTCGAAAACTTGTAAAGACAAGTCCATAATTTTATGTAGATATTGTTGAAGCGAGTACGAGAAGAAATATTAAAATTTTCAAAAATATACTGGGTTCCTCACAAAGATACAAACGATGTAATTTCCGCCTAGTACTTTCTGATTTTCCTCTGTTTATTAATTATTATGATGTTCTAATAATAGTTGAATGAATATTATTTGTAAATACTACTGCAGTGAGATACTATTTATACTAACTTTATTTCATATTAATCTCGGTTCAAGAATTTGAAATACTTTTTTTTAAACGCCTTATTTATATTAACATCCTGGCGGAGTTGCTATTCCATCACTCAACCAGGACACACACACACATAGCCAGTAACATAACAACAACTCTCTGCGACATTGCCATCTGATGCTACATTTGAGAGTCGAACTCAGAAGAGGGGAGACCGCGATTGTGTGAGAAACAAAACAGCTACTTGCTACTATCTGTGTTGTCCCTCACACAACCGCGGTCTAGTCGACTGATACCGTTTTAGTACGTTTATCCATTACATTTTTCAAAATTTTTGATGAAAATTCAAATTTCTTTGGAAATTTTTGAAAAATCAGGGACAAAAATCGAAAATCTGGCTTGACACATCGATAAGCAATTAAAAAACGAAGATTTCAAAAAAAATTACTTCCCGATTGCCTAAGGACCTAAAGACCGATTTGAAAAATGTCACTTTGCAGCGAGCTAATGCCTGACATGACTTTTTTGCTCCTTCCAAAGCCATGTTCCATCGAGTTTTTTAACAATTTCAAGTAATAAACTACTCGCAAAAAAAAATCAGCTTTAAACATTTCTGTCAATTGATTGATAGGCAACTAAAAAACGAAGATTTCAAAAAAAAACTTTCCGATTGCTTAAGTATTAAGACCTGCAGACTGATATGAAAAAAGTGCCTTTGGGGCCACTGAGCGTTGGTGCGCCTGCAGGAATTGATTTTGTGAAAGCGCAGCCTAAATGAAACACAAAAATTAGGGAATTAATTTTAAGCAAATCTTACAAAAAAAAGTGTCGCAGGCTCCTGTAGTATTTCGGCAACACGTGAAAAACGCCACTAAACACCCGTACCCTAGCCATAATTCGAACACGAGGCCCCGTGGTCGCAAGCCTAACATCGTCAAATAATTAATCAATCAAAAGAAATTCATTAAAAATTAATAACTCTACATCTGTCCCACCCGAACACCTGTGCCCGAAGCGAGGCAGACATATAATATGATAAGCACCGCCCCGCCATAGCAATTGAAAAACTGGACGGAGTGAGGCCGGGAAGGATTATTGGAACAATAATAAGCAAGTGACCAACTCCTTTTACAAAAAGTAAATTAAAAGGCAATTAAAATAAAAACTTATTTAACGATGTAAATTTAAAATAATTTGTATAAATTTATATGTAATATGATTAAAGGGCATAAAAATGTATAAAACTAGTTTTGCGTGAAAATTATTAACCAAAAAACCCATTTTAGGAAATCTAATATCGTAAACATTGCGCCACTGAGTCGGTGGTGGTTTCTAAGAGGTGGTAACTCTCCGCTTATATTTTGAATTACATCAATATTATTTTGTGGAGATTGTTCCCCAAATAAAAAAAATGGTAGTAATTTTCGAATTTCTTCGTTTGTTGAAGTTCACCACATGTAAATATTACTTATTTCTGATTTGGACACCGTACTTTTCTTGAGGGAAATGTCCTTTATTTTTTTTGTCTTAGTAAATCGATATACACCAGACATGTAGAATTGTAGACGTGTAAAATTAAAATAATAATATTGAGGTATTTGAATGCCGGTTCATTCTATCCATTATTCTTAAATTTTTTTATATACATTTATATTATTTTCGAATCAGTGAAAATATAAATAATTATTATCCATGGTCAGAAACTTCTACAAAATTTGAATTAAGGCAAACAAAAAAATTGTTTGTCACCTTGCTGATTCGTGTAGACGTAAATATAACTACATTTATCATCTGGCAGTGTTATCTTAATCTTTATTATATTCAAGTAGAGAATGTTGATAAGAAAATGATTTCTTTATTTACAATGACTAAGATACACCACAATAATTGAGCAGTTGAGCAATAACACAGGCCTACAAAAAAGAAGGTTCTTATCTAACTTTTCTGAAGTATTTTGAGGCACTGAAGCCAATTTTGGAAAAAAAAATTCTATTGTGTCGGTTCAAACACTTCGATCTCCTAATCTATTATCTTCATAAAAAAAAATTTTAAAAAGCAACATTTTCCTTAGTTTATTGCCATAATTTTTTGTCTCTAGTAACATTCAGCTAAGATACTTCCCTGCTAAGATATTTAACCTTAAAGCCAAAAAAAAAAATTATTTTTACAAAAATGTTCAAATACACTAAGTGTAATATCTTTTACATAAAGCATCTATAACGGTCAAAAAATTTGAGCGTATACAACTATTGTTAGGACTAACAAAAAACACGATTTGGATTTTTTTTTTTTTTCTATTTGGAATTAACTGTGTAAAAATCAAAATTTTGCCTTTACTTTCCATGTATCATTTTTGATTTTGCAGATATCAAAATTTGCCAAAAGAAAATTTTAAGCTACTGTAATAAGCTTAAATTTTGTCCAAGGTACATGTTAAAAGGTTTTTTTTTAAACCAGAGTTATAACTGTTTGAAGAGTGTGACTTATTCGGGGCTAGCTCAAATGCACCTAAAATTGACTGTACCTCGGGAACAATGAGGCTAATTTTATTCTATGGTTTAGTTTTGTTATTTCATAAGCTAACTTTTTTGAAAATGTGATCCTCTTTGAGTAATTTGCTTAAAACCTTTGAAAAATCAATGTTTTTTGCATAAAAAATCAACGTTTTTTGCTTAAATAGCGGGTGTTAAAGCAAAAATAACGTTATGGGGTTTTTTTGGGGTAGAATTCGACGATCTACACGTTCCAATAGCCACTTTTTTTTTTTCGAAACCTCTTAGTTGAGGCGAAACTTACCCCCAACGAAAAAGCACCTTTATTCCTTTTTAATATATCACATGTGACCAATTTTGAATCAAACTCTCAAAAAATATTTGAATTTAAAACTGCTATAGAATTATTCCGTACTATACTAGAAAATTCTTGCTATGGTTTTCAGCTTTCTAAAAGCTCTGATGAAGAATAACAAGTCACTGAGAGGACTAGGAAGCGTTTATTCGTTTTTATTGCATAAAAGTTTAGAAGCTCTACAAAATCATTTTTAAGACTTATGTCGCGTCGCCGTCGTGGGTATAGTAATTTGAAAAAAAATATAAAATTAAACTTTTTTCCATTTTTATACTTTCTAAAAAAAAAATACCAATATTGCTTCACTAATTTTAGCATATGAAAATTACGTTAGCTGACTTTATTTTAGCATTTGTCAACTGGACAGATTAACAATAAAAAAAGTTAAACTTTTATAAACTGATCTAGTTTAGCAATTACAAGTTTAGTAGAAGCTCTACGAAATTGTTTTTAAGACTTATGTCGCGTCGTGGGTATAATAGTTTGAAAAAATATATTTTTTTCAAAAAAAATTAGCAACTTCCATCTCGAATTTAGAACTTTTACCCAACTTTTGCGAAGTTCCGCCGAAATAAAAATTTATGAGCGGGGAGAGAGAAAATCTAAACAAAAAAAAAGTTTAATACAAACATTTCCAACTTTTACCCAGCTTTTGCCAAGGTCCGCCAAAATAAAAATTGATGAGCGAGGGGAGAAAATCTTAAAAAAAAATTCAATAAAAATTGCCAACTTGCGTCTCAAATTTTTGTCCAACTTTTGCCAAGTCTGCCAAACCCCCCCATTACTCCCCCGTACCCCTCTTCGCTAAGCCCCTGAGTTAGACTTTTATAAATCGATCGAGTTTAGTAATTACAACTAACACGATGAAATAAGTAAAGTAAGGTAAGGAAGTATAGGTGCTACGCTACTGATATAAAATATTAGCAATGAATTGTGAACAGCTGAATTCAATAAGTTATACTTAAGAATTAGATTTTGCAAAATGAGGGAAATATGCCTTTATTTTCGATTTATTATAAATATTTAAAAAACCAAACATAGCATAATCTTTAAGTACTTGCTATTGTTCTAACTAATACAACTAGATATATTACTTCCACATCCAGTGGAAGTATAGTAACGACAAAAAAAATATGAAAATTTTGATTGATCAAATAGGCTTAGAATGTCATGTAACGTAGAGATTTTAAGTTTGAGAGAAAAAAATTCTGTCTGTCGGTCTGTGTGTAACTTTTTTTGTGCGCAAGATTACTTTAAGATATTGAAGAGATGAAGTAAAAAAATATTTTGAGGTTTATGGTTCCTGTACATACAATAAATCACAATTTTTTTCCATCCCCTTTAATAAGGAGGTGGGGGTGGTAATGAGGGTGGCTAATGCCAAAAATTTTTTTGAGACGTTAGCTTCTCTTGTATATACCAAATACCAATTTCATGGACTCTTACCTGCTTGATTTACCCATTTACCCAAAATTTACCCCAATTTACTCCCCAACCCTTCAACGGAACAAGATGAAAATATAATCTAGTTCTAGATCTCGTTAAAGTACATATGTGTACCAAATTTCAAGTCAATATCTTAAATGGTTCCAGAGTAAACGTGCGCACAAAAGAAAGTTACAGACAGACCGACAGACAGACAGAAATTTTTTTTCGCTCAAACTTAAAATCTCGACGTTTCATGACATTTTAAGCCTATTTGGACAATAAAAATTTTTTTCAATTTTTTTTTGTTATTATACTTCCACTGGGCGTGGAAGTAACAAAGGATAATAGACAAGGACACACATCTCACGCAAAGGTGCCGTTCAAGGCGACTCTTTTTTCTAAACAAAACAAGGTAGGCAACGGTAAATGGGTAACCCACAAGGGATGTCCACATAAGGAGACAACAACTAAACTAAAATTACCTGATCAAATTTTACGTTCAGTATGTTTTAGAATATTATAAAACATTATTCTTAAACGATCATTTCTGATGATAAGGAAGCAAAGTGCTACATTGCGGCAACGGAATATTGTTTTTGATTAGTTCTTGCATTAAGAAGACACTTATGATGGCACTGAAAGATCCAGTGATTGATGCCATCCAAGTTTCCATTACAATCACAAGAGGGTGTTCCCGATAATTTCATTTTAAATAAATGGAGTTGACAGAAAAAAATATTTATTTCAAAATATTTCAATATTTATAACACCTACTCGACTGAATCTCATGACGTTTTTGTTGGGCACTTAATAAGCTTTTATATTACGCTTCATACAAGCAAATCGGTTAAGTAGATTTCGAGTTATTCGAAGATAAATAAATAACGGTGGCTATCAATTAAATGACGTGCTTACTCCATGGAATAAAAGCACGACGGCAGGCATTTTTCCACGCATTTGTTTTCTTCGGATTTGTTTTTACTTGTTCTCGTCATAACCAAGCTCAGTCCGTCAAACATTCTATAAAAGTAAATTGGCTTCCATACTATAACAAGATTTGTATTAAGAAAATGTGAGGACGCACATTGTTTCGATCAAAACTTCTTTCTTTTTTGTAATAAAAATAAAAATCATTTGAAAGTTTAATAAACAACCTTTAATATTAGTTCTCAATATTTTTGAAGTAAGTGCCATAGTCTCTCAGATATTTAATATTTAATCTAAATACTTCTATAAACGATCGGACGCCATCTTTAAACTTCCAAATTTCCGAAACTGCTAATCCTACAGAAATGAAAATTAAAGATATATTCATCTTTGGTTTATAAGGCTTTCTTTTTGGCCTCCATAATTTTTTCGCTAAAACTGATATTTATTGAGATATTTGCAATAAAAGAAAAAAAATCATTTTTTTTTTAAGTAGCGTTATAGTTTAAAGTGTAATTTTCTCTAAAGCAAGTGCTTTATGCAAGAAAATGAGCATCTAAGTAACGCTATATTAACGAAAAGCAGTATTTGGGAATTATTGATAAATTTCTGTAACAATGGCGTCATTTTTGTTTAAAAAAATGTGAAGACGCACATTGTCTCGATCATAGCTTCTTTATTTTTTACGCTACAGAAACAAAAACATCTAAAACATAAATAATAACCTTTAATTTTGATCATTAGCATTTTTTACATAAGTGCCATAGTTTCTGAAATATTTAATATTTTAACTAAATACTTCGTTTGCTTATAACATTCGGATGCCATCTTGGTGACATCATAACTACGTCCTCCACAGTAAGAGCGCCATAGCAGGAATTTTCCTATACAGGAGGCCTTATTGAAAATATTTTTGCTTGCTTTTGCAGTCCGATGAAAATCATTATTTGACGAGTTATTTTATTTTGGCTTTCCTACTATCAATAAAAACACGCTATTTCCATAAAAGTTACAATTGTTTTTTTATGGTAGGTACTGAAAACGAAATGAATATATAGGTATTTTAGATGTAATTTTAATGCTGCAAATTCGATATATATTCAACTAGAGGAAGCTATAAAATAATGTTAGTAGATATTGTGTTCAGCATAATAACTCCATTTCCAAAAACCTGAAAAAAAATGTATATAAATATAATTAATTAAAATAATTGGCTCGAAGGTTACCACGAGACGCTACACTAATTCTCGAAACGGGTGTAATCAGGCACCACGTAAGTAAATTATTTTTTTTTTTAGGTTAACTCTGTGTTTTTTAGTTCAGTTGAATTAAGAAATAGACATAACATATAAATATTTGATTAATTTAATTGTACCTATCTTAAAATTGTAATGATTTAGTACTTTTTTATCACACAGATAAAATATATCTAGAATTTTTACATGAATTTGAGAATTAATTAGTTTATTATCAGATATGTTAGTCAATTGCAGTGCCAGCCCTAGGAAGAGGCGGAACAGGCAGTCGCCTGGGGGGCAAAATTCAGCTACTTTATTTATTTTAATACAAAAAGAGGACTATTTAAAATTTTCACATCGTGATAACTAGAAGAGAGGATCGAAATAACATGTTCTTAACAGTATCTTTCAACTTCTCCTCGATAACCCTGTAATCGACGTATTTTTGCTCAAAATCATACTTTCTTCAGATCTAGGCACATTCAGGGCAGCTAGTTTTAAAATGAAAACTTTTTATAAGTAGAAGTTATGATAATGCAAAATATATAACATGTTATTTATTTTTTAGAATTCTTGTCTGAAGCTGTTTATCTCAGCGTTGATCCTTACATGAGAGCCTATGCACCGTCACTACCTCTAGGAACCACTTTCCTTGGATCACAAGTTGCCAAGTAAGGGTATATACAAAAGTTAGAATATACAGTGTGTTCCATTTTTCACGGTAACACCCTTGCAGCTCAGTTATCAGTCATCTAATTTCAACTGAATTTGGGTCGGTATCAAAAACCTTTACAGTATTTTTTTGCGTAAAGCGAGACTTACTTCAGTCGTTGGCGTGCATTTAGTATTAATGACACTGTGTGGTAGAAAAAATTAATTTAAATAGGAAATGAAGAATGACTTTTTTTCGAAAAATAATTCCTTTCCAAATTATTAATTATTATTTATCATGTGTGAATAGGGGTTCTAAAAGACGCTAACCAATAATATTGCATTCGTTTTTTAGTGAAAAAAATGTCTAACATGACTTCTCGAAAATTCGACCCTTTTATCCTAATAGAAATGCACGCCAATGACTGAAATAAGTTTTGTTTTACTCAAAATAGATATAACAAAGAATTTTTGATACAGATTCTTTGTCTTAAATTGGATGACTAATAACTGTGCAGCGTAGGTGTTGCTGTGAACAGTGGGACACACTGTATAGTTCATTTAATAAATAAGTAATTGTTTATTTCCATAATGAAGGAATATGTAAATTAGTTTTTAAAGAAGAATATTACTAGTAAAGGTATAATAAAATACCAAATGATTCTAACTGAGAGGTGATATTAATAAAAATGATCATAAATACTACTGGTCGAAATAGTTAGAAAAGAATTGCAATAGTTTTAAAATTTTGGGACGACATTGGAGAAGGTAAAAAATAATAAATCCAGCTTTTGCAACCTTTTCCGCCTCCCAAAATATTGGTAAATTAACAAAAGACGTAAATAAGCAATGACCCCCTGAGAAAAATTCCGAAATGTATGCAAACATTGGAAAACATTTTGATAATTATAACACATCTTCTATCAAATTTGCACCCTGTTACGGTGACTGGAACATTGCAAATAGTTGTTTATTAACTTCATTTCGATATATTTTGTCGGAAAAAATTGCAAAAAGTTATGCAAATGATTGTTTACGACAAAATGGGGCCACGAACCCACAAACCGCTTGAAATTTTACATAACTTTTTTTACCTTGGAAAATTTTTTCAATTTTTTTTTATCTGGCACGACCACGATTTTGACGTTTTAAATAATAATTGGAGGTCTAAATAATTGCGAAAGTCTTAAAATTGGGTTGCGAATACTTGTGACACCAGTAGCTGATATTATCTGAATTTACAACCTCGTAAATGTCCGGAACTTAATTAAATTCTCTATTATTTAAATAATGAAGTTATGCTTGACTCAAAAAAATTGGAAAATAGGTGCAAATTTCATATAACATTCTAATGATGTATTTAAAAATACTCCTCTGAATTCGCAATCTCGCAAAATATCATTATTGTTTTAATTACGTCGGTAATTAGCTTAAGATCAAATTGGAATGCATTTATTAATACGAAACATAATTTAAATAAATAAAATCTCCCTAAATCACAGCGTTCCGAGTCCTTGTTATAGAACTGACAATTCGGAATTAGATGAGTCCCCAAAAAATCAAATTCGAAATATAGCCAAATTAGCATAATAATTTTATGTAAGAAAAATTATTTCATATGCATAAAACAATTTCTTAAAAATTTAATGCGAAAAATGCAATTCTATACAAAGCTTTATTTTTTTACCAGTTTATTCGTGTGATTGGCAGATAAAGACAAATAGCCAAGCGAGGGTTGTGATTGAGAGAGATTTTATTTATTTAAATTATGTTCCGTATTAATAAATGGATTTCAATTTAACCGTAAGCTATATACCGACGTAATTAAAACAATAATGAATTTGCAACCTTGATTGATTGATTTTTTTTGAAATATTAATGAAGTTGTGAAATTCTCAGAAGGAATGTGGAGACAGATAAAATATATTCCGGATATTTTTTTTTTGTTTTATCCTTATTTATATTAATGTCCTGGCGGAGTTCAGCCGTAGGCTGATCTTCCACTCTACCAGGACAGACACTCACACATAGACAACATCACAACACCCATTCCCTGCGACATTGCCATCTGCCGCAGCTGAGACTCGAACTCAGGAGAGGAGAGCGACTAGACCGTGTTGTCTCTCACACAACCGCAGTCTAGTCCACTGCTACCATCTCGGTAACACGTGAAAAACGCCACTACACATCCATGCCCTAGCCAGGATTCGAATGTTATATGAAATTTGCACCTATTTTTTTAAGTTGCAAATTCAGATAATGTCAGCTATTGATGTCGCAAGCATTCGCAACCCGATTTTAAGACTTTCGCAATTATTTGGAGCCCCCTTATTATTTAAAACGTCAAAATCGTGCCCGTGCCAAATAAAAAAATTGTAAAAAATTCTTCCAGGGTAAAAAAAAATGCATAATTACAAGCGGGTTTGTGGTCCTTTTCTGTCACATAAGCAATCATTTGCATAACTTCTGCAATTTTTTCGACAAAATATATCATAATAAAGCTAATTAACAATTATTTGCAATGTTTCGGTCATCGTAGCAGGACACAAATTTGATAGAAGATGTCTTATAATTATGAAAATGTTCTCCAAGGTTTGCATAAATTTCGAAATGTTTTTCAGAAAGTTATTGCAAAAACCGAATTTATTATTTTTTTACCTACTCCAATGTTGTCTCAAAATTTAAAAACTTTCGCAATTCTTCATACCTTTTTTAACCCCCGACCCATAAAGAGAGGTGGTATTTTGTCGAGAAGGTTTTTGCCATATGAGATTTTGATGTTTAGTCGCCATCTTGATTACAAACTTTTATTTAACTTGCCTTGTTCTTGTGGGTCAAATCTTGCAACTGAATTTTAAAATTTTAAAAACCGAATGAGCTGAAATTTTGCATACACGTTTAGTTTGGATGACAATGCATGGTTAGCTAAGTGACGTCATTCCAAATCCAATATGGCGGACTCCCAAAGATGGCGGACCAGTTATTTTTTATGATATGGGGTTTGCTGAGAAGAATACGAAAATAAAATGACGTCACACTAAATACAATATGGCGGACGTCCCAAGATGGCGGACAAAATTTTTTAGTTTTAACGCTATAATTTGACCGTATAGCGTATTCGCTCATACGTTGCATTCTAAGAAATGGTGAAGGATTCGGTTTAAACTATAAGTCTTATATCGGATAGGAACGACGCAATGAATATACACTTCTCCAAGAAATTAACGCACCACCAAGAAATAACCAAAAGTTTGAAGTTAGTTAATTTTTAACCCCCGACCCAAAAAGAGTTATAAGTTTGACGCGTATGTTTGTATGTATGTCTGTCTGTCTGTCTGTGGCTTCATATCTCTTCAACGGGTGATCCGATTTTGATGCACTTTTTTTTATTTGAAAGAGTATTTTGTCAAGAAGGTTTTAGGCCATATTAGATTTTGATGTTTGGTCGCCATCTTGAATTCGCCATGTTGAACTTCTCTAGAAATTGTCCTATTGAAGTAAAATTGAAAATGTGCAGACAATTATGGTAGCCAAATATGATTTCGGCCTCATTTTGATTCGGTCATATGAAACTGGTACGATTAGATACATTGATCGGGAGTTTTTAAAAATTTTCAATTTTTTAACCCCCGACCTATGTTTGTTTGTCTGTCTGTCTGTCTGTCGCTTTATATCTCTTCAACTGGAGATCCAATTTTGATGCAATTTTTATTAAAATTAAATATAACACATAAATATATTTATAATAGAACCGGTCTTGTAGACCGTGTGCGACTAGTAGAATACAAAATTGGACTGCGTCGGCTTAAAGGTTAAAAAGTTCTGTGTGGGACTCGTGATATAATAAAATAAGCTATGTTGTATGTATATGTTTAGTTTAAAAAGTATAAAATTAAATTAAATTACAAATTTAAAAACCCCCCCACACAAAAATATCGACTAAATAACTAATATAAAAAGAATAAATTAACAAAACTTTAAAAATTATGAAATAATTTCGATTTCATATACGAACTCTTATGATTTATTTAAATCCAACTTACATTTTCTTTATGTCCTCGAGATTTGCTTTCTTATACGCATGAATATGTCGGGGGCTGCTGTAAAGATGAACTACTAAATAGTTATATTCAAAACAGCAGCTCCCGATATATTCATGCGTATAAGAAAGCAAATCTCGAGGATATAAAAAAATTTAAGCTGGATTTAAATAAATCGTAAGAATTTTTTTAAATGGAATCAAAATTATTTCATAATTTTTAAAGTTTTGTTAATTTATTCTTTTTATATTAGTTATTTAGTCGATATTTTTGTGTCGGTTTTTTTTTAAATTTGTAATTTAATTTTATTTGCTTTAATGACTGGCCTATTATTGCCTTCATCAAGTCACTTTTATTAGTCATATCACCTCACCTCAGTTTGAAGTTTTTGGTAGAAGTTATTTTTTTAGCTATAATTGCTATTCTTGAAATTGCCATAATATTCCTTAATAATAATTGACGAAATGCTAGTCAGACTATGCAGTGTTTTTGTATTTGCAGAATCGTGTATATTTTCAACAATAAGATTCTTCGTTTAGCTAACACTAAATCACTGTCCAAATTTCAATATCACCAGTTTTTGATTTCTTAAGTTATCGCACTTACAAGAAATCCGAAGGGCAGACGAACGGACCAACAAGCAGTTAGACAGCCAGAAAGAAATTTTAAAAGTTATTAAATTATTCAAAATTCAATGGCTAACGCAATGGTATGAATTTTTTTCTCTATGAGCGATACCAATGGTTTTAAAAAAATCCGATTAAATATAATGTACCCTTTGTGTTCGTATTTGCGAAGAATATAATGAGTTCATTGGAACAAGAGTTGCATTTGTTGTGAGTCCCCTAAAGAGAAAAGGATAATTTAAAATACAGTAAGATTAATACCAAAAGCTAGATGAGTACTCCATATGAAATAATATTTATCAATTGTATGTGAAATCTGTCAACCTGCTTAGCGCTAGATCTGAAGATATCTAATATTTTTTTATTAGAGTTTGTTAGTTGTTACTCCTAAAAACTCTGTAATATATGTAATATTGAAACTAACTGTGTTTACAGTTCATACCAAAGTTGCAAAAAAGAGTTAAACCCCAAAAATGCAAGGGTAGCTACCAAACACTACCCCTCGTTTTCGAGGGCGGCCAACACGATGATGATAATCACGCTGATCCCACTCCTCTCGAACTACTCCTCAACGCAAGAAACCACCCCCTTTTCCCATTTTTCTTTGTCAGGCATGCGAGGACTTGTTGGATCGGTTTTTTTTATGAAACTCAATATGTCCTGTAAATTTCGCAAACAGACATTTTACAACCCCCGGGCGTTGAAAACACCCTCTCTCTCAATCCTAAAGTGTCCCTCAAAGAGAAGGTTTTAAAGAAGGTATCCCCGTTTTCAATGGTGGAGAAAGTTAGGATGTCTGGTTGCGAAATTTTACAGGACATATTGAGTTTCCTCCAAAGAAACTCGATCCAAGAAGTCCTCCCATGCCTGACAACGAAAAATGGGGAAAAGGGATGGTTCATTGCGTTTAGGGGTAGTTCGAGGGGGGTAGGGACCGCGCGACTATCACCATCGTGTTGATCACCCTCGAAAACGGGGATAGCCATGTTTGGTCGTTACCCTTGTACTTTCGGGGTTTTGCAACTTTGGCATGGACTATGAGCTACTTATCTAAAATACAGAGTTGTAAATAATTATATTGATTTTTGCGGATAGAATCGACTTTTAGTTAAAAAAATCGCTTTGCTAGTATCTTCAGTATTTGAAACTATACTATCATATTTTACAATATTAAGCTGTTTCAATGTAAGAGCAAAACTTTTTGGACTAGTTTTAAAAGTGACATATAAAACAAACGTTTTCTATTTTTACAGCCATATTTACAGAGATACAACTCCCTGTATTCCATTAATGAGACTCCTGTTTTAGTTTTTTAACATTTAAAATGCGTTTTTTCTCTTAATTTCATCATTAATTTGAGGCTAGTACCAGCCAAGAAGTTGATAGCGTAGTAATTTTAATTTCATGTGTGACGACTAAAATCGTTAGTAAGTAAAAGAAAAACTCCATATTATAGTCTAGGAACAGATACCTAGATAAAAGAAAACGCAAACATTTTTTCCCATATCTTAGTTATAAAACGTAGTTCTATGCAATTTTGCTGTAATAATTGATAAAAAGTTGTAATAGTTGCAATATGCGTATTTCATTAAACCAACTAAATATAACAATATGTATCTTTTAGAGTACTGGAAAGTAGAAATCCAAAGTTCCCAGTTGGTGCATACGTAGTGGGTCAGTTTGGATGGAGAAGTCATACCATAAGTGATGGAAAACCTATTGGAAATTTTCCAGCAACTTTTGTATTACCAGATTTTGGTGGTCTACCTTTATCATATGCTCTTGGTATCTTAGGAATGCCAGGGTGAGTACAAATCTTATGTTAATAAATACATTTGAGAGTAGAATAATGATACTGTGTACAATTATGAAACTTACATTCGCGTGAATTTTTACCTTTTTCCAACATCTTCCCCAGTTCCCCAGTTCCCCAGTTCCCCACTTTCTCACCATATTCCTCATATTTTTATCATCTCTCCCCACCACCCCACTACTTTCTACCACTTTCCTATCAAACTCCCACACTTCTCCACCACCTCCCCTCATTTTTCCGAACTTCTCTCGCCCCACTTCACACCTTCTCACTATGTTTCCTTACCTCCATCCACCCCCGATACAAAGTGGATTATTAATTTAAGTTGGAAAGATCTCTACCTGAGTTGTTGAGCCGTTTTCGGATTACGGTGGAACAAACATTCAGATAGGCAAACATACAAAAATTTGAGAAAACGCACAAACGATCATTTCATGGTGTAATTCTTATGGAACTTGCTAATGCGCCAAGTGGAATGCTATAATAATTAAATAGAGAATTCCATTAATGTGTCAAATTTGAATCATTGACTGATCATGGACATCCTTTGTGAATTTTTCGACTAAAGAACGTCAAATTACACGATAATTTTGCACTAGCGCAAATTATCGGTAATTTCCACTTGTGCCAAATTATCATGTTTTTTAAAAGAAACACAAACTCAATTTTAATCGAGCAATATACGCAAGAAAGACGGATTGTTTTATAGATAGAATAGCAGTGACATATTCTGTATTCTGTGTCTTACTTTTCATGGTAACATCTTCGTAGCTTAGCTATACAATTTCAACCAAACTTAGATCGGCATCGAAAGCCTTTACTATTTGTTTTTTGAGCAAAACAAAACGGGTTTCAGTCATTGGCGTGCATTTTTATTAATAAAAAATGGGTAAATTTTTCGAGAAGTCATAATAGTGAGTGAGTGAGGTGAGGTACGGTACCGGTTTCAGTGAGTGGACCTCGATCGGCGAAGTTAAGCACGCCGGGCCGAGTCCATCACTTGGACTGGTGACCGTATCTCATCTCGCCGTCCTGGTTAAGTGGTAGAGTAGCCAGGACGTTAATATAAATAAAGGCATTAAAAAAAAAAACATGCTTTATCCAAAATTAAACGATATTTTGATTCGTGGTTTTAGAATTATGTCCTCCCTAAGATTACATTTTCGAAATATTAAATAATAAAATTAATAACTTGGATGCGAATTGTGTTTCGAAAAAGTCTTTCTTCAATTTCTACACTCAAAGAAAATGATAGGTAAATTCAACCAAAAAGACCATATGAAATCGCGCCTATCTAGTTTCTTAGTTAAATCAATCAGAAAAGAATAGTCATACAACTTTATTTGTTTTCGTAAACAAATAGTAGTTTAATAATCATATCTTCTTGTAACAAATTAAATAGTACAATGACATTTTTTTATGTTCACTAACCATTTTCAATTTGGTCTACAATTAAATCGTACAACGACTTTTTTTTTTTGTTCACCAACTAATTTTTAGGTTATCTACGCTTTATTGTATGATGAAGTTTTTTTTTAGTTGACCAAAATCTCAGTATTGAGACATCAGACCACCCAAACCAAAGATTAGAGATCGTTTATAATATCCATCCAAATATATCGATGATCCCTGAGAGAATTTGAACATTGCAAGCATGTTATTAATTTTCATAAATTCATAAGAGTATAAGATAATGCATGATTGATTATTGTCAGTGATTTGTATGTGGCGTCATCTGGGAATAATTTCTGTAATAGACTACGCGGTAAGCAAGCAAATTTTATGGTAATTCTTTTAGAACTTCTAGAAGACGACAATAATATTGGTTTGTCTACCAAGTACAATAATGCAGCGAACTAATACTGGGTTAGAATTACAATTCGATAATAGTTAAAAATAAAATATACTATTATCTAGTTTAATTTGACAGAATTCAACAAAATAATAGTCAGACGAAAAGAATAATAGTCTTATTCATCTATTTTTTAAGTTAATGTTTGTTTTGTTGTACGACAACTTTTTATTAATTAAAATAACAATCACCTCTTGTTTAAAAATACCATTAATATAGTTTATTTTAACAAAATTAACGATATTGGTAGTTAACCATTTTTTTTTGTTGAATTTACCCATTCTATTTCTTTGAGTGTATTTAATAGTATATTGTTTTATTAGGAGTAAAAGTGATACTTTGTGACGAGTCTGTAAGTGAGTCCGGCAATTACAGACGAGTCGCAATAAATGACTTTTACTCCGACTAAAACATACTATTTTTTAGTAAAGATAAAAAATCTCGAATTTTACCACCAAAAACGCATTGTGTTAATATCGCATGGCCGGCGTATTAAATAAAATACGCGTTGCTATGGATATTACTTTTTCTGTCGTTCACAGCGTCAGAAAAAGTACTTTTTTCTGAAATCGATCGGCAATGTCTACATTTTCGGCGCGATTTCAGATCGAAAAATGCACAATTCCAGTATTTTAGTCCGTTCCTAAGAAACTATCAGAAAACAGACCGGAAAAGATCCGTTGCCAAGCAACGATCAACAAAATCGTACGGGAATGTTACTTTCCCGGCCTAGGCCGGGAAAGTAACATTCCCGTACGGTTTTTTATGTATATTTTAGACAGTAAATAAATACACGCAGACAAACCAGCTCACATTAAAATTGCATTTATTAGTTAGCAGGTAGATTGTAATGAAGAAATGTTATGCATTAATACAAATTCCTTAATTTATAATAATATTGATTGTGATTTCAGAAAAAATAGTATGTGTACTTCGGTGTGAAAGCACATTCCCGGATTTCGATGCTTGTTGACCCCGGCTAGCGCCTCGGCCAATAATTTGAGTCGTCGTCCGGGAATGTATTGCTTTCACACCTAAATACGCAATATACTATTTTCGGAAATCGATCGGCAATGTCTACATTTTCGGCGCGATTTCAGATTGAAAAATGCACAATACCAGTATTTTAGTCCGTTACTAAGAAACTATCAGAAAACAGACCGGAAAAGATCCGTTGCCAAGCAACGATCAACAAAACCGTACGGAAATGTTACTTTCCCGGCCTAGGCCGGGAAAGTAACATTCCCGTACGGTTTTTTTATGAATATTTTAGACAGTAAATAAATACACGCAGACAAACCAACTCAGATTAAAATTGCATTTATTAGTAAGCAGTTAAATTTTAACGAAGAAATGTTATGCATTAGTAGAAATTCCTTAATTTATAATAATACTGATTGTGATTTCAGAAAAAATAGTATCTGTATTTCGGTGTAAAAGCACATTCCCGGACTTCGATGCTTGCATCGTCGCCCGGGAATGTATTGCTTTCACACCTAAATACACAGTATACTATAACCTCCGTTGTTAATGGCAACGCATAGACGTCATTGTCAAACTTGAATGTCCTGAAATGAGTTAAGAAATGTCATGTCTTTCTGACGTTTGAAGAAAAAAATATTTTTTCTACCACTCACTGTCGTCAATTCTTTCAATTTCGTAGGACAAGAATTTTTATTACCAAAAATTTTGGACTAGCAGCTCTGTAAATTATTCGTGCCTTAAGAATTGTCAGATTTGAAAGTATGAATGACCGTAGGTGGCAGAAGAAGTAATTTTAAATAGAAAACGAGGAATGATTGTTTTTCAAAAAACAATTCGGTTCGAAGCTATTAATTATTTTTCTTCAAACGTCAGAAAAACATGACATTTCTTAACTCATTTCATGACATTAAAATTTGACTTTCTAGACGGATGTGTGTTGCCATTACCAACGGAGGTAAAAGTACTTTTTCTACGATTGTGCTGAAAGTCAAATTTTCTAACTTCAGAATGACTGCGGAAAATGTCACTTTGCCGCACGTCTCGATTACATCTTCACAAATTTAAAATTTTGGAAAGACTTTAAAAAAGGGAAATAACTTCACAACCGTAGAAAAAATACTATGCAACACACATGTGGCAAGCTTCATTGCAAAACTCGTATGATACTTTCATACATCGTCTTGCAATGAAGCCCTTGCTACACTTGTATTACAATATATTATTTTCTGACGCTGTGAGCGGCAGAAAATGTAATATCCATAGCAACGCATATTTCATTTAATTCGCCGGCCATGCAGTATTAACACGATGCGTTTTTGGTGGTGAAATTCGAGATTTTTTATCTTTCTTTTTATAACTAATCGACGTTTGAAGAAAAAATGGCATGTTTTATTCGGAGTAAAAGCCACCTATTGTGACTCGTCTATAATTTCCAGACTCACTTACAGACTCGTGACAAAAGTATCACTTTTACTCCTTATAAAACAATATACTTACTATATTTTTGGTAATTTTTCAATGAAAATTTTATACCAATCATTATTAGCCAATCGGACACGTTTATTTTGCCATTGTTGCTATGACAACCATTTTTGGAAATCTTACTTACCCATGTGATTAAGTGGAAATTTCCCTGGTTTCACAGCAATGATTAGACAATGGCGTTTATATTATGAAAAATATTTTTATATTTATTTTAAATTAAATTAGTACAATTCTGGCTTACTATGTTTCCTTATATCATTAACTAATTCCAAATGCTTTAAAAATTCCACTTGTACATCTTCTTTCCTCAGAAAATAAAGCACATAGCCGTTTTATGACATATTCCAAGACACTTGTGATTCCATGGCTAACTATTAGCGATTTTTTAGGGGATATTATTTGTCACCACTTTAAATCACTGCAAATATAATTTCATCTTGGTTTCCCTTTACTGTAGTATAAAGATTGCATACAACATAAATTATTATGACTAATATTAATTCGCTATATTATTTTTATGAGACTAGAGCGTAGGGAATATAAGAAATAATCGTACTAAACTTGTTTTAATTTTACTTCACTCTCATTATGTCATATTTTATCTACTATTAAATATTTCATTTTACTAAGATATGAGGAAACCACATAAAAAAATAAAAACCAAAAAAGTTAATCTAACACCGGCACCAGCCTACAAGATTTTGCAAACATTTCTAAAGTTTTTTTTTTGTCAAGTAATTTTGGTTTAAAATTTTCTTACCGAATC
This sequence comes from Rutpela maculata, assembly GCA_936432065.2. Taxonomy (NCBI): domain Eukaryota; kingdom Metazoa; phylum Arthropoda; class Insecta; order Coleoptera; family Cerambycidae; genus Rutpela; species Rutpela maculata. Next base: position 136,533,650 of record OW386285.2, on the reverse strand, counting down.
TCCGTCGCTCTTTAATTAAAAATCCGGAAATTTTTTCTCGCTCACGAATTTTTCAAAAAATTCGGACCTCAAAAAAATTTCCGGAAATAATTCAAGCACTAGGGAGATTACAAGTGAAAATTCTTACTCTACGAAATTTAAAGTATCGGTAACATTAGATGGTGTAAAAAGTGAATATATATAGGAAATGAAGAATGACTTTTTTTTCGCTTACAAGTTATTAATTATTTAATATTTGAAAAATGTAGTATTAGGGGCTCGCAATTCGAAAATCAAGTCAAAATGCCATTAAATTTTGGATCAGGGGATTCTAAATTCAAGCACTAGGGAGATTACAAGTAAAAATTCTTACTCTACGAAATTTAAAGTATCGGTAACACTGGATGGTGTAAAAAGTGAATATATATAGGAAATGAAGAATGACTTTTTTTTCGCTTACAAGTTATTAATTATTTAATATTTGAAAAATGTACTATTAGGGGGTCGCAATTCGAAAATCAAGTCAAAATGCCGTTAAATTTTGGATCAGGGGATTCTAAAGCATGCCGATCTATAATATAGCATTAGTTTTTCAATAAAAAAAGCCTAAGATGATTTCTCGAAAATCGACTCCTCTTAATAAAAATGCATACCAATCACTGAAACAAGTTTTGTTTTACTCAAAAAATATACGGTGTAATGCCGATCCAAATTTTGTTGGAATTGGATGACTAATAACTGAGCCACGAAGAATGGTACATACTTTATATGGGATTAGCCAAAAAAATTGATTTATTCATGAAATTGAAGGTGATTTACTTACAATATTTATTTTTCACACTGGTCCTAACTCAAACTACAGTCGCGGAAATGGATAATTTTCATTAAGAATAATTATAGTGATATTTCAATTCATTGTACAGTTGTACAATTTTACAGCACTCTTATTATTTAATGTGAATTAAATAGGTGTAATTTCATGTATTTATTTTGTGCATTTAGAAATACTGCATATTTTGGTTTCTTGGAATTATTGGATCCAAAAAAAGGAGAAACCGTCATTGTGTCAGGTGCAGCAGGAGCGGTCGGGGTCATTGTAGGGCAGCTTGCCAAAATTAGAGGATGCACAGTTATAGGAGTGGCAGGCTCAGACGAAAAGGGAAAGTGGTTGGTGGACGAGATTGGATTTGATAAATTTATTAACTACAAGACAGCTGATTTAGATAAAGTCCTTCCCGAGGTAGCACCCAAAGGAATTGATCTATATTTCGACAATGTAAGTAAAATCACTTATCTTCTCAGAATTGGTTTATCAAAATCATGATCATCGAAGTAACTTAATTAAAGGTAAACATTGTATCCTCGACAGCAGCTTAATTGTTTAAGTTTAAGGTTTGGTTGTATTTAAGACTTTCATGGAGATGATGCCCGTAAACTAACATTCTCTTCCGAGTTAGTTATTTTGTGTTGAGACATTAAACACTCGATATAAGTGGACTGTAGTTTATTTAATATTTACAAAGATTAAGGTTTTATGATATAATGGCTGTTACAAGCTACAATACGTAATACATAATGCTAATACTAATGGCGTAATGGGGATGCAAAAACGGCTTCTTCCCTCGCGCAGTTCTGACTTGCGCAGTAGCTAAGTGAGTATTGCCAACGTTCAACAAACAAAATAAACTGTGGAAACCCAACATGCCGGCCCCGTTGAAATGTCCTCATTTCGAAATAACAAATATAGTTAATATTAGTCCATTGGCAAGATACATATGCGGGCCACAGCGCGTTTAACTACACTCGTTTCAGTTTTAACTGTCACTACTCTTACAATCCCATCGGATCCTGGATGAAGTTCCACAATTCTGCCCAACGGCCAACGCTGAGGGGGACGCTTATCATCCTTGAGTAACACTAATGTTCCGGTAAGTATATTATCCTTTGACTTGAATTTCCACCTTGTGCGCTCTTGCAAAGTATGCAAGTAATCGTTAGACCAGCTGGTCCAAAAATGCTGCGTAATTTGCTGAAGGTGTTTGAATCGAGACAAACGACTAAACTTAGCATCATGCAAATTTTCTTCAGGAAGAGCTGTTAGAGCCTCTCCGATAATAAAATGGCCAGGCGTGAGCGCTTCCATGTCATTAAGGTCATTGGTCAGGGGTATAAGAGGTCGGGAGTTCAGGATAGCCTCCACTTGGGTCAAGAGGGTATGAAACTCCTCATATGTGAAATGAAAATTACCTATTATTCTTTTGAGGTGGTGCTTGACAGATTTAACCGCCGCCTCCCATATTCCCCCAAAATGAGGTGATCGAGCGGGTATGAAATGCCACTCGATTTGATTGTGAGCCAGAAATGATTGAAATATTTTGTCATTATCCAATTTAGCAATATTAGCTAGTTCGTTATCTGCGCCTACATAGTTAGTGGCATTATCCGAATATAAATGCTTGGGACATCCTCGTCGTATAAAACCCTTGAACGCATTCAAGAAGTTATCCGTTGTCAGGTCACCAACAGGTTCCAGGAGAACAGCTTTAGTAGCCAAACAAATAAAAACACAAAAATATGATTTGACGAGTTTTCTGTTTCTTAACTTGCCATCGTTTACTAGATACGGACCTGCGAAATCGGTACCCACAGAATGAAAAATGCGTGAAGGATTTACCCTATAACTAGGCAAATTACCCATTTGCGGAAACACTGAGGGTGGCTTAGCTCTAAAGCATATGATACATTTTCTTAAGACACTTCGGACAGCTTGCCTTCCATTTAAAGGCCAAAATTGCCTACGGATACTAGATAATATTAGTTGAGGCCCGCCGTGCAAATTTTTATAATGCTCGTGACGTATAATTAATTTAGTCAATGTGTGATTCGTGGGCAAAACCATAGGATATTTCTGCTCGAAATTTATTTTAGCATGAGCTAACCTACCCCCAACTCTTATAATTTCATTATCATCCAAAAACGGATTAAGTGCAGCTAGTTTACTTTTTCGATTTACAAATTTATATTGCTTAAGTGCCTGAACGTCCATCGAAAATTCGCTATGTTGTGCTAGTTTTACTAATTTTAAAGTAGCACTATTTAGTTCGTCTACTGATAAAACAGGTGATATAGTAGCCTTGTCTTTGAGTTTTAGTCGATTAATAAAACGTAAACAGTAGGCCATTACATGTTGTAATTTAGGAAAGCTTGAATAAAGGTCAAAAATATTGATGAAATTTGTTACATTCAATGCAATTTGATTTTTGGTTTTAATTTCGGGAATGTCATCCTGTTTACGAGTAATATCTTGCGGCCAATCGGTCATTTGCTTTATAAGATATAAGGGACCGTGCCACCAAAGCTTATTTTCTAATAATTGATCAGGTGCGCACCCTCTGGAACCTATATCTGCGGGGTTGTCTCCTGAGCGTACGTGCCGCCACTGCGCTCCGTCGGTTAATTGTTGTATTTCGGATACCCGATTACAAACAAATGTTTTCCAATTACTTGGGTGACCAGCTATCCATGCTAAGACTATGCTTGAGTCACACCAAAAAAATATTTCCTCTATGTTTAAATCCAAAGCCGCAATTGTCCTTTTCGCTAATTTAGCTAGTAAAACTGCGCCGCAAAGTTCTAATTTAGGGACTGTTAACGACTTGACGGGTGCTACCCGTGTTTTAGCACAAATCAATCTAACCGAAATCTGATTCGAATCGTTTACTGTTCTCAAATATAAACACGCACAATAGGCAGTTTCTGACGCGTCACAGAATCCATGTAATTGTATACTGGACATATCAGTAGTTGTTATCCGTCTAGGAATTTTAATCTTATTTAATAACGGCAGCTGCTCGAAAAAATCTAACCAAAAACCTTGCAGATCGGGCGGTAATGTCTGATCCCAACCGATATTATCTTTCCATAATTTTTGTAATATGCATTTAGCAATAATAATGACGCATGAAAGTAAACCAAGAGGGTCATAAATTTGAGCCACGGTTGAGAGTATAATTCTCTTAGAAAATTTAACATTCGAATATTTAATCATGTCATGATTTAAGGAAAAGTAAAAGGTATCATCGTTAGAGTTCCAAGACATGCCTAACGTTTTTATGTTTTTATCGTCTGAAATAATATAGTTCGTGTTGTCAGAGTCAACCTTACCAATTTTAAGTATATTTGAATCATTTGAAATCCATTTTCGCAATATGAATCCAGCGCTACTTAGAACTGTTTCTAAATCTTGTTTTAATTTGATAGCGTCGTGAGCATTACACGCGCCAGACAGTAAATCGTCCATATAAAAATCTCGCATAATCACCTCACAAGCAAGTGCATACTCATTTTTGTTTTCAATAGCAATTTGCTGCAGACAACGAGTTGCCAGAAACGAAGCAGGTGCTGTACCATAAGTAACGGTCTGAAGTTCAAAATGTTTTAGTTTTTCATTATTTGACATTCGCCAAACAATCCTTTGATATTTCCGGTCTTGTTCATTTATCCAAATTTGACGGTACATTTTTGTCACGTCTGCAATTAATACGACATTGTGTTTACGGAATCTTATTAGTATAGAAACCAAATCGTCCTGTATACAGGGTCCGACCATAAGTACGTCATTCAGAGATTTATTGTTTGTTGTTTTAGCGGAGGCATCGAATACCACGCGCAATTTTGTAGTCAAACTCTCTGCCTTTAATACGCTATGATGAGGTAAATAGTAACCGTCTTGTAAATCATTTTCGTTAATTTGTTTCATATGTTTTAAATTTTCGTATTCTGACATGAATTCTTTATACTGCTCATACAAAGTAGGATTATTTTGTAATTTGCGTTCGACTGAATAGAAACGTCTGATCGCCTGTTCGCTTGAAGAGCCCAGCTGATTATTCTCCCGGAATGGTAAACTTACTGTAAACCGGCCTTCCTTGTCACGGTAAAAATTATCAATGAAATGAGCTTCGCAATCGCTTTGCTCTTGGCTATAATTGCCTTGGGGTGCAACATAGGAGTTTTCAACCAGCCAAAACTTTTCAAGTTTTTCGTTCAATTCGGCATTTGAGATCCCATGCGAGGTAGTTAAGTTACATATTACATTATTTGGTGTGGGTAAGTAAGAGATTGGCCCAGAAATTATCCAACCTAAGACAGAACGCTGAATTATTGGACCAGATTTGCTTGTTCGTATTTGACCTGAGAGAAGTAAATTCCAAAAAATACCTGCACCCAAAAAAATATCGACAGGACCAGGAATAAAAAATTCTGGATCTGCTAAAGGTAATTCAGAAGGTATTTGCAAAGCTTCATAGTTAATTGAAATTTGTGGTACATTTTCCGTTATATGATCAAGGATTAAAAAATTCAGCTTACTTGCAAAATTATTCTGAGTGGATTTAATTGTGCATTGACCCTTGCTAGAGATATGAGTTAAAAGTTGGTTTATGCCAGTAACCGGTGCATTTATTTTTGTTGATTTTATATTTAATTTATCGAAGAAGCTTTGAGTTATAAAATTAGATTGGCTCCCACTGTCCAAGAGTGCCCTGCATTTAAGTGGATTGCCTTGACTATCAAGTACAAATATAATAGCGGTTGATAATAAAATATAGTCCTGACTGGACTGCGAATAATGATTTAAACTTGTAGGGTATGCATTATTTGAGCTTAATTGCTGCACATTTGGGGTAAAGAATTGGATTCATTGCAGCTTGATTGCTGCGTATTTGAATGCACAGTTGCATTATTTTCATGTGTATTTTGAGAAACTGATGATGAATTTTGATTATTGGCATTGGTTTGCTGAAAATGGCGAGAACTTAAATTATTCTGCGTGCTTGAATTATTTTCAAAGTGAAGCAGCGTATTGTGCTTTCTTTGACATTTTTTGCATGTTGCACTTCGACAGGTTGACGACGAATGCCCTGTCCTGAAACAATTTATACATTTTTTTAATGCTTTAATACGTTCGAATCGCATGCTCGGAGATAAGCCTAAAAATTTGTCACATGAATTTATATAATGGGGTCCGTTACAAAACATACAACCCGACATTTCGGAGCTTACATGCGAATAATACTTATGTTCAAACCTTTTTGTCACCGACTGATTATGATTATGTGTAACTTTATTGCTTAATGTTTCTAATAATAAGCATCTACTGTGCACAAAATTAGTAAAATCCGTCATTTTAGGCGTTGTTTCATTTTTCGTTGATATTTCCCACTCCCTTTTTGTTGCAATATCCAATTTGGACGACAATAAATGAATAAGAATCGTGTCCCAAGTGCTTACGGGTTGTTCTAAGTTATCTAGCGCCCTGAAGTGTCGTAAGAAAGTATCTAAGAATTGTCTCAATGACGTATGAGAATCCTTTATGACGATGGGTAATTCGAAAATATTTTTCATATGGCTGTGAATTATTATTTTTTTATTTTGGTAACGCTCCTTTAGAAGGCTCCACGCCACTGGGTAATTAGCATCAGTTATTTCTAAGTTATTTATACGTTGCCCAGCGTCACCCTTTAAAGATGCCTGTAAATAGTAAAATTTTTGTATTGTTGTTAATTGTGGATTTTCATGTATCAAGGCGTTGAAAGTATCATGGAATTGCACCCAATTATCGTAATTACCAGTAAATTCAGGCAAGTTAATATCTGGTAGTTTAATATTTAATATACTAGTACCCGGCGCTGGCGTCGGCACTGACGCCGCCACGGGCGGCGGTACACTATTTGATATAGCCGTAGGCGAAACCTGTGGCTCTGGCACCGACTTGGCTTTATTAGCCAGTCGCCATGTATCTATAATTTTCTCTGCGACTGCAATTATTTTAAAATATTGATTTTCAAATTCCTCACATTCCTTTGCATGGTCCGAGGTAGTATCTAAAATCTCGATTTCGGACTGCACTGCAATGAAATTGTCTAAGACGGGTTCTATTTTTTGTTTACGTTTTTCTAATTCCACTAACTGTTCGGCGGAATCACCCGAATTGTTTACAAAATTTTCAAATCTAGTTAATTGCCCTTTTAGAGCTCCTCGTTTTGTTACCAAACCACGAAGTTCCTTTTCCATAATGACAAAATATTTTATTTATATTTATTATTTTTATTTACTTTATTATAGTTACGTTTACAGGTTATTTATTTTCTTTGAATAATAAATCTTACTTGACTTTGCTTAAATGCTTAAATGTAAATTTGGAACAATCGCTAATTAAATGAGATATGTTTATATAGAAAATAGGTAGTATTTAGGTAACTTAAAAATATATCAAGGGATTTTAAGATTACGCAATGCCTCTTAACCCAAGTAAATACGCTAAATGGAAACAAAGTATAGGAAACAGAACGGACTGACCTTGTAGCTCTGTGCTTGCATCTGTACTGAGTCGACCACTTTACACTTTAACACTTGTTGAATGTTTTTTAATTAAGTATTGTTTGTTTATTTTTGCTTAGGGATGCTATATGCAGATGCACTTACTGGCACTGTATTAATTATTTGATATTTTGAATGTTAAGTTGCACTGATTTCAGGAATGCTATATGCAGATACACTTACTGGCACTGTATTAATTATTTAATGCTTTGACTGTTAAGTTGCACTGATCTCGGCTCCAACAAATATTAGCTCGAATTTTCGGAAAACTAACATCTGCGCTCGAACGGTCCAACAATATGTTGAGACATTAAACACTCGATATAAGTGGACTGTAGTTTATTTAATATTTACAAAGATTAAGGTTTTATGATATAATGGCTGTTACAAGCTACAATACGTAATACATAATGCTAATACTAATGGCGTAATGGGGATGCAAAAACGGCTTCTTCCCTCGCGCAGTTCTGACTTGCGCAGTAGCTAAGTGAGTATTGCCAACGTTCAACAAACAAAATAAACTGTGGAAACCCAACATTTTGAATGCTTACGTTTCTACCATCTTCTCATGATCTTTGTCTGAAGCGAAGAAGACCACTACAAGATGATAGATTCGAGGTAGCTGAGTAATTATTAAGAAGATAATACGGACACTAACTCGTAGCAGAGCTATGTCGAGATAATGAGGGGATTGGGAGGGATTCAATTCACCTCCAGATGAGATAGAGTAGAAAGAGTTGATATTTGACACGCATATAGTGTTCGCCCTCGAAGTAATTGGAAAAATACAAACTTTTCATATCTACCATCAGGGCATAACATATAATAGCGCAGAAGCTAGGTGACTCTTTTGAAAACTCATCGTTGCAAGTATTTTCTAAGCGTTGGTTAATTATATCGTACTTAAATCAGGACAAAATAAACTTCTGGCATATGTCAGTCCGTCGGTTTGGCCATAGTTCAAGATATAACAAAGAATTTATGTCATCGTTACAAGGCTCACTTTTTGATGATGCTCATATTTCCAAAGTTGATAACTATCAGTGTTAGAAAGAAACAAAAGTTGATAAATTTCTTAAGAAAATATCACCATGGGCGTCATAATTAAAAAATTATTATTTCGACTCAAAAATTAAGCCCAAGAACTAGATAAAGCCAGACGATCTTTTTTACCACTTTGACGTTTCTGGCTGCACGTTGTAACGACGCACAATTTCTGGTGGTTTTATTTTATTTATTTTAGACATAAAAGGTACACAAAGAAGAGCCTGTAAAAAAGGCATAAGTCCACTGATTTGTAAGATCGCGTACCTGACGGGAGATAACCTATCAGAAATGGATTTTGTGAATCGTTATGTATGATAAAACAATTAAAATATCTCATAGTGCATAAAACGATGATATTCCGAAAACGCTTCCTGCATTATAAGGGAAGAAAGATAGTTCTTTCTGATCCTTGATAATGTCAGGTGATTCAGTTAGTATGGGCATGACATAACAATAGTAATAAAAAAAAAGCTGGCGCTGTTTCCTTGAGGATCAGAGCCATAAAAACAGTTCAGCATCAAGAATCTAAAAAAAAAAAGAAATTTATTTTCGTTATTTAATCTGCCCTGCTTAGCCTTGCTTCGAAAAATTCAGAATTTTTTACTCATTAGAGTGTAATTAATTTTAATTATAATTATTTAATACAGCGGTGAGAGCATAAATCATGGGGTTTAGTCCCAATAACTGCGGGAGTTTTGAAACTTTGGGAATTTGTAGATTTCAATGCCCTGAATGAAATAAGAAAAAATGCAAAATGTGATCTCAGCCGCCGGCGCCGCCTATTGAAAAAATGGCGAACAAAAACAGTTTCTTTTAAATATCTTGCTTCGGGTGCCTCATACGGCAAAAAATATTCTTATAAAAATAAAACAGCATTAAATTTTCTACAAGTTATGTCCTACACATTTTTTTGTTAAACTGAATAGTTTGGGTGCAGCAATCGATCGAAGTCAAGCATTCTTGACAAAATTATGATTGTTGTGATTTCTCGATTTAGTGCGACTTTTATGAAGGAGTATTTTTGTGTTGAGACAAAATTTGTTTTCATATCTGAAAATCATCAAATATAGTTGATTTTACTTGTCTGCTACGCATAGCTCAATGTTCAATACTCATTTCCACACCACCTTGAGGTAGAGTATATGGCGCGTTTTTTTTACGTGCTCTTCCCCCATAGGCCTAATTCACCACCAGCCTGCTTCTTGAAATGTTTTAGGTGCTTGATGTCGAAGGCCCAGGTTTGTTATAGTCTTCAACAATACTTTCTTCGGAAATTGTTTTAATTCAAGATAGTAATGCTGAACCGGACGCTATCGCTGATGCTAGAGAACTCTTTATTATGGCACTGTATGGAGCCAAACATGGAGACAATATCTCTTTGGACACTTATCATTACCAATGTTTCGTAAGATCGCTCACAAAAAGCAAGTTTAACATCGCGTCTCTACTACCTACAGCTGTAGCGTCACGGCAGCATTCATTCAGGACATATCAAGTCCAGGAGTGGCACGGGGTTTGTAAAAATGTTGAAGAATGGGGCTGGAAACAGAGCAAAGCTGGGCTTACACCAGTAACAATTCTGAAAGATCCTGCTTCTGAAAAGCTACTTAAATTTCTTTCCTGTAGATGCAGTGCAGCATGTGGTTGTGGAAAGGTAGGATTAAAATGTTCTGTAAATTTTATAACCGACAAAGCTGCGACAATGCATCAGCAACAGTCGACGAGCTTCATGACGACGAGGAAGTCGACTCTCCAGTCGAAACATTTCTCGCAACCATGGAGAACAATCAATACGTAGAATCAGTGGAAAGCGCAACGGAAGCAATTTCCGAACAAAATATTGTTGAAAACTACAGCGAACCTTCGACATGAAGCACCTAAAATGCCTCAAGAAGCAGGCTAGTCGTGGATTAGGCCTATAGGGGACAACCACGTAAATAAAAACGCGCCATATACTCTAGCTCAAGTATTGAACATTGAGCTATGCGTAGCAGGCAAGTAAAATCAACTATATTTGAGGATTTTCATATATAAAAACAAATTTTGTCTCAACACAAAAATACTCCTTCATAAAAATGGCACTAAATCGTGAAATTATAAAATTCATAATTTTGTCAAGAATGCTTGACTTCGATCGGTTGCTGCACCGAAACTATTCAGTTTAGCGAAAAAATGTATAAGATGTAGAAAATTGACTGCTCTTTTATTTTTATAAGAACATTTTTTGCCGTATGAGGCACCCGAAGCGAGATATTTAAAATAAACTGTTTTTGTGCGCCATTTTTTCAATATGGCGGCGCAGGCGGCTGAGATCACATTTTACATTCTTTTCTTATTTCATTCAGGGCATCGAAATATAAACTCCCAAAGTTTCAAAACTCCCGCACTTATTCGGAGTAAGAATCTACCTATCGACTGAACTAATTATGTATTAACATAATTATATTTAGAATCAATTATACTGAAAAGTATTAACTTCAGGGAACCAAATTTAATGACTTTTTGAATTGAAAAACTTATCTTCCCAGTCAATGTTAACATCTTTATTTATGTCGTTAATAACTTAGCGCAAAACTTTTAATATTAGTGCATCATAGTCGATATTCATTAAATTTGTATTTTTTTTAGGTCGGCGGGGAAATCAGCAGTACTATTTTAAAGCACATGAATCATTTTGGTCGCATATCTGTCTGTGGGTGCATTTCAGGATACAATGAGAAGGCTCCTAAAGGTATGATATTTTACTCCAGTCTGCAATAACTACTTCACTTGGGTGTCGTTTTTTATATGATATGATTAATATGGCAACTTTTTTAGCCAATAGGGCCAGAAATCATTTAAATTTTCAATCATGTTTCTTTGAACATTTTTTTTTTTTTATTTTCTTTACCTCAAATGTACAATAATCCGTGTCCTAAAGATGCTATATTTCTTATGTCAACTGTCGACTGTGAACATATTATTAACCAGATAGATTTTAATAAATGAATACCGTTATAATGATTTTGCACATTATTATCATTCAGATAAAAATATACACGAATTCGAGAACTAGGCGGTAATTTGCTGCAATCTTTCATTAACATTTCACGAATTTATCTGTGTGGATCTTTGCAATAATAAAATTAATTCATGTCAGATATTATTTTATCGGAGTTATGTATTTTTCCTCTTAAGTTCATCTGTTTCCTTTTTGATGATTGCATTTTTTAATAATTAGTGTCTGACTTCACCTATATAACTAACAAGGCATATTAATTAGTAATATAATTATTAATAATACGCCAAATATTTTTATTAATTAAGTCTTTCCTTGATATCCATAGCAACCCTCATATATTACTACAGCCATACAAACAGAAATATGATTTGGTTAACAAACTTGAAGCATGCTCCAAGGATCTCGAAGCAGTATATAGATTGTTTAATATATTTTTTCTACGACTGTTAAAAAATATTCACAGCCTTTCGCAAAGACGCAACCATTGAAAATGATGAAGTTAGATTTCTAGCTATTACTGGGCAACCTATAGCTTTAGTAACTTTGTCTACGTCATGCCGCAATCAGCCGTTTCCACGCAATCTATAATTATAGTAACCTTGTCGACGTCATGCTGCAAATGCAACATGCGCTTTCCACGAATTCGTGAAAAAAGTACCACTTTATGCACTTGTTGCATAAATAACTATTTTAAAATACCAAAAAGCAATAATTCTGACCGCATGAATTTTGAATATAATGTGTCAAAGGCTCATCAATAGCGGTCACTGAATAGATTTCGCCATTCATGTTCTACAAATTCTTCTTAACAAGTCGCTGCAGCTAAAAATTTTTCTATACTTATTTTAGGTATTCCATGTATTCCTGGACTTCACGCAAAGAAAAACATTTTTAAGCTTATACCTGACAAACGTATCTACAGGAGTATTGGAATACTTATATCATCAATCTGCTTGCAGTATTGCACAATTAATACTTCCCTTACTACATAATTATGTACAGTGTCCCAAAAGTATGGATACGCCTCAGTAACTCGTCACGATACGAGATATGAAGAAAATGACCTTTATTAAAGTTGTTGAGATCATCGGGGGGCACTTGGTGACTTTGGATTTGACCTGGAAGGTCATTTTTTTCAAGATCATTTGAAGGTTAACTTTCGTTTATCAAATGGGAAGCTCCCCCCCTCCCCTAGTTACCGAAGTCGATCATGAAATAACCTTGATATGACCTTAAAATTTACCTATAAGGTCATCACGATTACCATTGTCTGCCTTCAGCCACCAGACTCTAAGGTCAATTTGACCCCTTTACAATGCAAAATTTTTCGTACTTTCAGAATCCGGGGTCTGGGAAAAACGAAAGTGGGCCTTCAATGACCTTGGAAAGAACCCTTCTGGGTTAAATCCAAGGTCACCAAATAGTGCGTCCGATGACCCCCAACAACTTTTAGAGAAATCATTTCCTTCATATCTCGCTATTCTGGCGAGATACCAGCCTAAAAATTTCTAGAGACACTTGACCTTTAGATGACCCTAGGATCAATTTGACTCCTTATAAAGCTAATGAAAAATTTCGCTCTTTCAGAATATGTGTCAAAAATGGGTGTTCCTATTTAAAAAACGAAAGTTGACTTTCAAATGACCTTCAAAAGTGGTGTGCCAAGTGTAATTTTCCTCATATCTCGCTATCCCGACAAGTTATTCAGGCGTATGCATACTTTTCTGGGACATTTCTTATATAATACTATACTACTAATTCATTAAATTCTTTTTCTTGCCAGACATTTTGTCTTTCAGGAAATTATTCTAAATGGCCTCCGCTTATTGTTTGGCACGTCTGGTGGCCTCTATCCTGGTTGCCTGTTAGGCATAGTTTCGGCAAAGCCTTATTAAAACTCTTTCCCACCAGATCCATGGTGACATCAACTCAACGTTGTCCTTCGCCTCTTGTCATCTAATTTTTCCCGAAATATCAACTATATTGTCCTCTCTCTGGTTGATGTGGCCAAAAAATTAGAGGATCCGAGGAAATGCGATGCTGAAGAGTCGGTTTTGGGACGTATTTCTTGGTGAATCGTGGTATTAGTGCGATGGGCTATCCCGAGAATTGATAGCATCTTTAGACTCACATCACAAAAGCATCAATTGGCAGCCGTCTGCTTCCCTAACGGTCTATGTCTCAGAGGCGCAGGCGTAAAGAAAGTTGGAAAGATGGGAACTAGGGCGTTAGAAAGTCTGATTTTTGTGCGTCTCGTAATATTTGTATTACGCCAAATTTTACTTTTAATCTGACTCCAAAATCTAACCCCAAATGACAGCCAAGTGTAAACGCGCCTTGGATGTTAGTGGGATACAGTATGAACTACCGTATAGGTATTTTCTAGGTAGAATCGGATTAACCTTTTACTTTTTAGTTTCGTTTTCCTATATCAAATCCGACAACAGCTTGCAAGGTGATTATCTTCAAATGTAGTACCGAATTTAGTATTGAAATCTGCCATAACAATGATAATTTTCCTGTTTGGAATAGTATGGAGTAAAGTTTTTATATTTCCATATCCTTTTCTTCAGCAACAGTTGTATGTACTTGCACCAAATTTACTACTGTTGGCTTGGCGTTGATCCTTAGCGATATTATCCGCTGGCTGACAGCTCCATGTTCATGAACTGATCCAGTTATGTCTTTTGGGAACCAGAATTTTACTCCATTACGGCTGATATCATTATCTGAGAAGAAGCATATAATGCTTCCCGTTGTGGATCTAATAACGACTTGTATAAGTACTTTTGTACATTGACACCAATAAATTTAAGAGTATTTTTATTCATTTGCGTGATATTATTTTATGGCACAGTATTTATTATTCATAAGTCGTTAAAATTCAGTGGCGCTAAAACAAGACCTTGGAGTATCAAGAAGTTGCCATAATTTCAGCAGAAGCATGTCAACTCTCTTTGACACACACATCTAACAATTAAATAAGACATTAAAACTTTCAATGAATTGTCAGCTACTCCAGGAGGACTTCATAATCTAGTTTATAAGAACGCCGTTGAAAAATGCTTGTAAACTGTATTGACTAGACCTCCAGTAATACTTCAGCGACAAATTATGTTATTCAATACTTTTATCATTCTTTTACGAATATATAAATTTATAAATATTATTTCAGTTTTATTTATTATATTTTTATCAAAGTGCCTTCTGTTTTTAGAATTTATCTACATATGTTGATGTTTTTATCTAAATGATTAAAATGTGTAAATTCATGGTGGTGTTATTATTCTGGTCATATCTGCATAGCCGACAATGATATCACATGCACTAAATGTACATTGAATCAATAATAATCTATTTCTGATTTTAGTTAGCTGTGTTTTAAATTTTATAAATACTAGAAGAATCGCGAATAAAATTTATAAATATTAACATTCTGCTATGCTTTCTAGAACATATATGACAATACACATATTACATACACTTTGTTTGTTTTTATACATACATTAATATTAACCCAAATAACTTATTTATAAATATTCATTTATTATTAATTTCAATATGACAAAGAGAGGGTTAAAGTGCAGTAGCTTGAATGTTTTTAATACAATTTTTGAGGAGAGCCAGAAAATCTATAATGGCGATTTGATTTTATTATTTGATTTATTATTAGCGTACGGTAGAGGCATTGCTGCCATTCCCGGGAAACTTACCGCCGGGCCGACTACGTCTACGCTGGGTTGAATTTGGGCCATGCTTGTTGGACGCATGCTACACGACTAAAGGAAAGAGTTTGTGAGATGAGTTACCGCATTGTGACGTGACAAGGAGTGATTATGCCCCTATTTTTGTATTTCTGCTTCTAGAGTTTTTCTTCCCCGGAGTCTTCCCATTTCTGATCCTCTAAATTGTTGTTATCCGCGGTTTTCTTATTTGCTGCTTCGTATTAGCTTTCTTTTCAGTAGATGTATTGGGTCCCTCCTTTGAACATGTCCCCAATCCTTAATTTCGTACGTTCCTATCCTATTTTCAATGTTTTCTGTTCTATTAAGTTGACGTTTTCTGTCGTACTTTTGATTCTACTATTTTTATGAGTAATTAGACAATGTCCATGTCTGCTCTTCTCTTTATATTTACCGTTGGCGCGTTTTTAAACTAGTATGTCACCGTTGGGAGCATGGCGGCTGTTTGTATCTTGATCTTGATCAAACTCCTTGGTTGGTTCATATTTCGTCATGAAAGGTGGAATTGCCCTCGTAATTTTGTATTCTTCTCCGAGCTCTTTTTGGTTAAAGGGTCTCATGCCATTCTCTTGTTGAAAATTATTGTCAGTCCATAGTGTTAGATGTGGCTTCATATTTTCGAGGAAGTTGTGTATATTCTTCTTTTCTTCTATAACGATTAGGTCATGCCCGTTAGAATTAGGTATTTTCTTTAAGATTGGGGTGAACAGTCAGGGGGGCTAGAGGCATACTTACTACTCCTAGATTTGTCTGTTTAGTTTCCGCTGTCTGTCCGAACCATTGAGTACTACAGTACCTTCGTGAAGATAGCCAGGCAGGCAGGCCTGTTTATTAGATAGTAAGGTACTCCTTTGCTACTTGGGGTATTCATTATCATCACTTTATTAACACCTTTTGGAGATCCATTGTGATTATGAATAGTTTAATTTCATATCCCCATTTTTCTTCGAGAATACTTCTGGTGGTGTGCATATGACTGTCCGTTAGTATGCCTTTGATAAATGTTATCTGGTAGTGTGGTGGTGTCCCGATGAGTTTCCCTAGCTGTTCTAGCAGGGATTATGTAGAGTATTTGTATCCTGTTGCAGAGTGTTAATCTTCTATAATCTCGTAATCGTCCATACTCTGTGGCGAGCAGATCCTGAGGAAGGCCACCAGAATGGTCCCGCTCCATTTTATGGAATGTAACACAGCCACACCAACACCTTCCCCGTCCCCTAGTC
Source organism: Rutpela maculata (assembly GCA_936432065.2). Classification (NCBI taxonomy): domain Eukaryota; kingdom Metazoa; phylum Arthropoda; class Insecta; order Coleoptera; family Cerambycidae; genus Rutpela; species Rutpela maculata. The sequence goes on along the minus strand of OW386285.2, from coordinate 136,517,277 downwards.
AACTGACCATAGGAACCATTGCACATCGAAAATTTAGTCGTATTGCATAATGTCGTTTTACGGTTCACACATTCAGAAGGTCAATCATAAAATACCTTTAGCTATATTAAAATCTCCAGTGTTTTCCCAGTTTCTTGTTTAACCCAATACAGAGAGTTAACATTGACAATAATTTATGTGCTTCCCGAGTATGCCGTCGGGTGTTCGGCAGGGATCTATTTCAGGTTCATTGTTGTATACTTTACTCACTTCAATTTTTATAAAAATATTTAAGCATTGTTGGCCCACATAATATACAAAAAAAGTTCAGATAAAAATTGTTGAGCAAGCAATTGTCTACAACTTCTGTAATTACCATTTCTTTGTTGGACCAACACTCGAGGTAGAAAATGACATTGAACGTTTCTCCTACACTAATAGCATTGTAATTCTCACAATTGCATTGTGACTGATATCGTAGATGAATTAAACAATAGTAATAAGGGAGTAGACAACTTGGCTTTATTATTACAGGAACAAGAACGTTATTTTTCGTCTGCCGCCCACATAATGTTGTGTTCAAGATATTTTCATTCCAGTGTTGCACTTGCTAGTACACAGGGTTGTCAGCCGCATTATACTGGTTGGAGAAAGTGCTGCAAAATCGAATGGCTGATTAAGATATAATATTATTATACCTGTAGTACCTCAGTTCGTCGAGGCTTTCACACTTCTTCTAACCATACATATATAGTAAAAAATTACTTCTGCAGAATTAATGTCTTCTTTCCAGGATGAAGGCCAATTGAAAATTTTTACAATTGACCTTAACTCAGGATATTTCTGAAGAATAGTTATATCTTTCACTTTATCCTGATTGTAAAGACCTGACGTTCTATCACATCCTGAAGTGCGTGTGGAAAAGGAAGAACATCACAAACCTTATGCACAACAAATTTCTGACGGGAAATGTTAAACAATGTTGATTTGCTTTGTTTTGAAAGAAGCCAGTTGAAAGAAGCAAACTTTGTCACAGAGAACGTTGTACGGGAGAAATGTTCCGTGTCATTTTGTACCTCAAGGGTTGATCCAACAAAAAAAATGATAATAACAGAAGTTGTAGATCATTAATTGTTTAACAATTTTTATCTAAACTTTTTTGTCCGACCATTTTCAAGAAAGAGGCTTGAGCATAATTTCTTTTGTTTTGGGAAATGTATGGTATTTCAATCAGAAATCTACGTCTACAAATTTCCTTGCTTGCATAAGATTTTTTTTAAAACGCCTCAGTTGTAAAACTAATTTGTGTATATTTTTAATTCGGCTCGAAAATAATTAATTTGGATGCACTTGGATTCATTTAAACTGAGACATCCTAATAAATACATAAAATACATTTTATATTATTATTATTTTGTACTAATTAGACAACTTGTGGTATATTGGTATTTAAAAATAAAAATTTGCAGCATCTCTGGTACAATTTTCAATGATTAGAAATGAACTAAAAATGGAAGGTTTCCACGTAACCAGATGGAATGATAGATGGTTGGAAGGTATTCTTCAACATTTAGAATGGATCAAAGAAGGAAAACTGAAGTACAGGGAAACTATAACTGAAGGTTTTGACAATATGTTTAATGCTTTTGTTGATATGTTAAATGGTGGAAACTTTGGTAAAGCTGTTGTTAAAGTTTAAATTAATCATTAATAAAATTTTTGCAATTTAAGCTGCATTTTATTTAAATACTGAAAACTACTATTTTAGATTTGATTAATGTTGTTTATAAATAATTCAAGAACAATAAATATATATATACAAATTTTTAATAAATGCCAGTGTTTGGAGGATCGAGGTTGGCGAGAGTCTCGTTCCAGTTATTCCAGAGCTCGAAACTACAGTCTGCAAGTGGTGCGGAGTGGCTAAGACAAGAGCTGCTTTGAGTAGGCTGGAGTTTGCTGCAATCGAAACTTCAGAGTTCTGTGGCAATACAATGCACTTAACGCGGCCAGGCTTGTAATTTGTAATCCAGCGCTCGGCGGCGCATTAGTCCGGACGATATCTGTTGGTTGCAGTGGGTTTTTATTCCTCTATATATTTAAGAAAATATATAGAGGAGTTCGAGGGTGGAGGAAGTAAAAAAAATTTTAGGCCTTTGGTTCTTGTACACAGACTAAACCAAACTTTTATTTTTTTCACCCCCTTCAATAATGGAGATGGTAATGGGGATGGCTAATGCCAAAGAATTTTTTTAGAACTTAGCTTCTCTTATATATGCTAAATACCAAATTTATGGAGTCTTACTTGCTCGATTTACCTATTTACCCCCATTTACCCTAATTTTCAAAATATTGTCTATTTCCAGATCTTGTTAAAATACATACGTGTACTGTCGTGAGCAAAAAAAAATAGGACAACAATTTTTTTCTAATGTAAATCTACCTCTATTTGAATGAATTTTGACAAATAACTAACAATGTCACAAAAATTAAAGTTAAATGTACACAACTAGATTTTAGCAAAAATACGTTATGACTTGTCCCATTTTTTTTGCGCACGATAGTACCAAATTTGAAGTCAATATCTTAAACGGTTCCAGAGTAATCGTGCGCACAAAAAAAGCTACAGACAGACCGACAGACAGACAGATTTTTTTTGCTCAAACTTAAAATCTCGATGTTTCATGACATTCTAAGCCTACTAAAATTTTCAATTTTTTTTGCTTTAGTATACTTCCACTGGATGTGGAAGTAAAATAATTTAGAAGGCTTTAAGACGATAGGCTATTTGGCCTCCTTGGGATTTAAGGTTTTACGGGTGGATCTTACTGTTTTAGAACCCCGGAGAATCTATTTAAGTCAAAAAATAGCAAAAATCGACTTGGAAAAGACGTTTCGTGGAAAAACAAAGCAAATTTTTATTGCCTACGCAAATATTTGGCTTAAAAATATTTTTTCACGTCTCCAACGACGTGTGGCACCAAAGGCAAAAAATTAGAAAGTACGCCGAATTTTACCAACGCCTTAAGCGCAAAATTCGGAGGGGTATCTTGGAAATGGAGTTGAAGTAACTCACCCGTATTAGGTTACATGCCGTTGCTCTTGTGAGAGAGCGGGAAAGTTTCATATAACTTATATATTCTCATAAAGCGCCTTTCGTTTGACAAGTTCTTGTGAATGATATGATCACTATTAGGAACTCTAAAGCTAGCGAGCCAAAATTTTTGTTGGAAAATTTTTGCTCGCCAGTCAAATTGTACTTGTTCTCTTCTAGGAAGTTGTGAACCTTTTTGTGCCAAGTCGATTGTTATTACATACCCTCCACTGTATTGTGGTTTAGATACACATGCTCTAAAGGAGGCATCCACATTGATAGGTTGGTTTTGCGCACATTTACTGTACACTTTACGTTACTCAATTAATGTTATTATTTGAATTCTTGTATTGTCTTGATTGAATGATTAACTTTCAGTTTATCTGTTTGTATGTTAGGTCATTACGGAAGCTGAAGGGAAGGACTCTATAAAAGTAATTAGGAAATTAAGAAGTGGTAGATCCTTAAGCAGTGTTTAGAGATAAGACCAGTGTATAGTAAGAAGGTGGAGACTATGTAGGGAGCAGTAAGCAATCCACGGTAGGTACGAACTTACAACTTTCTCGTTTATTACAGGACCCCAGTCCTAAGTCGTCTCTTAGAAACTAACCGAACCCCACTGAGAGTAGAAATTAGTCCTAAGCCCCAAGTCCAAGGGTGAGTACGACTTTCGCCCTTAATGAATAAATAGTGCCACGTCTTTCAGACGAAAATTTTCTACGCTGTCACTTAGGGTTTGAAGTGGATCTTTCGACTATAGCCAATAAAAATGTGCCCCTTGACAATAACGGGTTCGGGCGTTTTTCGAAAAAATGATCATCAAGCTGAAAATACGCCTGTTTTGTTTTCGGTGCGCTACTCTGTATAATATTTTTGTTATTTCTTATACTTGGATTAATTCAAATATTAATTCTAAAACTTTATCTCGATTTCAGTTTAAAATGTAAGGATCTGATGGAGGGTCAGGGATTTTTTTTAATAAAAAATGATATTAATACCACCAGAATCTTAGATTAAATCTACACCATTGATATTTCCAAAAAAATATTTTATATGACCTTTATGCCCATTCACAATCACTGGAGACATAAACATTATTTTGTTTTCGCATAGTCATTCTATCACCCTATTTTTAGAATTTTACAATTGAACTTATAAACGGGCGTGGGCTTACTTGAGATGACTTGCAAGTCAAATATTATACAATTTGAAACAATTTCAGGGTCAGATATACAAATATTCTCAGTGGCGGCTTCAGGCGCCGCAGCGGGGCCAAGACAAGGTAAAGTTGACAAAAGCAAAAAATCAGGAATAGCGGTAAATATATTTCTTTTTGAGATTAAAGCTTAAAGTCCTCCGCATTATATTCTGCTAAGAAAAATATGGGGGAAAGCACGCCGCTCCTTGCCACAAAAGTTGAAACTTGTACACTCGTTGCAGAGTGTGCTTCAACTTATTATAATTTATACGCTAGTCCATCTGTGAATTATTTTTGTCATAGAAGCACCACTAGTCGTGAAGTTTATGTTCAAAGTATGAAGGAAGTGGGCCTGGAATAATGAGAGCAAGCGACCTATTTGCTCTGATATGTGATCCAATGTACAACACTAAGTCACTTCATGGCCAACCCAGATACGCATCGTTTTTCCTCCTAGAAGGGTAAAACATTCAATTGTCTGTAACTCGGTAACCTTTTGAGCTATCAGATTCTTTCAGACATCAAAATTTTTCTACAATATATGTCGAGAATTCTATAGTTACCGTGCTTTTTAAATTGAGTGATATTTTTCCAACAAACTTATTAAATTTTTGTAAATAACTCTTATTCTAAAAATTTTAGCAAAATATACCTCAGACAAAAATTGTTGCCCACACTTTCAGCACCACGTAGGTATGATCACGTCTAAAGTTGCGATGGTCTAGAGCTAGGTAAATAATTAAAACAATGGAAGAATATACGATTTGGAATATGTGACTGAATCAGCAAAACCGCCGTTTAAGTTAAACATCCGATTTAATCTGTGCGTGCACTGTACTTAATCAATTTTCCTTATCTTTAACAATATATTTTTGAAAAGGTATTCTTTTTGTTTAAACTACCTTAAAATATTTTAAATAACACTAAAACTAACAACCCTAGGAAAAGTATGTTTGAAATATAATAATAATTACTACCAACATATTTAGCTTCATTATGGAATACTTATATCCTTGATCAAAATTTGACTATAACTATTTATTAAAATGTGTTATTTTGCAATCGGGTGCCAATGGGGCTCAGCGGCATTTTATAACCTCGTCTGAGGCGGAAAAACATTAGAGCCGTCACTGAATAATGTCAATGAGAGTTTGCATAGTAGAACGGAAATTATCGCGAATTATCTCATATCCAATGGCGAATATTGGCCTTGAACTTGGGGAGCAGTAACATGACTAACACATGTAAGTAAAATACATATTAAAAAATGTAAAATAAACTAAAAACATAAAATCTTATACAAAAACCACTAAGCAGCTATAAACAACGGAAAATACATTCGTTAAGATAATGATAACATGATAATTATAATTTTAATTATAAAACAAAATTAATTACCTATACGTTAATGTTGTTAATTTTATCGCAGAAATGTGATACATAGAAATGTATCATTCTACATGCACATGCCATAAAATAACAAGCTAAAAACGTACCCTTCGCCAATTTACTGAGCTATTTATATATAATTGTTACACATTCTATAGGATACTCTTCGCAGTTTTCTTGTAAATAATGTTAGTTTTTGGACATCCTAAATTTTGTAATACCATCTTTGTTGTGAAAAAAATTATATAAAAAAAAATGAAAAAAAAGTGTCCAACCCGTGTGGGATTCGAACACGGGACCTTTCAATTCAATTCAATTCAATTCAAAAAGCATTTATTTATAATTAGGTTTACAAATATGCGCCATAGTCTGATCCCGGTTCAGAGCCGACCGCACAACCACTCGCGCAGCGCCATGGTGAATGTGCAGTCGGATGAAGCGGATTCGACTCTGGCTTGAACGACAATTAATGGGTGGGTTAGGGCTCCTGTCTAGGAAAAAAAAGACTTAACCTAACAATTTGGATATTTATAAGTAAAGGAAGTTTAAAAACACTTATACCTAATTAAAGCTAAATTAAAAACTGTGGTTAGGGGCGCGCGCACAAACACACGCGCACTGTTTTTAAAGGTTTGGTTGGTGATACGGGAAAAACTCAATGAAAAAAAAAACCGTTTGAAATTTTTTCTCAGCGAGCGATATTTACGATTTTAGAAATGTGCCGATCAAATACAATATACTCTTCGTTTTTGCGAATAGTATAATAATAGCGATTTTAAATTTTTTATGTGCTACATTTTATATGGGAGCCATTTTAAAATTGTGCTGTAAAATATCGAATCGTATTGCGTGTTAGCCCTTAACGGGCTAACGGGAAGTACAATGCTCGATATTTTTTTACTTTCAGAAATATTTAAAAATTTTATATGAAAGTTGAGGCTCTAACGGAACCTAGTGGGATATTACACTAAGGTTCTCCCTCTGTAAATTCGCGCTTGCAAAAATCACTTGTCATAATACAAACACAAGTTTTATGTAGTATCAAGAAAACATTGATTTGAATAGGCTCCACTGGAATTATTTCTTTCTTTCAAGATGTCATCATGTAAGTAAACTTCGTGAACAGAAATGTATGCTATGTTTATTTACTTCTAGTGCTTATTTATTTATTTAATCATTCATTTATTTATTTACCTATTTATTTAAATATACTACTCAACATATGAAGAGACCTAATTACAAAATAGAGATATAAGATCCCGAAAAAATAATATTAAAGTTATATTATAAGATTTATTAAAAACTTAATTTAATAATGTGACGTGTGATTGGCAAGTTCTTCATCGAAAAATGTTACAATCATCAGTGAATTTTTCTGGTCTAGAATCCTATCCCCACCAAAACATTTGGTAAATTTGTTGCTGTGCAAGTGTATGTACAAACATTTTATATTGAATGGTAAATTTTACTTTTGTTGATCTTTTACGTGTGTATTGGTAATGACTTATTGTATTTTACAAACGAAACTGCGTACCAATGTATATAATTTTCTATTTCCTTACTAACTTGTGTAAACAGTGCATGATGTACTAACATGAATAAGCAATACGATACAATACAATACAAAGTAGGTTATTTTCAAACAAATAATCTTATTTTATAATATTTTGTTTAGTTGTTACTGACGAAATATTGCATTTTGAAGGATTGAGGAATAATTTGTTTGTTATACAACAATATTATTAATTATACTTAAATTATATAGCAAAATCAAACAGCCCTTGAAGCATGGAATTATACAGTATACGTTTAGATGCCAGTATATAAAAGACAGTTCAGAGCAATGTTTACAACAACATTGTTGACAAACGTAGTGAACAAACTGGACTCAAATTAGATCCCTGTGGGACACTTCAAGTTGGTACACTTAGTTCGTTGGGGCCCAGATACAGATACAGCATATAGTTCAAACGTTTAACCGACACGGTAATTCAGCGTATTGCGTGACGAATATACTGGTCACACTGTCTATCGTCTACTTGGTTCGAGCCTCAACCCTGGTAGTGACTATATCGGTGGGTGTGTATGTATGTCTGTATTTTTCCAAATGTGTAACCCATTTCTGAACAGCCTTAGCTCTATATTTGGGGTTCTCTACTTTATGTGGTGTGTGTTTATGTTTGTGTTTAGAGGCCACTGTTACACGTCCTGATCAGGACACGTTTTTAGTTATAGTAACACCAAAATCACTGTACGGATTAACTTTCTTGACAGAAGAATTATTGATGAAATAGGACATATTGAATTGTGTTTGCCAAGGCAACACATTTATCGGAATTCAGTGGCGACAACGAATCTGTTTCAATATGTGATATAAATCTTTTTGTAGTTAGTATGGTGAAGAGATGAGTGAAGAGATGAGTCAGTGTAGAGTCCATACATAAAATAATTTTTTAGATTAAACATACATAGTGATATCTATCACAAATAATAAAAATACAAGAGGGACCTGGACCAATATAGGTGTCAATAGTATATTATTCAGCGATAGTATAATATTGGCTATTACATGCGAGGGTGATGTTTACAGCACGAGCCGAAGGGGAGTGCCGTATAACAGCCATTATATGCGAGCAGACTATTTTAACTGTTTTAATCGTTTAAAAGTGAAAAAGCAAAGTTAGTTCACAGTAAAACCTTGTTTAACGTTTTAAATATCAAATGAAAATTTGGACTCTCTCTTGAAAAAAATGGACGCACCCGTTGATTATGAAAATTGCTGGTTTCTGATTAGTCAAAGGTGTGTTAATATGAGTTCATATTCCTGTACAATGCAATGATAATAGTATATTATTCAACGAGCATATGATGATGGCTATTATTCACGAGGGTAAATTTAAGACACGAGCTGGAGGCGACTGTCGTAAATCACCAGAGTAAATAGTAGCCATTATATGCGAATAGAATACTATACTTTGTCCACAACTATTAAATATTTTTTAATAAATTGTTTACTGAATCAATAAATTAATTATATTATTCTTTTTGAGGAATATGTAAAATTATTGTAAATAACGTTGACGTTTAAATTTAATTTAACACATAACGGCCTATTCAATAATAGTATATTATTCAATGAGCATATAATGATGGCTATTATTCACGGAGTGACTAATAGCGTGTAGCGTAAATCACCAGAGTAAATCGTAGCCATTATGTATATAATAACATACATAATTTAAAAACGAAATTATATGCGAGTAGAATACTATACTTCGTCCACAACTATTGAATATTTTTTATTAAATTGTCTACTGAAGAAATTAATTAATGAATTAATTATATTATTCTTTTCGAGTAATATATAAAATTATTGTAAATAACGTTACCGTTTAAATTTAATTTCGTTAAAGTCGTTCTTTTGACACAAAAACGAAATTGTATGATAAAAAATAAAAATATTGTTACATATTTAATTATTAATTATTTTTAATTAATAATCATAGAAAATATTTATGATTTTCCGTTTCAACGGTTATAGTTAATTTAATCGATAAGTAAAGTAAGTGTACTTTTTTATTAGAACTTTTTATCTATTTTTTATAATAAGATTTTTATTTGTACTCAGTCTCGTATTGTATGTCATGTTGAAATGATCTAATTGAAGAACAACTATTTTATAACAAACTGATTATTTTACCCAGTATTTTCATTGGATACCTCACAATTATCTATTCCTAAATTTCATTTGTTGACACAATTGTAGCTAGGACAGTTAACGAATAATTCCATTTAACGTTTCAGAAACTGGCCATACATTCTACTAAAAAGTTGCGAGATTGCACTTAAATTGAAGAAGTACATGCCAGTGATAAATCATTAATCACTATTAGATAGTGATTAATGATTAATCACTGATAGTAGTGAATAATGTATATAATTATGATTGAACAAACACAAGTATAATTGGCATATTATATAACGGACGTGGACAAAATAAATTTTCACAACTTTCACGCAGAATTTTCTATTTGTGAGAAAGTTACTTATCCACTTCGGCAGGTTGTCTCGAATAGCAATGTTTTCCGCGACAATTGGACGCGTTTTTAAAAATAATCATGTATACACACTCTAACCTAACCTAACCCAACCTAAATAATAACGTTGAGTGAAGAGTCCTTATAGAGATGCAGCCGTGTACTTAATATCGTAGCCCGGGCAGGGTCTGTGGTATAGTAAGGCGCCACCGGCATTGTGGTCTAGCAATCTCGTCAATCTCAGTCCCTCAGTCGGCTGATAGCACTCGCATGGTTTGTGTCATTTATTGTATTAGTGCACCGTAAAACGAGGAAAAAGTAGCTTCCTTCTTGAAAAAAAATTTTTGACATGGGACCTTCACAGCATGATAGATTAGGTCCTTGGCCATCTGTAATGTCCAATTACAACATTTTTTGGGAGGTCAAACTATTTTTATGACGAAAAATGTTATAAATCTGTCAAAATTAATTTTTCTTACATTTTCACACATCCCTCGTGATATCTCCGGAACCAATTGAGATAATTATACGTATTTTTTTTTAATTGATGGAGGAAATGTGGGCGAAGGTCACTGCTTTAATTTTGTTTTTATGGAAAATCTAATTTTTCTGTAAAACGAGGTAAAACTTGAACATTTACTTCCCTTGCAGCGCTTTTTTCAGTAAGCGAAAAACTTTTTTATTTTAAGGAATTTTGACATACCATCTGCGTATAAAATAAAGTCTACACCTCAAGGAAGTTTTTAAAACAAAAATCAGGTCTCTACGACTTATAGTTTTCGAAATTTTGTTATTTAAAGCTGAGTTTTTCGATCCTAGATGCCTAGATGTCCGGCAAGTGTGGACTATTTAATACAAGTAATCTTATATTATATTATGCCAGTTAGAAACAAACTTTTCTTTATATAATGTGAATGCAAATGAGTATTAGTTATTTTTATTGAGTTATTACATATTATTTAGTGCTTAACAATGGAATGTGTATTCTGTTGACAAACTTTGAAAGATAATGACAAATTAGTGAGACAAAATCCTAGATTGCAAGGAGTAAAAACAATTATATATGCCACGGTAAAAAGGCGAGACATTTGTGTCGAAAAGATTTTGCAACAAGAGGAAAATATTTTAAGTGGAAAAGTCAAAGTGAAATTTCGTATAGCCTGCAAACAAACCTATATTAGTTTGTAAAATCTTAAAAATCTTTCCCAATTCAGTGAAATTGAAAATGTATCTTCGTCTTCGGTAAGATGCAATAAATTTAATATTCGGACAATGTGTTTAATAAGTAATACATCGAGAAAGAAAGGCGTAATATGGTATACGATAATTCTCTGTAGACGTGATTTATCTTTATATTTCTTTGCCACCTTATTATCAGTCTAGTCGATATATTGTTGACAAGGAGCCGATGCGACATTTTTATTGTTAATGATGGGATTTTGGAAAATGAGAGGGGAGTATGCGTTTATTTTCGATTTATCGCAAATATTTGAGAAACCAAACATAGTATAATTTTTCACATCCAGTGGAAGTATAGTAACAAAAAAATTTTTTTAATTTTTATTGTTCAAATAGGCTTAGAATATCACGAAACATCGAGATTTTAAATTTGAGTGAAAAAAAAATTCTGTCTGCCTGTAACTTTTTTGTGCGCACGTTTACACTGGAACCGTTTAAGATATTGACTTGAAATTTGGTACACATATGTACTTTAACGATATCTAGAACTAGATTATATTTTCATCTTGTTCCGTCGAAGGGTTGGGGGGTAAATGGGGGTAAATTTGGGGTAAATAGGTAAATCAAGCAGGTAAGAGTCCATAAAATTGGTATTTAATATATACAAGAGAAGCTAAGCTCTCAAAAAAATATTTGGCATTAGCCACCCCCATTATCACCTCCACCCCATTATTAAAGGGGATGAAAAAAAATCTGATTTAGTCTGTGTACAAGAACCAGAAACCTCAAAATATTTTTTTACTTCATCCACCCCCACTACCACCCCCTATCACAACCCCCCACTCCACTACCGATGTGGGGTATCGTTTTATGGGTTTTTGGGGTAGATAATTTCAAATAAAGTTCCATCGTTGTGAGTGACTTGTATCTTGTACAAAAAAGTCCCTGAGAGCATATTTTTATCTATTATAGCTCACAAGCTAAAGGCTCCCTCGCGCAAACTTCAAAATAACCTTTTTGCGCTGTTCTCTAAGCAGCCCGTTAAAGCAGTTAAATATTAGCTGCCCTATGAGAATTTGTGGTCGATTTTTTTACTTACGAATTTTTGGTCGCTCTACACGATGGCATCCTTTATTTTTTTCTTAAATATGTATTTTTTAACGCAAAAAACATTAAAAAAAAAACATAAATTTGGAATTTTCCACCCCTTGTAGGATGTAATTGATTGATTTAAAAAAAATGCTCTTTGCATATGCAGCGAAGAAATTGATTTACAAAAAAAATATTTAAAACTTGTTATGTTAAGTAATTTATAAATAATGAATCAATTGTTTTAATGCATTTTTTCAGCAGTCGATGAAGCTTAATGACACAAAATCAAGCCCAAATTTTTTTCTTAAAAAAATGTATTTATTGTTGACATATCATTTTATTTATCGCATAAAAACAATTAATGTTAGGTACCGAAAAGTGTAATTTTACTTCCACATCCAGTGGAAGTATAGTAATGACAAAAACATTTTTAAAAATTTTTATTGTTCAAATAGGCTTAAAATGTCATGAAACGTCGAGATTTTAAGTTTGAGCGAAAAAAAATTCTGTCTGTCTGCCTGTCTGTCTGTCGGTCTGTCTGTAACTCTTTTTTGTGCGCACGTTTACTCTGGAACCGTTTAAGATATTGACTCGAAATTTGGTACACATATGTACTTTAACGAGATCTGGAACTAGATTATATTTTCATCTTGTTCCGTCGAAGGGGGGGCAAATTGGGGTAAATTTTGGGTAAATGGGCAAACCAAGCAGGTAAGAATCCATAAAGTTGGTATTTAGTATATACAAGAGAAGCTAAGTTCTCAAAAATTTTTGGCATTAGCCACCCCCATTACCACCCCCACCCTCTTATTAAAGGGGATGAAAAAAAATTGTGATTTGGTGTATGTACAAGAACCAGAAACCTCAAAATATTTTTTTACTTCATCCACCCCCCACTACCACCCCCTATCACCCCCCCCCCCCCCTACCAATGTTGAGTATCGTATTATGGGTTTTTGGGGTAGAGGATTTCAAATATTATATTATTAAAGTTCCATAAACAATTATTTCCACATAAAAAGTTTTTTCATTATGAGTGACTTGAATAGAGAATATGGATGTGGAAGTAGTGATTCCTTGGGCAGCGGTTTTTCATTTTCATCGATTTTTAAATAGCTGGAACTTGCCGCATATTTTTATTAAATAGTGTTTCTTTTTTCTATAAATACATTTCAATAACAAAAAATGTTTAACTATTTTTTTTTTATTTCAACATTTTTTTTAATGCTTACCACTCCATTATTAATATTATGCATTGTGCAAAAAACAGTTTTAAACAAAAGTTACTCAGTATATTTTGTGTAATCTAAATTTGACTATTTAGCGTGGCTGAAATTCGAGAAATGTCGTAAATCGATTCAAATTTCTCCAAAAAATCATGCATGCGATTTAGAAGCTCCCTGAAGTCTTTAAAATTTTTCTGACGTTCTCTTAATTTCTTTTTGTTAATTAAGTCGGTCCCCTCCCGTGCCGCTTGCAGAGTAGCGTAAAAAAGTCATTTTTATACTTACTTACTTACTTAAAATTATAACAGATAAAAATATGCCCTCGCGGACATATCTGTAGAAAATCCGATGTACAAAAAAAGCGCAATGCATTTTTGTCGATAATTATTACAATTCTCGCTACGTAAGCGCTGAAAGTCCAAAAACACCATTCTCGACATTTACATTTTCTTTTTTTTAATTGTTTAAACACAATTGGGAGGTCTTAAAAGTACTAAGTACTCATAAATAGGAGCTGAATCGAATGACACAATAATATATTTTTTTCGCGTATCGGGAAATAAATGTAAGTGGTTAAATCACAGATCGTCTAATTGCACTCGTCTACAATCTGCGTATAGAATTAGTATTTTATTTGTACCCTCGTTCGCTCGACATCAACGCTGAGAAATCTCGCGAGGTTATGACTGCTTATGACTGCACCACCATTCAACGCACAACATGTGGATAGAGACGTGCGGGGGGCTGAGATGAGAAAGAAGGAAATACGGGAACGATAATTCGCATAAGGGCAGCACCTCTTTAAGGATTCTTCACTCAACGATAATAATTATAATTACAAATACAACATAGAAACACTCACCATGAAAAATAGATTACACTAAAAATATGGTTAATATAAGAAAATAATCATCCAAAAAAATTATCAAAATATAGTAACATAGAAATTATAAAATATAATTTATTTACACTTGCAGTTGGGCATAATTAGCAACCACTGTTTGTACTCATGACAAGGCTATGCAATATTATTATTTTTAATAAACGCGTCCAATGTAACACATCCTATTTTACCGCGTCCAACTGTCGCACGCGTCTAATTGTCGCACGCGTCCAATTGTCGCGCGTCCTAGTACCTGTGTCCTATTGACGGGACACCGTTTTCCATCTTGTGTATAAGCTACTGCTTCAGAATACGGTCAAAAACTTTAGCAAAATTCAGATAAATTACGTTTATGAATTTCTTATTGTCCAATTCTGTCATCCAAAAATTGAATGAAATTGAAATAAATTGAAGAATTGAATGTAAGATAGGGTTAGAAACGATCTTCTACGGACAAAAGGATGCTGTTCAGTAGGTATAACGCCATGTGTTTGAAGAAAATTAAACGTTTCTTCCAATCACTATTTCCATAATTTTACTGCGGTGAGTGATCCGTCTCATCATTTTTCAGGGCCCGGAACAACATGATCCTCGAAAACCGAGACCATAATTAATGAAAGAGACAACTGCATTTTTTAAGAAACGTTGCCGTTAAATCGTCAAGGCCAAAGAATGTACTGCTTTTCATCTTCTTGATGCAAGTTTAAATAGGTGCCGATGTAAATACAATAGTTTCTAGAGAAGTAAACACTCGGTTGGACTTTATGATTGGATCTCGTGAGCAAGTTCCGCCACGTGGACTTTTAGGAATGTTTTAGAAAAAACTTTGGAGACTGTTCGTAATTTTTCATAAGTACCCATAAAAGTTTCTCAGTACTGGGATATAGACTTTACAGGTTAGTGATGACCTTATATATTTGTGCAATTTCTTTCGATTGTTGCAATTTGCAATAGTTGCATCAAACACTGTTGATTGTTTCGCTTAGGTAATTGGAAAATGTTATATGATTTCTGTAGTCAGCTTCGGAACGAATGCATCGATAACACAGCCACACAAAAAAAATAAAGTGTCTTGACCCCAGAGACTGACTAGGTAGACTTTATGTTTTTCGGGTCGTTGAATCCGAATCCGGGGTCCATTTGATCACGTATCATCAGGTTTAAGGTCATTTGAAGGTCAAATTGAGATATGACCATGAAAAATTCCGTAAAAAATTTATGTTTATGTTTTTGAGGTTGCTGAATCCGAATCCGGGGTTTATTTGATCCCATGTCATCAGGTTTAAGGTCATTTGAAGGTCAAATTGAGATAGGACCGTGAAAAATTCCGCAAGAAATTTATGTTTTTGAGGTTACTGATTCCGAATCCGGGGCCCATTTGATCCCATGTGATCAGGTTTAAGGTCATTTGAAGGTCAAATTGAGATAGGACCGTGAAAAATTCCGCAAGAAAGTTACGTTTATGTTTTTGAGGTTACTGATTCCGAATCCGGGGTTTATTTGATACCATCATGTCAGAATCAAGGTCAAATGAAGGTCAAACACATGAAGTTCAATAATGCAATCTTTTTTGACCCCGGATTCTGAAAAAGCAGATAATTTTACGTCCACATACATCCTGAACGGTGCATGGAACCGATTTCTTAGGTCATTTGTTGGTTATCAAGCGGTCAAATGCTTATTTCCCATTTCTTAGCTGATATATCTATTGTAAATCGAAAACTTGCGTCTGTGACTAGTGACCTTCAAGTTTTTGTGGTCGCTTATCACGATTTCGGTATCCATTTGATATCATGACGTATAAACCAAGGTCAATCGAAGGTCAAACGCCATAATTCGAATGATATAATTTTTTTAACCCCGTATTCTCAAAGAACAAAAAATCTTACGTCCAAATACGTCTCGATCTGAGTCTAACCGAACTTTGGGTTTCATATGAAGGTATTAAACTATTTTGAGATGTTTTAAACTACATTTTTAAGTCCAAAGACCTAAATCTAAATCTGCTGAATTCAATAGCCTCAAAATTCAATAACCCAATAACCTAATAGCTCTAAAAACCTGATCCCGTAGCTATAAAATGGGGATTACAGACGATGAAAGCTGATGAATCCGTTTACTCGAACGACCACATTGCTCAATAATCCCATAACCGAGTAACCCCATAATTTTATTACTTAGTCTCTCATAGCAAAAATGCAGCTTCACAACTCCAAACCATGCTACTGTAATTATGGAACTCATTTTCTCGCTCTGCAACTTATCATGAAATTTCTTTGCATGGAACAACCTTTACACCCAAATCAGCATAGCACTTGTGTCTACATCCAGGGCACTTCCTCGCGGTGACGGCGGGCAACAGAGTAAGCCCGTTATGATGTACAAAATCCGTTCACGCAACCTCCTCGTGGTGTACATCGGGTAACGCTGATGCTGACGGTTTCACAATTCAGTTGAAAGATTCAAAAGAAATCTGTATTTGACCTGCAGATGATCTTTCAGGGTCCAAAAAATTACATCATTCGAATTATAGAGTTTGACCTCAGTTTATACATCATGGTATCAAATGGATACCGGGATCGTGATAAGCGACCACAAAAACTTAAAGGTCACTAGTCATAGACGCAAGTTTTCGATTTACAATCGATATATCAGCTAAGAAATGGAATATAAGCATTTGATCGTTTGATAACCAACAAATGACCTAAGAAACCGGTTCCATAAACCGTTCAGGATGTATTTGGACGTAAAATTTTCTGCTTTTTCAGAATCCGGGATCAAAAAAGATTGTATTATTGAATTTCATGTGTTTGACCTTCATTTGACCTTGATTCTGACATGATGGTATCAAATAAACCCCGGATTCGGAATCAGCAACCTCAAAAACATAAACATAAATTTTTACGGATTTTTCACGGTTATGTCTCAATTTGACCTTCAAATGACCTTAAACCTGATGACATGGGATCAAATAAACCCCGGATTCGGATTCAGCAACCTCAAAAACATAAACATAAATTTTTTACGTAATTTTTCATGGTCATATCTCAATTTGACCTTCAAATGACCTTAAACCTGATGATATGGGATCAAATAAACCCCGGATTCGGATTCAGCAACCTCAAAAACATAAATGTAAATTTTTTACGGAATTTTTCACGGTCATATCTCAATTTGACCTTCAAATGACCTTAAACCTGATGACATGGGATCAAATGGACCCCGGATTCGGATTCAGCGACCCGAAAAACGTAAAGTCTACCTAGTCAGTCTCTGGGGTCAAGACACTTTATTTTTTTTGTGTGGCTGTGTAATCAATCCAAAAATCTTTTTTGCCATTAATCAAACGTAATATTTGTAAGAACATTTGAAAATATCTATCACAAGAAGATAACTTTACTTATTATACAGAGAGATCCTGAATGTCTGAAGATGATGGCCCAAAGAATGACATCAAAATGATCAAAACTCACTTTCGTTTTATTAAGAGTTGTTTCAATTTTTGTTCTAACCCGTTAAATATTACAAATTGATGACGTATTATTCAGTGGCGGTTGTTATACAATAATAATAGCTTTGAAACATACATACATCGTAATTTAATTAACGACAATAGTTGTGCAAATTAGTTGTAATAGGTATAATAATGGGCTCATTTAGTAATATTTAATTTACAATCTATTTTTGCATTATCCGTAAGTATTTAACTCTTTAAGTATACAGTGAAAAAAATAGGCCGCTAGCGTTAATATTAACCCTAATATTTGAAACCGCCGACGGCCGACGGTGATGTCACGCCACTCGCTCATCTGGTTTTATGAGTTATGCGGTTATAGGTATTCAGTTTGAGATATTTCGCTGTACATTGTGCGGGTGACTGCCGGAGTGGTGTGACGTCACACTGCGTTTTCACGAGGTCTATTTTCATTACTTATTTTGAGGGAGGACTTGAAATAAAAATTTAATATTTTGCACATTTACTAACTACAAGGTGTGCTTTAGAAATATGAATTTTAAAAAATGCTAAATGAGCCCATTATGTAGCTGTAAATCCAGTTTTCCACTTTGCAGGGGTTAGGGAGTTGAGCGTTATTAAATTGAAATGACAGATTGACAGATCAGACTTACCAATCTTATGCCAAGACAAAGTAACCGCAAAATCCGCCCGTTCCTGTAACCTCCATAATTCCGTAAGGACATGACAAAAAACGGGACTGCAGACAAAATTTTAATTTTTAAAAAACTAAATTGATGCCTTTTATGTATTTTTAATTAGGGGGTAACAACCCCCTAAAATGGGTGCAAATAAAAAAAAAGTAGATATAAGTAATTATTTGAAAGTTTGAAAGGAGTAAGATACTACAATATAACCGCAGCAACTCCATAGGGAGCCATAAATTTCAAGAAGTACCTCTAAGTGGGTACTAAAAATCGTTTAATACAACACATCTAGACCCCGATGAATTTTTTAAACCAATTAATAATTTGTGTTGCATTCCGGATAGTTTTCTCTTAAAATGCTCTTGCAAAAAAATGTTGCACTTGTAAAAATAAGTGAATTATTGAAACTTCTCAAAATGCAATAAGTAATTTACGTCAATAAAAATCATAGTAACAATAAATTGCATCAGAGGTCTTATTTTGTTTTACAACATATAAACCAAATTTTAATGCATTAAATCATGCAGATTTCTTACAACTGGTATAACTAGTGGTATAAATGAGTGACTATATTATCTGTTTTATCTTTAAAGGTAATGTGGTGGACAAAACGCGATTTTATAGCTAAAATATTGTGTTACAACTTATATTAAGCAAATATTTTTAAAAAATTACAATTGAAACAAGGTGTACTTACTTAATAATATGTTTATGGTTAATTTTCATTTCTTTTTATATCAATCTTACTGCGTTATTCAGTAGGTGGAATTGCAGACAATTCTATTTTCATCATAATGTTTGTCAATTATTTTATTAATCTTAGGTTTGTAAAAATAGTTTTTTTATGATGATTCCATGCTAGTTGAATCATTATAACCAAAAGGTCAATATCTTCACCAATTATTATAACTTGATTGTCTTCGGTTTTCCAATCAATAGCAGTTTTAACGATTGTAGTATCGACGTCTTCTCTGCATATTTTAACGTTAAAGTCATTAACTATTAACTCTTTGCGCAATAATTTTATAAAACTATCCTTATTTTTACTATTAGCTAGAATTTTTTGGGGAGCTGCAAGATTCGCTGGGTCACTCAGGGCTTCATGTTTCCCAAGAAGAGGTTGCTGCATTAATACCGAAAAATCTTCATTCCCATCCTTATGACTCTTTAGCTCGTCCCCAAAGCCTCTACGGATATCCCAGCCTGTAATTGATCATCCCAGTGCCTGAGTACAATGTGCACATGCAAGAAGAATAGACTGACTTGCACCAAATTGTGCCATCGCTCTCGACAATGTTTGAACTCTTTAAATGGTTGATTTATCTTCCTTGCAACCTTGCCATAAGCTAAAAGCACTTGAATGAGAACCGTAGCGAGCCAACTTTTTTGGGGGGTTATTTTTCTAAATTTGCCAACTTCATAAACTGAAGAAACCAACTCTGTATATTATTAAATAATAATTCCTCTAAAATAAATATTGATGATCGGGAAAGGGGGGAGACATTCTAAAAAAAAAATTTTTCGGTACAAATTGCCAACTTCCATCTCAAATTTCCAATTTTCGCCAAGTCTAACAGACCCCCCCTTCGCTACGGCCCTGACTTGAATGATTGTTTTATCTTCTTTGCAATCTTGCAATAAACAATGTTTGAACTTTGAAATGATCGCTTTTTTTATCTTCCTTGTTTCCTTGTTTACTTCCGAGCAACAAAGTTTCGGCGGACGATCTTGGAACCCATGCACTTCAAACTTAAGGTAAGTAAATTTTGAGCATTGCAATGTGTTTGGCATCCGAGAAAACCCCTAAGCAGACGTTTAGATCATTATTTTAAGCCAACGGACAAGGGAGATGTAGGGCAACATAGTATTGGTTGCCATCAATACCGGACTTCCGGTCCAAATTTCGCTTTGGCAACAGGCAGATTCGTATTCAGCGGGGTCGAAATACCAAAAACGTTGTTTTCCCAATTGTTACATGAAATGCTTCTTGCATTGTTCTTTTTTGAAAACGTGCCTAGTCTATAATACATGGTGATAACCAGAGGCCTACACTCTCATACGTAAAATAGGTTTTATTTTAATTTTAGAGCAAAATATTACTAAGGTTTTTGATTAAGCATAGAAAAGTAAGAAGATGTGTAAGATTTATAAACCGCAATATACTGGGTGTATGTGAGGAAAACCAACTTTATTTAAATTTTATGATATATCGATATTATCCTAAAATTTGGAACATGGTATTTTTAATAAGATTATGAAGTGAGAGTTTTTAGCCCTCTGGTTATCGCCATGTATTACAGATATGGCCCAATTTCAATAGGAATTATTGTAATATGCTGTTTTACATTTGTTCCAAATTGTAATTAAATATGTTAAGCCTAACAGAAGTTATCGTGTTTACAAGAAACGGTATACACGCACACATACATATACACGCACACACACATATACACGCACACACACACACACACACTTACAGACGCAAAGACATTTTTTATTCGAAATTTGAGTTCAGTCTGCTGTGAAGCGAATATCTGTATAAGAAATTTTTTTCTACGATGGTTACGAGGATGGTTATTAAAATTTTTATTCAATTTATAATAAATTTATAATAACGTTAGAATACAGTCAAAAGATATAAAATTCATTACTGAACCATAACAGATACGAAAAAAATTAATAGAAACATTATTGTAGAAAATTTAGTCGGCTTTAATTTTGCATATAGCCATTTTTTGATTAGGGCTAACCACTTTCGAGATATGTGCGAGAAACCAAAAACATGGACCTTCTTCGTGCCCCTCTGCACCCTCCCCACCTCCAACGTTCGGGGACTTTTGGTATGTTTACCTCCTAAATAGTCCCCAATTCAAAAATTGTGATCTCGGCATTTCCCTCTAGAAACCATTCATTGACAGGACTAAAGATTGCTCCGTCAAATTCATATAGCTTGAATACCAATATAAATTAAACATTTATTGTATACATGTTTATCTATTTTATTTACCGGTCAAATGTAGTAGCACGCTACTGTTCATTGTATTTACTCGTCGCGCAGTAAACCCAACGACAATCAACTAATAAACACACATCAGTTTGGCTTTCGTTCAATTCAGGTTCATTATTAAGTAAAAATGGTGAAAGCAAAAGTATATATTTTTGAAAAACAATTTGATGGATTGCCAAAACCAGGCGATTTAAAGTTAATTGAGGAAGAATTGCCCGCATTAAAAGATGGAGGTCAGTATATATTTAATACATACCTAATCTTTTTATAATTTATTGTAATTGATTTTAGCACATTTTAAATCGCAGGGTTCTGCTATTTATAGGATAACTTGATTAGAATTTCTACATTAATAATATATAACCAGAAAACGTGAAAAATATTTTACCTCAATTAAAGTAAATAAAATTTTTTTTGAACATTGAATTATTCCTGCTCGATATTAGTAGGAATATAACAGTTTCTAAATTTTAATTAGTGTAAGTAGTGTTTTAAGATAAATGAATATTTTAAAGATTAATATTATACAGTTTTAGTCGTACATTTCAAATTACAATAGCAAATAAAAATAATCAGATTTTTTAATGTTTGTACAAACTATGCTTAGCTGAATCTTTAGAATAAACAGAATAAATTCATTAAAAAATTACTAATGGTAATTGTTGCATAATTTTGTGTACCTAGGTATCAATGATAAGAGAATCAAATGTTAAAATATACAGAGTTGCCCATAAAAATTGACGAATCACTGTCGACTCTGCCTGAACCGACTAGTAGTACAAGTAGTTGATAAATTCGACAAAAAGTGTACAATTTTTTTTTCTTTTAAATCGCTCGGATATGTCAATAAGTTCATAATGAATACCATCTTTTGATGTATTTTTAAAATTTGTTCGACAAGTTTTCACAAATCTACGACGTCATCAATATTTATTTAAATTTTTGTTAAGGAATTTGAAAGAGCACATTTTTTTACATACAATACGGTAAATATCGATGAAGATTGTATGAGGAAATTTTTAAGGAAAACAATCTTGAAATTTAAAAATACCAACTTTACTAGAAATGAAGAAATTTCAAAAGCAACTAAATTAAATGTTCGAATTGCGTTCCATTCGCAGCCTGAGAGGTGCCGAGAGGACTGAGGTGTTTTTTAATGCCTTCGGTGATAGAATGCTAGAATCGTCCTCTTTAGAATGTTTTTTACTTTTTTTTTAATGTAACAGCAAAGATATGGTGAGGAGAGTCAGGGGCGGCTCAAGGTAAATTTTCCACCCGGGCGGGAGCAGTTTTTGGCGCCCCCCTCCCTGAGATAATTACGGAAATTTCACAGACGTAGGTACTACGTTCTAAAGTCCAAGGATATCCCTTCGGACCCCCCGATCACTACTTTTTAAGTTAACACTAAATTGTAAGTAATTTAAATATGGATATTTATGTGGTTGATAATACATCCAAAATAAATAATGAATAATAAGGAAATTAAAGGGGAACAGTAAATGTCAGTTATTCTGCAATATCTTCCGACCACCTCAAAATATAAAATTCATATTTTAAATTAGATATAGCCATTCTGGACATCAGTTTACATAGCATCAGTCAAACCCCCTCTTCTGCTTAAGGGGTAGTTTTAGGGGGTGGCTGTCAGCATTTTACTCCTAACTTTTTTATTTTTACATATTTCTAAAAGTTCTTAAAAAAATAATTTTCAGATCATTAGAAATAAAAAAGATATTCTTTTTGCATTTCGATAAACCGTTCTCTAGTAACTTATATTTACACATCAATGTCCATTTACAACATTTTATCAATAATAACACAGGTCTACAAAAAAAGTCTTGTCCTAAGGTTCTGATCCAACTTTTCTGAAGTATTTTAACGCACTGAAGCTAATTTTGAAGAAAAAAGATTCTCTTCTTTCATGTCAACTTTTCTCCCCTGTTAATTTTTAAAAGGGAGGTGAAAAAGGTGTTGTCGTAAGGTTCTGATCTAGCTCTAACTTCTCTGAAGTGTTTTGATACGCTAAAGGCAATTTTGGACACAAACAATTCAATAGCAAAACAAAGGCCTTGACCCAAAGGTTCCGATCTAACTTTTCTGAAGTATTTTGACGTGCTGAAACCAGTTTTGCACAAAAACAAATTAGGGGATAAAAAGGGGGATGGTATAGGGAAACTGATCCGACAGAAAAAAAATTGTGTTCAAAATTGGCTTCAGCGTGTCAAAATACTTGTCAAAAAGTTGGAAGAAAACCTTAGAACGAAACCTTTTTTTGTCCTTTTTAGGGGATGAAAGGGATGGTACAGGAAAACTGACACGATAGAATTTTTTTTTTGTCCAAAATTGGTTTTAGTGCCTCTAAATACTTCAGCAGAGTAATATGACATTATTCCGAAGTTTTGCATATTTTTTACCTCTAGGTACTGTACTACTTAGGACAAGACCTTTTTTTGTAGACCTGTGTAATTAATTTGTAATATAAAATTTGTTGTCTACTCTATCTGAAATCTATTATAATAAGAGGACCACGACACCTGTTTACTTAGAGGAAGATTCCTCTTTATTGTTTTAATATTTCATACAAAACAAATTGCCATTTATTTGTTTTATTTATTTATAAACAGTATTGAATTTTCTGAGTATTCTGAATTTTTTCTGAATGGAAGTGCATGTTGCCGGCCTTTGTTTATGCAAAGTCTTTAATGATCGACTCCGAGTCAGTCAATAATAGGGCGGGAACCTTGAGGTGTGAGTTATCTGAGGAGTTATCTCATAGCTAAACAAAAATGTTTCTGTTTCATTTTTGAATTATTTAGGCGGTTTTAATGTGGACTGTTCTGCATTATTGCCATATTAACTGACATAGATATTGATATTATTTGTTATTATCTTCCAAAGAAAACTAATAAAAAGGGTACAAAAAAATATTAAAAGCCCGGGTTGCCCGGCCCTTAAGCCACCCCTGAAGAGAGTAGTGTAAAAATTCATTTTGGAACTTTAAAATTTTTTCATAGATATGCGTAATGGTCTTAATGTGATTATTAAAACATGATGGGAGTAAAAGAACGTGTTTAAAAAGTTGTACAACTAAAATTTGGAAGCATATCATTAAATAAAAATCTCACTGAGCTTCAGAAAAATGCAAAACTGAATAATCTACAATTAAAATAATAATTTTCAAGTAATTTGAACATAGATAAGTCAATTCGATTAACCCTTCGGGACTAATAACGTACACGTACGTTTTCACTAAGCTGCTGTTGACGGCCGAGTACCGTACTAGTACGAAATCTGTTCCTACGAACGTGACCTAGTGTATAGAAAATAATAATTTTATATTTTTACTCGCCTACACACGTACAGGTACGGTGCGCATGACACATATTAAATATAAAGGTGCCGTATGCGAACGTCGCAAGATTCTAAACAGGCCGCGTGCCGTAACGGTACGTTTCTCGTTAAGACCGAGTGCCGTACTGATACTGCAAACAAGTTTTCGTGTTTTTTTTTTATTGCTTTTATAATAAATAAAACTACAAATACATTTATTTCAGAGATTTATTGCTATGGAACACAAATTCAACTGAATTGAACTAACGCTTATAAAATAAGTAGAGATGTATACTTTTTAGGGTAAAGCGTTCATTTATCAAGAATATTTCTACCTTATATTTCAATTCCCTGCAAGCTTGGGGGTGGTTTTCACACCTAAAGTGGTGAAACATTTTTTTAGTGTTTTTATCAGAAATTACAAGCAAACTAAAAAACCGCTGCCCAAGGAATCACTACTTCCACATCCAGATTCTCTATCCAAGTCACTCACAACGAAAAAACTTTGTATGTGAAAATAATTGTTTATAGAACTTTAATAATATAATATTTGAAATCCTCTACCCCAAAAACCCATAAAACGATACCCCACATCGGTAGTGGGGTGGGGGTGGTGATAGAGGGGGTGGAAGTGGGGGTGGATGAAGTAAAAAAATATTTTGAGGTTTCTGGTTCCTGTACATACACTAAATCACAATTCTTTTTCATCCCCTTTAATAAGGAGGTGGGGGTGGTAATGGGGGTGGCCAATGCCTTGGCCTTAGCTTCTCTTGTATATACTCAATACTAATTTCATGGACTCTTACCTGCTTGATTTACTCATTTACCCCAAATTTACCCCAATTTACCCCCCAACCCTTCGACGAAACAAGATGAAAATATAATCTACTTCTAGATCTCGTTAAAGTACAGATGTGTACCAAATTTCAAGTCAATATCTTAAACGGTTCCAGAGTAAACGTGCGCACAAAAAAAAGTTACAGACAGACACACCGACAGACCGACAGACAGACAGGCCGACAGACAGACAGACCGACAAACAGACAGAAATTTTTTTTTCGCTCAAACTTAAAATCTCGACGTTTCATGACATTTTAAGCCTATTTGGACAATACAAATTTTTAAAAATTTTTTTGTCGTTACTATACTTCCACTGGACGTGGAAGTAAAATATACAACTCTACTTATTTTCTAAGCGTTAGTTCACTTTAAAAGCGATATAGGGTTAGCTTTCGCCTCCGAAGGGTTGGGAAAAAATATTTCTTCATTGTACAATTCATCCAAACTCAAATCAAAAAGTGAAAAAAAAATTCCATCGTTTTTCCAATTTATGTCAATTTGGGGGTAAAACTACCCCCTCTGGTTAACCCTCAGCATAAAATTTGTCCTTATTTTAGATGAACATACTGAACTGGCAAAATATCATTACAATTAGCACATTCATAACATTATTTTACAGTATTATTCACATTACCGCGAAAAAAAACCGATGGGGGTGGTTTTTGGCATTTTTAGGGGTGACGCACTATTTTTAGAGCCGCGGGACCCATATTTTCGTGATCAGCGACTCAAAAAACATGAAATACAAGTGGTCCCGATGAGGGGGGCCAGTGGCGGCTCGTCAGGGGAGGCAGGGGAGGCGGAGCCTCTCTTTGGAAAAAGCAGCATATCTTCCAATCTTCAAAATTAATATCTTTCACTTGTAGAAATTTCTCTAATTGTCTTTCAAAATATCAAGCCTCCTCTGCAGACAATATCACGAGCCGCCACTGAGGGGGGCATTCCGAACGTCAAACTCCGCGCTTTACATGGACTAAAAGGCGCGCATTTTCCTGAGCTCGGCCGGCACAAACAGGAGTATCATTCCTTGGCTCGTCCCGAAAGGGTTTTAAATATTGTTTTAATAAAAAATTGTTTTTCATCTCACGGTATAAGCTATAAGATTTATCGCTCTTAACATACTAATCTTTATTAAGCGGAGAATGTAGATAAGATAAAAAAAAAATGTTTTCTTTATTTACGATACCTACACAATCAATTATTTTAATACAATTAAACAATTGAGGATTAGACTGGCAATAATTACAAGTTTCCTTTTATAATTTTCTTAAGGACGTTATTTGTGGTGACTCCATTATGCACCAGAGAGAACATTTCGATCATTTTAATTTTCCGGAAGATATTTTCAAAAACAAAAGTTGTGAAAATAAACATCTGCAGTTTATATTTTTCGGTCATAACTTCAAACGGGTGTAGTAAATAGACTTTTTATTGACATCATAAATTTGTCCAGATAGAGTTAAATAAGCGAAATTGATGTAGAGAGGTACCATCTAAGTATTTTTTTCATTAAAGTTAACCTTATATTTTAAAAGATAAATATACATATAGAGATAAGAATAACTTAACTGGATATATCATATACAATATAGGCTACACTGCAATAGGCATGTCCACAAAATTTTAATTTCAATTGGAAATGATATAGTGTGAGATCCCAGAGCCGCCAGACCTACGTCATTTTAGCAAAGCTAATATTTTGACAACAAATAGTGTAATATCTAGTTAAGAACATATGCGTATTTGCTAGTTGGAAAGCGGAGCCCTTTTGCAGAAAACAGGTACAAAAGGTACATACAAATTTTACTCCGCACGTTAAAGCATGATAGCTGGATTATTTTACAAGTAACACGCTAACTACATGGTGAAAGCGTCAACCTCCGAATCTTAAGGTCCGAGGTTCGACTCCTGAGCATTCTCAGTTTTTTTTTCTTCAAATATACGTACTAAGAAGAAAGTTATGGCCAAAAATAATAAATATTTCCCTATCGGTTGTCTCTTTCTTGGTAATCGCCATCATAAGTTAACATCTATTGAAAAAAAAAAGCTGAGAATGCTCAGGATCGAACCTCGGACCTTAACATTCCAATCCAAAACAATTTTATTCAACATTACGGGTACAAGAATGCGCCTAGACCGAGCTCCGATTCAGAGCCGACCACAGCACCACGCAACGCCGTGGTAGATGAGTGGTCGGGTGGAAAGGCTTGAACAACAGATCAAGTGATGGGGGGTTAGGCCTCCTGTTTAACAGTAAAAAACTTAAGCCTGACAATTGCAGATAACTAAGAACTAAAAACTAAGTTTAAAAACACTTAAAGCTACTTAAAGCTAGATTTAAAAACTTTGATTAAAGGGCGCGCGCACAACACACGCGCACTAGTTTTAAAGTTTTGGCTGATAATACGGGAAAAACTCAATGAAAAAACCCGTTTGAGGACCTTAACATTCGGAGGTTGACGTTTACACTACGTCGTTAGTGTGTCACATGGAAAATAAACCAGCTATCATACTTTAACGTACTGAGTAAAATTTTGATGTACCTTTTGTACCTGTTTTCTGCAAAAGGGCCCCGCTTTCAAACTAGCAAATACGCATACGTTCTTAACTAGATATTACACTATTTGTTGTCAAAATATTAGCTTTGCTAAAATGACGTAGGTCTGGCAGCTCTGGGATCTTGGACTAATAGATTTATCGGTATTATATAAAAAAAATATATTTTACAAATATTAAATAATACTTAATAACTTTTAAACGAGTTGTATTTTGAAAAAAAAGTCATTCTTCATTTCCTATTTAAATTCACTTTTTCTATAATCCAGCGTCATCTATACTTTCAAATTTCATAGGCCAAGAATTTTCATTGAAAAATTACCGAAAATATTAAACATCAAATAATTTATAATTTGGAAACGATTTTTTTTTTTTTTCGAAAAAAGCCATTGTTCTGTTTAAAATCACTTTTCGTATCACCCACTGTGATCCACGCTTTCAAATTCGGCAATCCCTAATGCACGAATAATTTAAGGGGCGGATGCTTCAAAATGTTTGGTAATTTTTCAATGAAAATTCCTGGCCTATGAAATTTGATAACGCTGAGTTGTAGAAAAACTGAGTTTAAAAAGAAAATGAAAAATTACTTTTTTTCAAAATACAATTCGTTTAAAAGTTATTAATTATTTAATATTTGAAAAATATAATTTTAGGGGGCCGTAATTCGAAAACAAAAATGAAAATGTCTTTAAATTTTGGATATGTTGATCAATAGTGTTACATTAAGGCGCCGTTACACGAACCTGGTGCGTGGTTCGGCGTCTTAAATTGAGAGTGTCAAAACGGTACGTAGTTCATTCAGATTTGTGACGCATTTGTTTGTATCCTTTGGTCCGTACAAGTTTACCGACATCCGATGGATCGCGGCAGCACGCACCACGACCCGCGAACTAATAGCGAACCACCCCTGTCAGACGGCGCACAGTGGCGAGAAATGCCAGTGTTCCACCCAAATTACTCTAGAGGTCGTAAATTTTGAGTTATTGAGACATTCTTTTTTTTAAAATGTTCATCTTGAATTTGCCTATCGATCCCTCTAGCCGGATTTTGAAATTTCATTTTTCATTTTTTTTAATTTTTAATAGAAAATCATATTTTTACAAAAATATACTGTTTTTTCTATTAAATTTATTCTAACGGGCCGTAAATTTGAGTTTTCGTAACAAATTTTTTTTTCAAATCTTCGTCTTTTAATCAGCTATTGATCTGTCTAGATGAATTTTTAATTTAGTTGTTGACAACTGTCAAAATTACTGTCAAATATAAAAAAATACGATTTTTAGATAAATAATTCATACAATAACAGGTTGGTGTTCAGAAAAATATATATAGTGTTTTCAATGTACCTGGTTCCGAAGTTGACAGGAAAATATGTATTTCTAAATTTGGCAGCTGCCATAATTGTTGTCAAATTTCCAAAGATGGAAGAGCTTATTAATTTTAAAAATACCCTGTAAATGTATAGAAAAATAGATATATATTGTTTTTGATCTGTTTGATTTAGTTATTGACAGGAAAATATGAGTTTTAAATTTCGCAGCTATCATAATTGCTGTCAGTTTTCAAAATACAGTACTTATTAATTTTAAAAATGCTCTATAAATGTATAGAAAAATAGATATATATTGTTTTTAAACTGCCAGATGTAGTAGCTGACAGGGAAATATGGTTTTTTTAAATTTGGCAGCTGCCATAATTGCTGTCAAATTTCAAAACATAGAAGTTAGAGCTTATTAACTTTAAAAATACCCTGTGAATATATAGCAAGACGGATACAGATTGTTTTTAATGTACCTGGTTCCGAAGATGACAGGAAAATGTGATTTCTAAATTTGGCAGCTGACAAATTTAAAAATAATATTTTCCTGTCAGTTCATAAATCAGGAAGAGAAAAAATAATATATATCTATTTGTCTATACATTCAAAGGGTATTTTTGAAATTAATAACTTCTAATCTGCACACCTTAAAACTTGACAGCAATTATGGCAGCTGCCACATTTAAAAATTATATTTTCCTATTACTTACGAAATCAGATAGATCAAAAATAATATACATCAATTTTTCTATACATTTGTAAGGTATTTTTAAAGTTAATAAGCTCTTACCTCCATGTTTTGAAATTTGACAGCAATTACGTCAGCTGCCAAATTTAAAAATGATATTTTCCTATCAGTTACGAAATCAGATAGATCAAAAATAACATATATATATATATATATATATATATATATATATATTATATATATATATATATATATATATATATATATATATATATATATATATATATATATATATATATATATATATATATATATATATATATATATATATCTATTTTTCTATACATTTATAGGGTGTTTTAAAAATTTATAAGCTCTTACCTCTATATTTTGAAATGAGACAGCAATTATGACAGCTGCCAAATTCAGAAATCCTATTTTCCTGTCAACTTCGGAACTAGGTACATTAAAAACAATTTGTATCCGTTTTGCTACATATTCACAGGGTATTTTTAAAGTTAATAAGCTCTAACTTCTATTTTTTGAAATTTGACAGAAATTATGGTAGCTGCCAAATTTAAAAACCTGTCAACTCTTAAATCTGGCAGGTTAAAAACAATATATATCTATTTTTCTATACATTTATAATGCATTTTTAAAATTAATAAGGTATTACCTCCATATTTTGAAAATTGACAGCAATTATGACAGCTGCCAAATTTAAAACTTATATATTTCCTGTCAATTACTAAATCAAACGGATCAAAAACAATATATATCTATTTTTCTATACATTTACAGGGTATTTTTAAAATTAATAAGCTCTTCCATCTTCTTTGGAAATTTGACAACAATTATGGCAGCTGCCAAATTTAGAAATAGATATTTTCCTGTCAACTTCGGAACCAGGTACATTGAAAACACTATATATATTTTTCTGAACACCAACCTGTTATTGTATGAATTATTCATCTAAAAATCGTATTTTTTTATATTTGACAGTAATTTTGACAGTTGTCAACAACTAAATTAAAAATTCATCTAGACAGATCAATAGCTGATTAAAAGACGAAGATTTGAAAAAAAAAATTGTTACGAAAACTCAAATTTACGACCCGTTAGAATAAATTTAATAGAAAAAACAGTATATTTTTGTAAAAATATGATTTTCTATTAAAAATTAAAAAAAAATGAAAAATGAAATTTCAAAATCCGGCTAGAGGGATCGATAGGTAAATTCATGATGAACATTTAAAAAAAAAGAATGTCTCAATAACTCAAAATTTACGACCTCTAGAGTAATTTGGGTGGAACACTGGAATTTCTCGCCACTGTGCGGCGTGTGGTTCGTGGTTCGTCGGGCCAGGTTCGGCGAACCACGCGCCGTGTAACGGCGCCTTTAGTCTTTCAATAAAAAACAACAGGCCCGCATTACACACAGAGGCCGATGTGTCTGCAAGGAGGTGACGTCATGTCTACCTTGGGAACGTTTCTTAGTATCGCTGCATTGAGGTGATTTCTATTACGAATAACTGCAAAGTAAAAATAATTTATAAATAAAAAAAAAAATTCTGATTTTGGTACTATATTTTTTTTGTGGACATGCCCATTGTTCTAGAAGGTAATTCCTGAATAAAACTATCTGAAATGGTAGAAAATAACCTAAAATTCATTTATATATAGTTAAATTCTTATCTGTCTAATTTCAACGTCCAGAAAACCAACTTTGTTCTTCATCATTCTCAAATACAAATCAATCAGAGTAAAATGTCTTAATAATACATGCTATATATTGTCTACAACAACAATATAAATGTGCGTAAATGTTTAAAAAAGTTGTATTGAATATAAAGGATCTGAAGTTGACCATCATAGGATGGCCATATTGTTTCCTTAATAGAAAATATTACAGCATTAATATATCAGCTAATATAGTTGGAGTAATGGTTCTTTGAACTGACATTACTAATGCAGGTAGAAAGCAGACTATTGTTTGTTTCACGTCTCACTTCTTACAATCCAACTGAATGGAATGGATATAAGGGTGTGTGTCTTCCACAGTCTACGTATGCATTGAACTATACTACATAATGGAAGCCTCACTGGATACACCAACCCGGCGAAGAAGAGAGGAAAACAATAAGACCTGTAATGCAATACAATGCTACAGACAATGCGAATTGAGGGCGTTATCGTCTCCATCTCTTTCCAACGATGACGCAGTTATCATTCCATTATGTAGTATAATTCACTGGAGAGTAATGGTAACGCATACGTCTAGGCTACATACGATTCGGAAAATATAGTTTTTTATGACCTAAGGTAAGCGTGTGCAAGAAAGCGAACAGAGAAATTAGGAAAAGAACGACGGATGTACTACTCCCAGCAAGTTTCACACTTATAGACTAGGCCCATAAGTATGAAATCCATCTCTATAAAGTGCAAGAAGCATTTCATGTAACAATTGGGGAACAAACGTTTTTAGGGTATTTCGACCCCGCTGAATACGAATCTGCCTGTTGCCAAAGCGAAATTTGGACCGGAAGTCTGGTATCCAAGATGGCGACCAGAACTCTCTTGCCCTATATCTCCCTTATCCGTTGGCTTAAAATAATGATCTAAACGTCTGCTTAGGGGTTTTCTCGGATGCCAAATACATTGCAATGCTCAAAATTAAGTTTGGAGTGCATGGGTTCCAAGATGGCGCCCAAGATGGCCGCCGAAACTTTGTTGTATTTACGTGCGCTCCGTGCGTCTTGTTGTATTTGAAGTGTAAAATCTGTCAGACATATAGTTTTTAGTGGTTGAATGTGTACTACTGTGTGTATGTTACGTGTTTTTAAGTACACCTTCCGAAATTAAATACAATTTTTTTTTAATCGCCTTATTTATTTTAATGTCCTGGCGGAGTTTAGCCGATGGCTATTCTACCACTCTACCAGGACGGACACACACATAGACAACATCACAACACCCATTCCCTGCGACATTTCCACCTGCCGCAGCTGAGACTCGAACTCAGGAGAGGAGAGCGACTAGACCGTGTGGTCTCTCACACAACCGCAGTTTAGCCCACTGTTACCGTCTCGGCAACACGTGAAAAACGCCACTACACATCCATACCCTAGCCAAGATTCGAACCCGGGACCCCGTTGTCGCAAGCCTATTACCTTAAGCACTGCGCCACCGAGTCGGTGCTCGGTAACAAAATTGTGTTACTACAAGTAGAGGAGGAGCCTGTAATAGTGGAAGAGGGTAATAGTGGACGAACCTTATAAGCATTTCAAATTTGGCGCTAACTGTTCGTTCTCATTAATTGTATGCCGTGCTTGATAGCATCTGAGGTGAAATACCACAGTCTGTGTATAGTGAAGGCAGAGAGGAGCCAGAAAAAGGTACTGATGCAGATGAAGGAGTGTGGCAAAAGTAATTTACCTATGATCCAAATTTGCAAAGAGCTCGAAGTTTCAGTCTCCCTGCGCTTGTCAACTTTTAAAAAAAAATTGCAGAACAGTATTAAGGACTCCTTCCTTTTCTTCCAGCCCTTAAACAAGGACATCACAGGAAGGCAAACTCTCCTTATACCCTGGAAGTTTTTGGCCAAGGTGACTGCGGATGTTGCTTTAGGAGACATCGATCAAGATGTTCCGATCCCGAGGCAAGTGCTCGATGCTGATTTTCGAACTTTTGTCCATGCTGCGCTGCTGTTTAGAGGGGAGCTGCAAGATTCGCCGAGTCACTCAGGGCTTCATGTTTCCCAAGAAGAGGCTACTGCATTAATACCGAAAAATCTTCTTTCTCATCCTTATGACCATTGAGCCCGTCCCCAAACCTGTACGGATATCCTAGCCTGTAATTGTTCATCCCAGTGCCTGAGTACAATGTGCATGTGCAGGAAGAATAGACTGACTTGCACCAAGTTGTGCCACCGCTCTCGACAATGTTTGAACTCTTTAAATGATCGTTTTCTTATCTTCCTCGTTTTCTTGCTTACTTCCGAGCAACAAAGTTTCGACGGCCATCTTGGGCGCCATCTTGGAACCCATGCACTCCAGACTTAAAGTAAGTAAATTGCAATGTGTTTAGCATCCGAGAAAACCCCTAAGCAGACGTTTAGATCATTATTTTAAGCCAACGAACAAAGGAGATATAGGGCAAAAGAGTTTTGGTCACCATCTTGGATACCGGACTTCCGGTCCAAATTTCGCTTTAGCAACAGGCAGATTCGTATTCAGCGGGGTCGAAATACCCTAAAAACGTTGTTTTCCCAATTGTTAAATCAAATGCTTCTTGCATTGTTCTTTTTTGAACACGTGCCTAGTCTATTAGTGAAATCATATTTTTATTACGTACCTTATCGTATATCAACGCAGGGCATCCGGTACCTATCACTTCTAACCGCGTGCGCATTGTAGTGATATAATATCCGTCTTCCTTTTTCCAATTTCTCTGTTTCTTTCTTGCATTCGTTGAACTCAGGATGTATATATAAAACTACATTTGCCGAATCTATAGAAGCGCATCAGTCTCGTATGTCATTCGTCAGTGGCGTAGATTTTACATGTTTGGTTTTTTATATTTACTCATTGAACCTATTAACAATGCCAATACTGAATTTTACGGTATAGTCTAGTCCAATTTATCATTATCAATATTATTTCCAATACGCATCTTAATAAAAATTTGCTACGCCTATGGTGCGAAATCATTGTCATTCTTCAATGAATTAGTTCAGGAAAAAGAGAATGATGACGTCAGCTCAGAGATCCATTGCTCCGACTATATCAACTCAATGATATTTTGAATATAAAAACCGTTTTAAGAATATAACCCTTTGACGAATCTATAATGAGATTGCAAATGGGGTAGCATATTCTGAAAAACAATATTTAAAAAACTACCGATATTCCACAGGACTTTTCTTTTAAGAAATGTATTAAATATTAGTCAATTATACAGGGTGTTTCGTACATCGATATACAGTTGGTTATAAGAGGGGGGTGATAGAAGGGATCATTTAGAACACACACTAGTGACACCTATAATAAGATAGAGTGAAATATAAATAGCAAAATAATGTACGTGAAAGAAAGCAATATATTAACATTGATGCCAAGCACTTCAGCATGCTAAGAGTTCCGCTGACGACTAAAAGTAGCTAAAGAGAAAACTGGCAGCGTAGGTTAAATCTGTTTGTTTTCAGCATATTATTTGTCCATTTCTCTTCTCTTGTACCTTACATTGACATCGACTCGATATTTTAAAAAGCTACCACTGTATATGACTATGTATACCATTATACAAAGTATTTCAAATTTTGATATATCGACCTTTAAAAAAAATTATTGGAATTTCTGTTAGTAAACAATATCATTACATGATTGGAAGATTTTATCCGTGCTAATTTTTTATCTTCAATGCGTACTTCTCAAAACAATACAAAAAGAGTTCAGAATAGGGGTATAAAAAATTTTGGGCACTAAAATGCATAGATGCGTTTCTGCAGAATTAAATTTGAAATTTAAATGGCATTTTCTCAAAAATAGCACATATCGAATAACTTCAAAAACTTCTTTGATTTATCCTATTTTAATGGTGTATGATGGAATACTAATACATTCAATAAGAACATATTCCCGTAGACAGTAAAATTTTATTAGGTAGGAAACTAAGTACAGCGTTTGGATCTGTGTCTGTTATGAAGTTTGGAATTAATGAAAAAAAGAAACAACTAAAAACAATTCTAATTCTGATGTCCAAAACACGAACCACCATTTCTAATATACTCACGTGCTCTTCTTCTCACCTCGGTGGTTGTGACGCCTAATCTTATTTCTTTTTTAGTTCTTGTAAATGGTTTATTAATTCTCCAGATGAGATGGTCGAGGTCAGTTATTTCAGCCTCGTAAACAAATTCTTCCATTCGTCCCCAGACGTGAAAGTCGATAGGTGTCAAGCCTGAGGACCTCGCTAGTCGCGATGGCTAAAAACACTTAGTAGTACCTAACATTCAATATGAAAAACAAGAATCTTTCTGTATACTGTTGATCTATATCTAATCATGCTAGTATGGTAAAAAGAAATCTCCCTTGCTTGCGAGAGATTTTATCGAGTATCTCTAACTCTACCTAGAGGTACTTCATCATAAATATACATTTGTTAAATTTCAAAGCCAAGAATTATTAAAAAGCACAATGAAAAAGAATATAAAATTTCACTCACCGCATGCATGTCTTTATAAATAAAATATTTATATTAAGTATCTGAAAGAAGTTGATAAGATGTCTCGTAGGGGAGATTTCTTGTTGATATACTAGAGAGATCAGACTTGGATCAACAGTATCTGGAAAGAACAGATGTTTTCTTTGAAAACTCTCTGCTATCCTAAATATATTTTTAAATGATTGCGTAAGCAGAAATCAAATATATTATTTCTGATATTCAGGTTGGCTAATTTTGAGAAAGACCTGTCTGTTTGTCTGTGTACAAATTATGACAATCAGATTATATAATAAATAATTTATTTTTTAGAATTCTTGGCTGAAGCTATTTATCTCAGCGTTGACCCTTACATGAGAGCCTATGCACCGACATTAACTCTGGGAACCCCGTTTATTGGATCACAAGTTGCCAAGTAAGAATATATACAAAAATTATCACATCACTTAAATTTTCTAAGCTTAATATATTTTCTGTCCAATCAGTATACTGTAAGAATGTCATACTCTGATTACTATAACAGATAACGTTATTGAAAAAGGTTATTGAAAAAAAAACAGAATAGATACTACCAATTCAAAAATGGACTAGCAACATTTTGAATAACATAGCCACACACCAAATTATATGGATATGGTGTATTTTTCGACGATGAATCCGAATCCGTGGTAAAAAAAATCTATCTTATCGGTTTTGTTTTTTAGTCAAAAACATCCCTTAAAATGGTGTAAAATCATAGAAATAATGTAATAACTCTTAATGAAGTGTGAAAAATGGTAGTGTTTTGTAGTCGAGAGTAGAGAATATAAATTCGAGCCACAGTAAGCTATTTCTATAAATTAAACCGAAATCCGCCCTTATGGGGGAGTGAAAACTACCGCTAAAACTTAAAAGACGCAGGTGAATGTAAATAACATGTACAAAGCACAAATTTCAATAGCACCTATATGCATCATTTGAGCATGGCGGTAGCTCTTACTAGGTTGGAACGAATTCACTCCATATTTGTTCACCCTGCTTAAAACTACAAAAGCCTCAATTTTTTTCCCATTTTGAAACCTATGAGGGGTGGGGGTAGTTTTAACCCTCCATAGGATTGAGTCTCTACCCTCTGGGAGTAATGGCTGGTTGTCGCACCAGAGTCAAATATTTTGCACTAAGAGATACAAAAATTTGGCCTTTGCACATGTTATTCACACTCACCTGCGTCTTTTGAGTTTTAGCGGTAGTTTTCACGCCCCATAAGGGCAGATTTCGGTTTAATTTATAGAAATAGCTTACTGTGGCTCGAATTTATATACTTTTGACTACAAAACAACTACCATTTTTCACGATGATAAGAGTTATTACATTATTTCTATGATTTTACACAATTTTTGCCTAAAAAACAAAACTGACACGATAGATTTTTTTTGGACCACGAATTCGAATTCAGCGTCGAAAAATACAACATAGCCATATAATTTGGTCCACTGCACAGAACTTTTTTTTGTGTGGCTGTGTAATTAAAATCTAATTAATGGTTTTCGTAAAATGGTTGAATTTATATTTTGTTTATCCGGAACTTCTGCAGCAGAAGAAAGGATATTTCAATTGTGCGTGACTTTGGCGATATAAAAGAGGAAGATTGAACATGACTAAGAGTAACTGAGTGAGAGCATTATTATACATTACAGTTAATATAAATTTAGAGTTTCCGCTTTTTACAAGATAAAACGTAACAAAGCCTTTTTAAATATGTAAATGCCACAGCCACAGCCCTCTACTACCGTTAGCGAGATAAGTTATTTTGTGCTAATACACTGCTGCCTATCTAAATAATATATACATAAAAAGTTATATCGGCTATTTCATTTCTGAAAACATGAGAACGAGAACCCTAATCTACAGATAACGGCAACTAAGTACGCACAAGTATGAATGTATGGGCAACTAAACATTTCATATTCACGGGTGCGAAGCAGATTGAATGCGCAACGATACAAATGAATTTAAATGGTGGGGGCTCGACCTGCGATCGGTTGCCCATTTATTTCATATGTAAACCCGGCCCAATATACGTACTTGTCTGCCGTTATCTGTACAAGGTACTTACAGTGTAGAAACAAATGACTAATTATTTTCAAAATTACCAACTAAATAAGAAATAAATAACTTGTTATTTCGACAATAAATTAATATATAATTGATTTTTACAAGCTTTTATTTAACTAGCTTTGTGTGTTAGTTAGTTATTATGTTTGTTTGTTTGTTTGTTCGTTAGTATGTTTAGGCGGACTCTTGCAAATCTATTTTGAACCACTTAACAATTGTCCTGAAATTTTGCATACACGTGTAGTTCTGGGTCTACTGATGGAGCTGGAAGGTGGTTGATGCATTATCAGAAATGTAAAGTTAAGAAGTAACTAAAAATTTAAACATTAAATTAAATGTAAAAAAACTTTTTAAAAATAAGTGTTTATTTTTATTTAGGGTAGTGAAACGAAAAACAAAAAATAAAAAAAAGTAATTGTCTTAAAAGCTTGTCGGGTGAATAGAAAAAAAGTACTTACTTAGGTACTTACCATCTCTTGTCGAAAAAAATTGATGCCTGTATGAACTCGCGCACGACAAGCTTTTAAGACAATTTTTTTTATTTTAATTTTTTTTCGGTTTAGTACACCTAAAAAATAACGAAAGCTTGTTTTTAGAAAGTTTTTTTTTACATTTAATCTTTTAAGGAATAATATTACTTTTTCTATTTCCCTTTCTGAGGTTATACAGCATATGTATTCTCTTCTAGAAATAACTCCGTGGAATCTGCAAATAATATAATTATACAGTATATTGCGGAAAAATAACCTCTACGCCTCAAACTTTTATGTCAAAGGAATAGTTTCGGGAATAGTGTTTTTTGAAAAATGATTTTTCTGACATCCCGAAAACCAATTATTTTTTATTGCCTTATTTATATTAACGTGCTGATGGAATTTAGCTACAGCTATTCCATCATCCAAGCAAAACACACACACATACATAGGTAAAAACATAATAACCATTCCCTGCGGCATTGCAATCTTCCGCAGCCGAGACTCGAACTCAAAGGATGAGAGCTACTAGCTGTGTGATCTCTTACATAACCATGGTCTAGTCTTATGCTGCCGCCTGTAATGTCAAAGAAATAGTGTTTTTTGACAAATGAAATGAATAAGAATAAAAATACAAAAATAACGTATTTTACAACGTTTCGTACATCGAATTTTTTATGGCCTTATTCATATTAACTTCCTGGCAGATTTTAGCTATAGTTATTCCGCCACTCAACCAGGACACACACATATAGACAACAACACAACAACCATTCCCTGCGATATTGCCATCTGCCGCAGCTGAGGCTCGAACTCAAAAAAGGAGAGCGACTACCAGTGTTGTCTCTCATACAACCTCGGTCTAGCATACTGCTACCGTCTCGGCAATACGTGAAAAGCGCCACGAGTCATCTATACCCTAGCCAAGATTCGAACCCGGGACTTCATAGATCGAGCTTAATACATAAGCACTGAGCCACTGTCCCATTTCACTATTTCCTATTTCGAAACCGAAAATCCTTTATGCTGTTTGTATTTAATACATAATTAATTTCGTTAAGTTCTTTTTTTAACATTAGTAACCAGCTATCTACAGAACAATTCAACAGTATTTATCCTTATTCAACAGTATTATTGACTATACTGGCTACATATAATTTGTCAAAAAACACCCTCTTAGCTGTTCCTTTGAGACAAAAGTCACAGATATTATTTTTCAGTAATATACTGGATAATTCTCTTATTTGTAGATTCCATAGACATTATTTTTAGAAGAGAATACAGACAACAGAGAATCAGAGAAAAACATAAGAATAAAGAGAATGACACAACTAACTTTTAGACAATATTAAAATAATATTACTGTTAAAGTTTAGTGACACAATCACTTTTTCCAATATTTTACTCATTTCTATATTTTTACTCTGGTAATTATCTTAAAAAATGTAATGGCTGTGTTATACTCATTTTGCTAAACCAACAAGGTATAATAATGTGTATCCTTTTAGAATATTGGAAAGTAGAAATCCAAAGTTCCCAGTTGGTGCACATGTAGTGGGTCAGTTTGGTTGGAGAAGTCATACTGTAAATGATGGAAAACCTGTTGGGATGTTTCCAGGAGCCTCTCTATTGCCAGATTTTGGTGATCTACCTCTATCATATGCTCTTGGTGTCCTAGGAATGCCAGGGTAAGTACACGTTTTTCACTAATAAAAAAAAAATTTCAAAACATTGTATACCTAGTGTATAATTGATACTATGTAAAGTAATATAAATAAAACAACTTCTGACGTATTATTAAATGATTTAACTATAAACGATTCTCTTTATCTCGATATGTAATAGGCAGGGAAATTATTTCAATGATTTTATTTATCCTTAAAAAGCAACACATCTCCAGTCTGGATGGACTATCAATTATTGTTTTAAAAAACTTCCATTGTGTCACATTATAAATATGTGTGTTTCAAGAGGGTAAATTTCTAAAGCTTTTAAGCAGTCTATGACAATTCCTATATATAAAGTCGAGGGACAAGAAATTTACCACTAATAGCAGGCAGATAGGTATTATTGGCGATTTTTCTAAAGTATTGAAAAATAGACTACAAATTTTATAGAAGAACATCATCATTTTATCTAACAGTCAATTCGGTTTTAGAGAAAATTTTTCTACGGAACAGGCTGTACATCAACTTGTATATTCAATTGTAGATAATCTAAATCAACCAAAAATGTGTTTATTTTCTTAGATCTTGCCAAAGCGTTCGACACTGTTAATCATAAAATTCTGCTAAAAAGGCGAATGTTTTTTGGCAAAAGAATCACCTTATTGATCTTTTCTCATCGCCAAAGTTTGAAGTCAATCAAGCATCAATTAACAGGTATACAGAAGTGTTGCGATCTTAAGTGAGTCACATTGTATATAAATAATATGTCAAGATTAAAAAACACACAGTTAGATAATATCATATGTGAATAACACAGAATTAACTTTTTTTGGAGACACATGGGAGGGCCATTTTGATGCAGAAAACTCTACAACGTAAAATTAATACCCTTAACATCTGAAATTAATTGAATCGTTATATTTAGTTGTATTTATCTCTTCATTTAGAAATACTGCGTATTTTGGTTTCTTGGAATTATTGGATCCAAAAAAAGGGGAAACCGTCATTGTGACTGGCGCAGCAGGAGCAGTAGGGGTCATTGTAGGTCAAATGGCTAAAATTAGGGGATGCACAGTTATAGGAGTGGCAGGTTCAGATGCAAAGGCAAAGTGGTTGGTGGAAGAAATTGGATATGATCATGTTGTTAACTACAAGACAGCTGATTTAGATAAAGTCCTTCCTGTAATCGCGCCCCAAGGAATTGATTTGTACTTTGATAATGTAAGTAAAATCATATATCGTTTCAGTCTTAGAATGTCTACGACTTGTATTTTTTAAAGTCATGAGAGCAGGAGTAACCTATATATATTGTAGGATAAACTTTTAGCTTGGGAATTCTACTCTACACAGTATGTGTAAAATTGGAAATCTTCAGGAAGAGCAATTTATTACAAGCTTTTATTTAACTTGCAATGTTTGTTTGTTTGTATGTATGTTTGTTTAGGTGAAACCTTGCAACTGAATTTTAAAATAGTTATCCCCAACCGCTTGAGCTGAAATATTGCATACACGTTTAGTTTGGATGACAATGCATGATTAGCTAAGTGACGTCATTCCAAATCCAATATGGCGGACTCCCGAAGATGGCGGACCAGTTATTTTTTATGCACCCCCATGATATGGGTATCAAATGAAAGAGTTTGCTGAGAAGAATACGAAAATAAAATGACGTCACACTAAATTCAATATGGCGGACGCCCCAAGATGGCGGACAAATTGTTTTAGTTTTAACACTAGAATTTGATCGTATAGAGTATTCGCTCATACGTTGCATTCTAAGAAATGGTGAAGGATTCGGTTTAAACTATAAGTTTTATATCGGATAGAAACGAGGCAATGAATATATAAAACTAACTAAAACGTAGCTAAAAATTTAAAAATTGAATTAAATGCAAAAAAAAATTAAAAACAAGCTTTTATTTAAATGCTCTAAAAAGACAAAAATAAACTTTAAATTAAATCAAACTCATCAATTTATTATATTACACAATTTATATAATATACAGGTGATTCTTTTAAGGCGGCCATTAGAATATTTCCCACTTGCAGTTGAGCTAGACATTTGAGATTCGGTACCGTAGCACAGTCGACCATTGCGAGTCCGAAAATAATAATTTCAAAATGGCGGCACTTCCGGAAATACCGGAAGTCGATACCAACTTACTTATTTTAAATGGAACACCCTATATATTTTCGACATTTCGAAATGATCATAAAATTTTGAGTCAAGACATGTAGCACAACCTATACCTAAACTGAGCAGTTTCGGAGATATTTGACATTTTATAAAAAATTTGACAGATGCAGCGGTTTGCAAGAACCGTTATAACTTTCTTCATGTAGGAGATCCTTATTTGCTCTTTGGTACGTAGAAAGAACACAAGATGAGCTACTCTATACAAGAAAAATATACCAAGTGTTTTATATTATACCAAGTGTTTTATTTTTCACGTTACATTTTGTCAAAGTCAAAGCTCAAAAACTTTTTTATTTCAAATGGAACACCCTGCATTTTTTACATCAAATGATGTTAAATTAAATTCCCTTTTTTCTAGTATAAGCATTCTAGGGGTTAAATTTACAACTTTTCGAAATATTGACGATTTTCTTAAATGTCCAAGAATTTTTAGTAAAAATTGCCATCAACTTGATTATAAACAATCATTAATGTCAGTCATTCTCTTTTGTTAAAAAATGCCAGCATGTTTAAATTACACCCACGAAGACTTTTAAGTTTCAATTGTTTCATAGGCCTC
Source organism: Rutpela maculata (assembly GCA_936432065.2). Classification (NCBI taxonomy): domain Eukaryota; kingdom Metazoa; phylum Arthropoda; class Insecta; order Coleoptera; family Cerambycidae; genus Rutpela; species Rutpela maculata. The sequence goes on along the minus strand of OW386285.2, from coordinate 136,474,091 downwards.
TACGTTTTTTTTGAATAAATTATAATTTTCAACAAAAACTTGCAAATAATTCAAAAAGTACATACATAGATATAGGACATGCTGATATAAGTCCACCTCAAATTTAATTCTGCATCGATTGCCGTAATAAAATTTGGCACGTGCCATTTGATATAGCCAAATATTCTAAAATTATCCAATATGCGTCTTACTGTGTATAGTGGATGGTTTCTGTTCTTGTGGGAATCGAGCAGCAAATGTGTTACATGTTCTTGGTATTATTACTGCATCACATTCTCCATAAATAATAAACAAATCTAAAAGTCTTCGTGGGTGTGATTTAAACGTGCTGGCATTTTTTAACAAAAGAGAATGACTGACATTAATGATTGTTTATAATCATGGGTAAGTTGATGGCAATTTTTACTAAAAATTCTTGGACATTTAAGAAAATCGTCAATATTTCGAAAAGTTGTAACTTTAACCCCTACAATGCTTATACTAGAAAAAAGAGAATTTAATTTAACATCATCTGATGTAAAAAAATACAGGGTGTTCCATTTGAAATAAAAAAGTTTTTGAGGTTTGAATTTGACAAAATGTAACGTGAAAAATAAAACACTTGGTATAATATTTTAGAATCTATTTTTCTTGTAGAGAGTAGCTCATCTTATGTTCTTACTACGTACCAAAGAGCAAATAAGGATCTCTTACACGAAGAAAGTTATAACGGTTCTTGCAAACCGCTGCACCTGTCAAATTTTTTATAAAATGTCAAACATCTCCGAAACTGCTCAGTTTAGGTATAGGGTGTGCTTGAGTGTGACTTGACTCAAAATTTTATGATCATTTCGAAGTCGAAAATATATAGGGTGTTCCATTTAAAATAAGCAAGTTGGTATCGACTTCCGGTATTTCCGGAAGTGCCGCCATTTTGAAATTATTATTTTTGGACTCGCAATGGTCGACTATGGTACGGTACCAAATCTCAAATGTCTAGCTCATCTGCAAGTGGGAAATATTCTAATGGCCGCCTTAAAAGAATCACCTTGTATAAGCTTGTCGCGAGATTTACCTGTGTAAACAAACAAGAATACAATATGTAACTTAATCTTGACACAAGTAATTCTAAGAAAAAATGAATGTATTTCATAAAATAAATTAACACAGGTAAATCTCGCGACAAGCTTTTATATCATATAAAATGTAATAAATTGATAGGTTTGATTTAATTTAAAGTTTATTTTCTTCTTTTTAGAGCATTTAAACAAAAGCTTGTTTCTAAAAATGGTTTTTTTTTCATTTAATTTTATTTTAGCTTATTGCCTCTAGGAGGCGGACAACATATCTTACTCAAACCTTTACAGCTAACTAACACTTTTTTGTCAAAATATCAAGAATGACTTTTATTATTCACTATTTACTATTTTAGGCAGTTACTCTGTTTGAAGATGAGGTTTCCTAAAATATATTTTTTTCTACATAGTATCCGAATTAAAAAGATATTTTCATAAATTATCACTAAAAGCCCGCATATGTAAATAAGAATTAAATATTATTTTCATTGTCCTGGTTAATTGCTTTTGGATTTAAAATATTTTGGGAAAACAATATACTTACGAAGCAATAATTAATTGTTGATATGTTCTCATTTTCTTTCACAATCCTAAATCCTATTGAATATCACACATACAATCATAACATACTGTGTTCTTTCCTATTATTAGTTGTATACTTTTGCATTGTTAGATCCACAATTTTAGTGCAGATACTCTCTTACTGCATTATATATTTTCATATAAAACAACCACTATTTAATAAAAAGACGCAGCACAGCATATTATCAGCACATGGGGGAAAGTCCCAATTTTGAAAAGTGTTGGTTACTGTGTTCTTCCTCTGAGCAGCCAAATTAACCTTTGGTAATAAGTTTAACAATAGCAGGAGAAAGAAAAATCAAATAAAAATTATTACGAAATGAACATTGATGCTCAACCAATGCATACAATTATACAGTGTTTAACCTTTCATCTTCACACCGCTGTAAAATTGTATATAGCCGCATAATTTGGATGAAATTTTTTTTGTAACTAAGTATTAAGATATACTTGTATAACCTAGTGTTGACTGTCAGATTACTACTCGATGGCCTGCTATGTTCTTTTATGCGATTTTTCGGGGATTCAGCGCTCCCTAAAACCCAAACAGTTTCGTGAAATTCTCAGATCAAATAACTTATACAGAGCTCTCAATTGACGAGAATTAGAAATTATTTTACTCTAACAATAAAAAAACGCATTTGTTTTTGAAATTTTTCAATTGTAATGTTATTTAATATATTTTTTTGCATTTCATTTTACAGTTTTCATTTATTTACTGGACGTTACAGTAATATAATAATTTTTAATTTTCGTAAATATTTTAATTTCTATAAAATTTATTTAATCTGGGAATTTCACGAAATTCGGGATATATGCGTTTTAGGAGGCAGTATGCTATGTTGCCAGATTTTCTATAAAAAAATCGCTAATATGAATTCCAGAAAAATCGCATAGAAAAGAAATCATAGCAGGCCGTGGAGTAGTAATCTCACAGTAGCAATAAGTTAGAAGAGTATATCATATGGGCACTTAGTTACAAAAAAAATTATTATCAAAATCGTGAGGCTAAGTAATATTTTACAGGGTTGTGAAGATGAGAAGTGAAAGATACTTGGTTGAGCATTAATGTCCAGTTATTTTGTTAGCTCTTGATGCTCTAAAATTAGCTAAAATTTATTACGGCTGCAGTTCTGCTACTATGATTTGTAATTACTTCCACATTTACGTAGGGGAGTGAAAATATAATAACTATAAAAAAAATTGGAATTCTTTTCTGTTCAGATAAGCCTAGAATGTCCTGAAACGTCAAGATTTTAAATTTGAGCAAAAATAATTTCTGTCAATATGTCTGTATGATTGTAACTTTTTATGTTATAAGGAGATCTGGAACTAGATTTTGTTTTAATCTTATTCCGTTGAAGAATTAGTGGGTAAATGGGGGTAAACAGATAAAGCAAGCAAGCAAAGTCCATAAAAAAGATGTAGTGTATGTATCACCTTCATTACCATCCCCACCCTGTTTTTAGCCACCCCCACTACCGATGTGGTATATCGTTTTTGAGTTTTTGAGGTAGGCAGCGAATTTTTTATTTGTGTATGTGTCTAAGCCTGTCAATTCTCCTCCTTTTTAGTTCCTTTAGAAAGCTCACATCTTCTATTGGCTTTTTTGTACCACATTAAGCCAGAATTTTTCCAAAAACGATTTACGGATGCTCAAGATTCAGAATTAAAACTTTTATTTTCTGTATATTTTGCGCTTCTTCCTGGAATGTTTTCAAGAAAATGGGACCTTGCTTATAATTAACACCAATTATATTAGATAAAAGATAAAAATACTTTAAGAGAACAAAATCAAGGAATTTTTGAATTTCATAACTTATCCGCGGATTACACTTGTTTATTAATAACATTGCTCAAAATTTTAATATCATTGTCACATAATCACTTTTCATAAAATTTATGTTTTTTTTTTAGGTTGGTGGAGAAATCAGCAGTACTATTTTAAGACATATGAATCATTTTGGGCGTATATCTGTCTGTGGATGCATTTCAGGATACAATGACAAACAACCTAAAGGTATGATAGATATTTCACTACAGCATCTGTTAATGGCTTCGCTTTTGTGTTGATGGCTTTTATATAGTGTAAAAATACAATAAATACGGTATCTCCAATTCATACAGGGTGACGCCTATCTTGTCCGAAAAATTTATAGGAAATATACAACAGATTCAGCCGAATAAGATAGCACAAGAAGAATTTAGAGAATATTTAACTTGTGTTCCACTGTATTGAAATAAAATGGAATACAACAGCTGCTAATCAGTCTAAAGTTGCGTCAGCAGAAAGTAATTCGTATAAACAAAAGCGATAGCGGCAAGGTTAACGACAAGAACTTGACCTAGCCTAATCTGCCTTTAAGACAAACAAAGTTTTACTTTCAATATTTTTTATTTTAAAATTTTAAATTAATAATGTTTTGGGGCATACCGCTGCTGCTGCAGCAACTGTTCGAAATTTCAAACTGCAAAAACGTTTGGGTAGAAACCCGTTAGTCAGGAAGCCCACCCTAGCTGTACGTGGGGACAATGTTTTTCATAAAGATTAAAGCCTAAGGGGCAAAAACTCTTTTCACAAAAAACAAGGTGCATAAAATTTTCTACAATTTTGTTCCTATACAATATTTTGATAGGAGTTACCATTTTCCAGATAAATGAGTCCAAAATTAAGAAAACATGGAATTTCATATATCGGTAAATCATTTAGAGGAAATAACTTGGACAGTTATTGTAAGGTGTACAATATAACTTTATATTATTAACATAACAAAAAATAGTATAATTTGCAGACATTTATCTTGAAAACGATAACAATGGGTTATGAACAGATTAGGGTTAAAAGTATTGATAGTGACATCTTTTGGATTCTGATGGTTCATTCCAATAAAATTAAATGTAAATTAATTAGATACCAGATTTTGCAATAAAAGAAGGCTTATTAACATATCCACATTAACAGAAGAGTACGGACCTCAAAAATGTTCGGCGTTACTGGACCTTCATTTAAGGGAAAAGGAAAGATAAAACTCCTAAAATGTTATTTTCTCCCAAATATACCAAATATGTCCAACCATTTCAAGATTTGGGGAGCATCTGGAATATTGATGATAAATAAGTCGCATCATTAGAGAAATTTACATGTGCCATATATGGATCAAAGAAATGCGCTAGCGTGGACGAACTTCGCCTAATTGTCATTAGATAGAAATGTGTTGACAAAGATTTGTCTTTATCAATTGACATTAAAGTTGATTTTCTTCGATTCCACCATCAAGAGCTTGCCTTATCGACCATATTAAAAGGAGTGTTTATCAAACGCGTATTTGGTGATTAACTGACGAAGGTATTCACAATATTCAAAGCCTTGGAGAACCTCTTTGGTGTTCAGCAGATAAAATACTGTCTCAATAGCTTACTGGAATTCTTCAGGAAATGATTCCAAATCAAATCATAACAGACGAAAGTGAGGATGATAACGATGTCATAAATGAAGCAATAGAGGAAGAAGTAGTCGATGTATCGGGAGACAGCGATGGTGAATCTGAAAGCGAATGAGGTATTACGTTTTATATTGAATTTTAGGTTTTATTTTAAGAGCTGAATCATTTATCTGTAAAATGGTAACTCCTATCCAAATATTACATAGGAACAAAATAGTAGAAAATTTTATGCACTTTGTTTTTTGCGCAGAAAGTTTTTCTCCATCTTTTTTAGTTTTTGTGTTAAATGACAAAAACCATATTTGCATAAAAAATTTTAAATATATACGGACGCCATTTTGAAAGTACAGTCAGTTTTTTTTTTGGGGGGGGGCATGTCTAAAATTGTTCCTTAGGCTTTAATCTTTATGAAAAACATTGTTCCCAAGGATCGAGGGGGGGTTCACGTACAGTTAGGGTTGGCTCCCGTAGTACATCTTATCCACAATTTGGTTGAAAATCTCCACGACTGCATCCGCGTTGAACCACTAAAAGTTATATGATTAAGCACGGGTTTCTCGGGAAGTTGAGAAATCGTTCTGCGTACAAGAGAGAAGCTGCTGTGCTTCAGTACAGTGAAGCATAGCAGCTTCTCTCTTCGGGAGACAGCGATGGTGAATTATTTTGATTTATAAATTAAAATAATATCTTTCAGTTCCACATTACTCCACATGGGGGCCATTTTGAAAATAATCTGATGACTTGAGGTTGCTACTAAAATCACAACACAAAAAAAAGCATTGACCAACCACAAGCCGAGTACTCAGCACGCACTTATTAAAACCAGCTGACGATATCTGATGTTGCCAATGTATGTCAAGACATAAAGAGGGGTGGGCAATACTATTGGGAACCGAATTGAACTACAGTCGTCCAACTAAGTAGTGTTCAATAATACCATAATTTTAATTATCTCTTAAGAACGCTGCATTAGAGATTTATTGCATTATTTTTTATATAGTCAGTTTTTAAATGTGTATATCTCCTTAAGTTTTTTTGGGTACCTGAATTACCCTGTATGTGCGAATTCTCTGTCACACGCGCGTTAAACTATATAACTGAATTTACTTGAATAAAAATTTTGTATCGAATTGTGTATTGAAGGGGGTACGTTATGATTAGATGAAATTTTGAATATAGCCCAAATATTCGAAATAGAACAAAATTTCATTCTCAGCACTTGAAAATCTTAATTTTTCAGCAGCTAATGCTAAAGAAGAAAGTAAAAAATTTAAAAAGCATTAAATTATATGTCTATGAACTATTTTTCAAAAGTGGCATAATCAGAATCTTTAAGTCACTGCATTTTTATTGACTATGAAGACATACATTATTCAGATAGGTTTGATTAAATTAATACCGTTATAATGAATTTGCACTTTGCTATCATTTAGATAAAAATATACGTGAATTCACGAACTAGGTGGTACTGTATAAAAATAATATTATTATATGTCATCTAAGGTCACCAGTGGAGTCAACAGGATATTAAATTCTGATTTCTGTTCGTATTTCGAGATTAATATATAAAACATATTTCAAACGATTATTTGCTTCCCTAGATTTCAAAATCTGATGATCGTTAAACGATCGTCCACTATGGGGTGGTTGTAGGTGGTGAAATGCATAGCATACCCATCACATACCCATCGACTTTTAGCTTTATTTTTACTCCGCTACAATCAGGCCCGTGGAGAGTCGGTACGGGCCCAGGGGTAAAACCAAATTGACGGGCCTCCCTCGGCTGGGTCAAGTCAAAAATAATAATATTTTCAATACAAAATTTGAAATACAATCAATACAAAAATGTATTTGACAGTGATGGGGGTGCAGGCCCGCCTGTCTTCAGCCCTGACTACAACCTTAATAAGCCATTAAAAATGAAAAGCAGCTGAAGTAATAATTCATCATGAATATATTTATTCGAGTAATATTAGATCAAAATATACCGGGTGTCTCAGCCGATAGGGATACTTTTGTAACTCTTGAACGGATGAATGGATTTTTTCAAATTTGGTGCAGTGATATGGGATAAAGTTTCCAATTATATGATCTAAAGAACCAAAATGGCCGACTTCCGGTTGCGATGCAATTGACATTGAAACTAAATTTTTAAATGGGATAACCTGTATATTTTTGCATGTTTGGATGCAGCTGGCCAAAATGCATATGATCTGACATTCAAGTATTATTTTGATTTCCAAAAAATATAGGTTTTTTAATTTTTAATTTTATTCATAGAAGGCCGCGATCTTGCCAAAATTGTGAAAAATCAGTCTGAAAGTATTTTTAAAATATTATCTCTTCAGATACTAACATTAAACATGATTTATTCTTCATTAAGTATACAGGATGTCCCACTTAAAACACCCGGTGCCATTTTCTCCATAATTAAAAGAGATATTTCAATTCCGTAAAAGGGTAAAAGGTGTTCACTATAAATGATATCAGTTTTGAATAAAAACGATTATTTTACAAATTGCGTTGCGACACAAAGAAGTTCTTTGATCTTAGGAACGTTGAAATGAGGTGCAAGTGATGGAACATTACATTCTGAACAACTCTTATGATACGAACAATCTTCGAAAAGTTACTGGTTCTCGAGATATTTGAACTTCATTATAATTTTTTTAAATATAAAAATCGTCATAACTTTTTTAAAATATATTTTAGGCGATAAGTCCTTTGGGACATTTTTCATAGTAAATCAGGCTGATTCAGATGACAATGAAAGATATTTATTTCAAAATACAAAATAACTTTTTTTAAGTAAAACAACAGTGGGGCTGCAACTGCTATTTGGAAATTAAAGATTTTGACATTTCTTTTTATTGTGTATTGTCTAGTTTTTGCGTCATGTTTATGTTGTATGTTCGACTAAATTTTACACTGTAAATTGCAGATATATAAAAAAAAATGCGATTTTTGTTATTTGAAAATACATTGAAGTTCAAATATCTCAAAAACCAGTGATTTTTCGAATATTGTTCATATTAAAAAAAGAATATCATTCTCCACCTCAAGCATCTCATTTCATTGTTAAGAGGATCCAACAATTTCTTTACTTCGCAACGCCATCTATACCTCAATGTGTGGAATAACCATTTTTACTCAAAACTGAAGTCATTTATATATTCTAGTGGATACCTTCCACAGAAATCAAATATCGTTTTTGATTATCGAGAAAATGGCGCCGGGAGTTTTAAGTGGGACACCCTATATATTGGATTTTCAATGAAAACTACTTTTTTAAATGGATCTCCTATGGGACAACCTGTTCTTTAATTACATCTTTAAATATGAAGAAAATGATATGCATAATGTCTACCTTCTCTTTGTACTGAATTTATAATTAAATAAATAATAATAATAATTTTTGTTTAATTTTTTTGTAAATCGAAATAATATTTTAGTGTCAGATCAGATGTATTTTGGCCAGCAGGATCCAAATACGCATAAATATACAGGTTGTCCTATTTAAAATTTTGATTTTCATGTAAATTACATCGAAACCGGAAGTCGGCCATTTTGGATCTTTACATCATATAATTGGAAGTTTCAGCCCATATCACTACATTAAATTTGAATAAAATCCATTCACCCATCCAAAAGTTACAAGAGTGTCCCTATCGGCTGAGCCACCTGGTATGTCTGGGTATTACAATGAAATGGAAATTTTAGTACATTTTAGTACACTTGTCATTCACTGACAACCGAAATCACCAATTTTTTCACGTCGCGCCGTTTACACAGTTGAACTAGCGGGCCGGATACCGGATGACCACTGCATTGAAAAAGACAAATTAATTTATCCAACCAATTATACTTCAACGTATTATTTTGTAGTTGAATTTTGGTTTTGGTTTCGGTTTCGCTTAGAAAAAATTAGTAATTACGGTGAGGTTTTCGGTTACAGTTTCGGTTCGGTTACGGTCCCTGGTTGTAACACTTTTAACTTTGGATTTTGATCCTTGATAAAGTTTATTTTGATTTAAGCTCGATCGATACAACCAGGCCTTATACACTATTAGAGCAAAGATCACCTCAAAAGCTGCTCGAATAAAATATGTGCAATTAATTGTACCTAATTAGACTTGGAGAAAAAAAAAATTAATTAGATAACAAACAAATTACAAACAGCAAAATCAGTAGGTAAAGTGAAGATTTTATACACAAATAAATAACCAAAGTGAGAAACATTTAAAGGGATATTGAACTATATTTTAAAAGAATATTATGTCTGTTGCTATTTATTATCAGTTACTCACAACTTTATCAGACAGGCTTCTTCTAGAATTTATGATCATTGTAAATATTTTGTTGATATTTTCATCTTAACGACTGAAATTTGCAAGTTCATCTTGACGTTATTATTTTATTTATATCCGTTTAGTCCACAATGATGTAACATTTACTTAGCAAATAATTAAAATACTGATAAAAAGTTTACTGCATGCTGATTTTGTTAGTAATACAAAAAAAAACCTGTTAACAAATTTTTAACATTAACATTCTCCAATATTCTACTATAACATGCACAAATTACACACACATTATTTCATTTTATGTATAAATTAATATTAACCCAATATTTCATTTAATAAATAATAAAATCTTATTAATTTTTGTACATATAATACTAATAAATAATAATTGTCTATGTATACTAACATTTACTTTTAATCAAAAATCGCTAATAGAATTATTATCATTGACATGTACTATAGTACGGGAGCCAGCGACACTCTTTTTAGAAAGGTCTCCTTAAAATTAATTTCTTATTTTTGTGTTATATTTAGGCTGTGTTTCCACAAAATCGACTCCTGCAGGCGCACCAGCGTGCTAACGTCTGACAGGACTTTTTTCGTTAGGGCCAAAGCTATGTTGCGTCGAATGGCCAGCCGCACAAGTTTTTTAACAATTTCAAGTAAAAAACTACTCGCAAAAAGAATTTCATATTTAAACAATTCTGTCAATTGACTTTATTTGAATTACATATTTGTTAATGTAAAATCTGCCCCCAAACAAAATTTTGTTTGTTATCAACTATTTGAAATATGATTTTTCCAAAATTTCAAGCTTGCAGCCGCCATATTGGAGGAGTGGTGGGAAGTTTTTTGATTTTCTTTTTTTAAATTTTTTTCGGATACCGTTGTACGAAAAAATCCGAAAAAAATCACAGTTGTTACTTACATGTTGCACTATTTACCCAATTTTTTCATAATTTTTAAATGCAAATTTCATATGCAAAAGAGATGTGCAAATTTTTGCACACACTTTAAGAAAGAAGGCCGCTCTGGATTTTTCATCGTAAATTACTCATTTATCAAGGCCTATCAAATTTTTTTCATATTTTTAAAAAATGTGGAAGATAGTTAAAAGAACGAAAAACTGCATTACCGACCATTCTCTTATACGACCACTCACTATCATTTTTGATCGCATGTCTTGTTAACAAATATAGGACACGCTAACTGGAGAATCCTTAGTCCAAAATATGAAGATCTAACCTGAAACACTTAGATAGAATGTGCCTCCTTACTGAGATACAGGGTGTCAAAGTTGTATTCTTTTGTTCTTTTTTTTTTGCAATATCTCAACTACCTCTTGACCGATCTTCTCCCAATTTGATAAGGAAACATTTTTTAAGCTAAGAAACAATAATTTATGTATTATATCACGCTAACCCGTGGAGGGCGCCTCATGAGCTATACTTGATGATAATATTCTTTCTTTTTTTTTTACGAAACGTAGTGTCACTTTTGACTAGAAAATCTCATGCAGGAGTCATTTCCACGTAAAAAGGTTAAACTTAATAGAACTTGACAATTCCAACCGTTTTCGAAAAAACTGCCGCATAGATCTCAAAAATTCTTTGAAAACAAACCCAATTTGAAAAGGAAAATATGTATTTATTGAAAAGTGTGCTTTGGTGACGTCTTGGTTCTGTCAAAATGTCAAACTAATGAAATTGTATGTAAATGACAGAACTAAGACGCCACCAAAGCACACTTTTCAATAAATACAATTTTTCCTTTCCAAATTGGGTTTGTTTTCAAAGAATTTTTAAGATCTAAGCGGCAGTTTTCTCGAAAACGGTTGGAATGATCAAGTTCTATGTAACGTACCTTTTTTACGTAGAAATGACTCCTGCTTGAGATTTTCTAGTCTAAAGTGCTACTACGTTTCATAAAAAAAGAGAAAATATGTTCATCATCAGGTATAGCTCATGAGGCGCCCTCCACGGGCTAGCGTGATTTGATACATGTGTTATTGTTTCTTAGCTTAAAAAATGTTTGCTTACCAAATTGAGAGAAAATCAGTCAAGAGGTAGTTGAGATGTTGTAAAAAAAAAGAAAACAAAATTACAACTTTGACACCCTGTATCTAAGTAAGGAGGCACATTTTATCTAAGTGTTTCAGGTTAAATCCTCATATTTTGGACTAAGGATTCTCCAGTTAGCGTATGTCCTATTATTAATGAAACACCCTGTATATTTGTTAACAAGACATGCGTCCAGTGAGGCGCGTAGTGAGGCGCGTACTAGTCAACCATCCTAAGTTGGCAAGTAGCCGCGCAGAGAGAGAAGAAATATCGTCACTGTTGGACAGAGACAAACAAGCTTAAAAAGCTTGTTTGGTCGGTAATGCAGTTTTTCGTTTTTTTAAAAATACGGTTATTTTCGGGATTTACTAAAAATTAGTGAATGATGAAGCTAAACGGACACCTGGTTCGTATTCAGCAAGTCGAAATACATGGGGATTGCCCAGTAGACTCCTAGAAACAGACCACTTTTCACTTGATTTTTGTGTCTGTATAATATATTTGCACACGCGGTTTTCTAGAAAATGGCGGAGGATCCGGTGATATTCATATTTTACAAAGATACACACAAAAAATGGTCTGTTCCTGGAACTCCATTGGGCAATCCCTATGTATTTCGACGTGCGGAATACGAATCAGCTCCATCACTCACCAATTTTTTGTAAATCCCGAAAATAACTTAAATTATGAGTTTTTTTAGGTTATTTTCGCGACTTACGTGATGGAGCAATTCTGACTCCGGATTCGAAATTAGCACATCAAAGTACACAAAGATAGACAGAAGAAGAAACCACTTTTTTAGTTTGTGTGCCTGTGAATTAAAATGCTGCTGCCAAGCGGTGACCCGCTAGCAAAGCAGCAGGAGTTTATTTTGTGGATAAGTTACATTAACATGATCGGAAAAAAAACATGTTTAAACTAATACAGCAACTAACTGTCGCTGGCCCCCGTACTACTACATTCCTATACCAATAAGTACCGATTCTAATAATTCGTGGGCTTTCATTTATTATTTTTATTAAACGTATTTGTTTCGAAATTGCACAAAACTCCGTATTTGGGGGGTTTGGATAGTTACTGGGTTCAATTTTGATATCAAATTTGCGAAACCTATATCATGACTGAAATGGATAAAATGAGTTCTTTTTTTATATAAAGCGCTATTATTCAAAACATTAAAAAAGAAAAAAAAAAGTGTTTCTGCTATTGCAATATTTCGAGGCTTTATGTTTAAAAATAAGCGTTGGGCGCTCATCAATAGTTATGCTAGTAGAAATAAAAACGTTTCCTTTTTTGTGAATTTTAATAAAACGTTTTTTTTTTAACTTATTTATTTTATGATATTATCTTTTACATTCTTATTTAAGTAAATAAATGTTATTTAATAATTACTAAAGATATATGGTCAAATCATGTCTAACTTCATTTTTTCAATTTTGCAATTTTAATGATTTTTAACTGTTTGATTTATCTTTCTACAGCCTATAACTTCTGAACTAGTTGAGACATAAAAAAACGCAAATTAAATTTAATAAGAAAGTAAACCCATCAAGGATGAGTACAGGATAAGAAAATTAGCAATATACATATTTAACATACTTTCAAAAATTATACATTATAAAACATTTATTATTAATGGAATTTTAGAAAAAGCAAAAAAAAACGAAGAAGTATTGCATTAGAACAAAAATTAAACAATATTTTAGGAATGACATATTCGTAAAAATTAAAAAAAAAAAAAATAATTTTGTAGATTTGGTCGAATTGTCGAATTGTCCATCATTGCTTTCTTTATACTTTTGGACTTTTGAAATAATATTCTGAGTTTATTAATTTCTTTGTTATATTCCCGCTTCACAAAATTCTTTATTTTCGTTAGGGCGTTAAATCAGGGGAGCGAGCAGGCCACAATATAATTCCTACATTTCCTATCCACTGAGATAAATTAATATTCAAGTAATTTAAAACGGCCTGGGAATTATGAGGTGGTACTCCATCTTGATGTTAAATTATTCGCTATCTTTGATTTTTGGTAAATGTTGCAAATACTTCGTTTTGTAAAAAATTTAAATGCTTTGCGCCATTTAAAATTCCTTCATAAAAATGTGGTCTATTATTTTATTATTTAAAATTCAACACTAAACGTTGACTGAAAACCTCCTTTGTTGATTCATCGACCTCCAAAGTTCCAAAGTTGCTTTCATCTGTCTAGAGAATCAGAACATTATCTTAATGATAGATATGGATTTTCATGCATTTCTAAAATGTCATGTGCCAATAGTGCTTCTTCACTTCTTTATTTTTTTAGAGCCATTATTTTTAAATTATTATTTCTATAGTTTTACTTCCACATCACAGTAAAAAAAAATCTGTCTCTAACTTCCTTGTGCGCACGATTACTCTGGAACCGTTTATGTATTAGCTTGTTTGGTACACTTATGTATTATAGCGATAACTGGAACTAGATTATATTTTCATCTTATTCCGTCGAAGGGTTGGGTGGTAAATGGGAGTAAAGGTAAAGAATGCAAGTAAGAGTCCATGAAATTGGGATTTAATGTATGTACGAGAAGACATAGTCTCAAAGGAGGTAAAAAAATAAAATTGTGATTTAGTCTGTGTACAAGAACCAAAGGCCTCAAAAGTTTTTTTGCCTCCCTCTCTACCACGTCCACTACGGTAGTCGTATAGGGTAGACAATTTCAAACATATTATTAAAGTTTCTATGAACACTTTTTTTCACTCAGTGGAGTACAAATTTTGTAGTATCAATATTTTTTTCGTAGTAAGAGACTTTGGTAGGAAATCTGGATGTGGAAGTAGTGGTTCCTTATTAGGCAGCGGCTTTTGAAAATATGTGAAATGTGGGCAATGTCGATTTGTCGACTTGTCCTACATTCTTCCCTTGAAATTTTAGCGTTTTTATTAAATTTAATAAAAATTTGTACCATCACATTTTTCTTCCATAATAAGCAGTATTCACGAAAACATTTTTATTTTTAGACAATTAATTGTAAATGACGCTTTACTTACTGTTTTTCGTGTAACATCTCATAATTTAGTAGCCAACTTGGTTTTTTTTTTAACACACCAAGCGTAAATGTGAGACGATAAAGTTATGATGCTCGATTTTCCACCGAATGAATGTTCCCTTTTCTGGGTTAATTTGTCAAAAATTGACCGTTTGCCCTCTGACTTCTCGAGTTTGAGATTCAAATTTACATATTGCAGTGGCGTAAATTCATTCTTTCATCTTTCAGTCAAGACACCGAGTGATAAATCACATAGTACCGTTTTTCCATACCGAGTAAAAAAAATTTCATGTTTACAAAATTTAATTTAGTTAAAGAGCACAAAACTATTTTTATATAAAGATCTGCTGTTGTAAAGTCGAAGAAAATGCAGTTAACTCCGATTTGATTAGATAACTGTATTAACAAGTTGGGGTCGAATTTGGACGGTGATTTTAAATTTGGTGTGGAGATTTTAATATTTGAAAAAAAAAATAAAAAACTTTGGACGGGCATTTTCAATTCTGGAATGTAAGACGACGTTTCTTTGTTTAAACAGTAGTTTGTGAAAAATGTAAAAAACATTTTTCTTTCGTTTTTTTGATGTCTCAATTAGTTCAAAAGATGAACAATCAGTCAAACAGTTAATATAATTAAAATAGAGAAATTGAGAAATAATGCAGTTAGCCCCGATTTAATGAAATAACTTTATTATCAAGTTCAAGATCGAATTTGGACGCTGATTTTTTGAATATTTAAAAAAATATATACCGGGTGTAACAAGGTCATGGTACACCCTCCTTTTCACATTTAGTTTTGAAGATGAAGCATTAAAATTTGGGACATCCTATATACATAATAAGCGGCACTTTTTGACACACAAGTGATTCTATTTTCACTTCCGGTTTCGCCGGAAGTGACACTAACTTTCGATTTTTAAATGGAACATCCTGTATATTATTGCATTTTTAAATTCTGCATAATTTTCTAAATCCAATGATACCAAATAAGTGACATTTCAAACGTCCATATTTTTTTATAATATAATTTTTAGTTTTCCATTTAAGTGTGCCATGACGGTTCCGATTTATTCTAAATGACCCGTGTAATGCTAGAAAAATCGAGATCCCATCAAAAATACTGAATTACGTGATTTATAAGCAAATAAATTTCATCAAAAAGATTTTTGGGGCAAAACCCATTTTTTTTCAAATAGAACCATATTGGTACTGTGGTACCATTTATTAGTACTAGTAATAAGGAATTTATTCATATATCGTATTAAAATGTGCGATAAATACAAACAAAATTAGAGCTAAAAGAAAATAAATAATAATATAAATTTGTGATATTTTGAACACAAATTAACAAGAATTTTAAACAATTCTTAAAGACATAATAAAAACACCGGTAAACCAACAAATGCTTGACAAGCTAAATATTCCATTGTTTTCAAAGCAACCTTAGTTAGTTACTTCTTAACATTTAATTAGAACAAAATTGTATGTTCTTATTTTCTTTTAGCTGTAATATTGTTTGTATTTATCGCACATTTTAATACGACATGTGAATAAATTCCGTATTATTAGTACTAATGAATGGTACCACGGTACTAATATGGTTCCATTTAAAAAAATGAGTTTTGCCAAAAAAAACAATTTTGATGAACTTTATTTGTTCATAAATCACGTAATTTAGTATTTTTGATGAGATTTCGATTTTTTTAGCATTACACGGGTCATTTAGAATAAATCGGAGTGGTCATGGCACATTTAAATGGAAAACTAAAAATTATTTTATAAAAAATATTTACGTTTGAAATGTCACTTATTTGTTATTGGATTCAGAAAATTATACAGATTTTAAAAATACAGTAATATACAGGGTGTTCTATTTAAAAAACGAAAGTTAGTGTCACTTCCGGCAAAACCGGAAGTGAAAAAAAAAATAACTTGTATGTCAAAAAGTGCCGCTTGTTATGTATACAGGATATCCCAAATTTCAATCAATTATCTTCAAAACTAAAGGAGACACCCGGTATATTTAGGGCGATTTTTGGAATGTAAAACGACGCTAATTTGTTCTTTTTGAAAACGTCAGCATAACTTGGAAAAGGCGTAAAAAATTTTGTTCCTTGCGTCTTTTTCATATTTCAATTAATTCAAAAGATATAGGTTGTATAAAACGATAAATCGAACACCCTGTATACATAAATAGCCAATTTTATATACTATGTCAGTATTTAAAAACAAGAATTTGCAGCATCTCTGGTACAGTTTTCAATGGTAATGAAAGAACTGAAAATGTATGGTTTCCACGTAATGAGATGGACTGATAGATGGTTGGAAGGTATTCTTCAAAATCTAGAATGGATCAAGGAAGGAAAACTGAAATACCGGGAAACTGTAACTGAAGGTTTTGATAATATGTTTAACGCATTTGTTGATATGTTAAATGGCGGAAACTTTGGTAAAGCTGTTGTCAAAGTTTAAATTGATCATTAATAAAATATTCGCAACTTCAACTGCATTTTATTTAAATAAAATAAAAACTATCGTTTATAGGATTGCAATTTAAGGTGATTGCAAATTATTCAAAAACAATAAATAAACAATTAATGAAAGTTATATAACTCATTAATATACTGGAGTTATTTAACGTTTTAAATTAAAACTAATTTTTAATTTAATTAAGTACAGTTTGAGCTTTCATAATCAAACTTTTGCCCAGAAATCCGTTTAATGATACCCTGCACTCAATTAATAGAAAAAAATGTGTAGGCGTATGTATGTATGTTGTACATGTATATTTTGGAATTATAATTTGAGAAATTTAAGTATTGATCATGACCAACTTTGAAACAAATGTTATTACAGTTTGCGTAATAAAGTCTAGTAAGTACATTTTAGAGTAAAATAATGTGAAGTAATTTGTTAAACTTTCTTACAATTCACAATAAACATGAATACATAAGCATACTATATAAGCAAAAAGAATCGTTGAGTATAAATCTGACATGTTTGTTATGATTCAGATATATTGTTTTATTATCACCAAAATAGTTCAAAATAAATAAATAGAGGCTGCGTACATAATACCAGGCAACCATTATATGTATAGTCTAAGATCCGGCAGGTTATTCGTGCAGATATCGGTTTTTTTAAATAAAATTCAGATTAATGATAACATAATACATTACAGCCGGGTTGCCCAGCAAAACTTAACCGCAATTACGTTTAATTACATATATTGCATTTAATTTTTTTTTTAATAGTTCCAACTATACATTTATTAAGTGAATTAAAAGTCATTGGAAAGGAAATGATGTAAAGAATGTGAAAAAAAAATGGTTGCCAGCTCTCAGTCAGCCGTATCTTCCAGGTTGGCAGGTGTAAACAAGTATGTTTTTGTTAACTACTTACGCTCATCGCGTTTTTCAAAAAGTTTTATGTTAAATTGAAGTTTATTTTTTTCTGTACACGATAATACATGATTGCCTGTCAAAAAGCCGCAAGTAGTGGTTGCCAGTATATAAACCTTGTAATTTATCATGATTTTAATTCTAATTCTTATTGTACATTAGATATTTTGTGTTTTTAAACTTAATGTTTGTGTAGTAATGTCCTTAGTGTCAGCACATGTGCTTCCTCTTTTTGTTCTGTTTGGTGTTTTATATAATTTTTTTATGTAATTTGTTGTAAAGATCAAATAAATAATACACCGAATGAAAATATTGGTGCATTTAGTTATATATTAAAATAAAACTATGCTAGTATACCTTAACATTCCCCTGTCCTATAGATTAGTTACCTTAACATTAATTGTATACTTGCGCTCTTGTGGCTCATTATAGCGTTAATGTAATTACAACAAAATATTATTTTTGATCTACTACTATATTAATTAATTATTATTGAAACTATTGTCTTATCGTTATATGTAAAGTTGAATGTCCTCACTGATCCACTGACTCATGGACGCAAAGCCTAAATTATAAGAACCTTGAAATTTTAAAACAATGTTCCTTAAAGTCGTAAGCCCACATTTCTGTACATTTTGACTGATTTACTATAGATGAAGTAATTTGTATGTTATTTAGTTTTTTTACGAATCAAATTAATCGTAATATTTATAATGGAGCACAGTCCCGGTTCCATTTTTTTGCCATTCTAAATCAATTGCACTTCATTGATATAGAATAACAAAAAATGGAACGAAGGTTTTAATAACATGCCGATTTTTTCAAATGTAGATCTGTAATCTTATTTGTTGAAGAGCAGGATACAAACTTTCTTTGGTGTGTGGTCGCTGTTCTGTTGTATTTTGACAAATCATCACCACACCACTTTAGCTCAGCTAACGAATTAATTTGAAGTAGGAGCCAGTACTAAAACTAAATTTCTCTAAATCATCAATAGTCAGTTTCACTGTCAAGTCACCTAGAGAAATGAGTGAATTAAAGGTAACTTTAGCGACCTACTTAATAATTTTAGAAAATGTTTTTTCCAAATATATCGTTAATTTAACTTTATAGGAAACCCGCCAGTGCTATAGTAACCAGAAATAGCGTGAAATCCCGTAAGTACTTCTCACTGCAGTGTAATAAAGTCCTTCCAAAAATATTACAAATACCACACCAGTCATATAAAAGATACCGGAAATAATTGCATTGAAGTATTTTATTTAGGAATTTAAATACTTTCTTGCTCTTCTATTATTGTAGAGAAAATCATTAGAATCACATATTTTATTGTAAAGTGAAATTATTTAGAGAACATAAGTCACGCCTTCGCGCATCGAGTATATTTGTGGACATGATACCAGGGCCGTGTAAATTTATTCCTTTTTAAACAAAATAAAACTGTTAGGTTTACTATTTTAGTTTATTAATATTGGACAGTCACAATTAAAATAAATTTCAGTTCTTCTATTTTATTCGTAGAAACGGTTGAATATTCACTATAAATATATAATAAATACCAAACACGAAAAACACTAGAAAATATATTCCTAGAATAACGAGCAGTACAGTTATATAAAGCAACCATGCGACAATACTGCAATTTCAAAAACAAATTCGTTGCCTAGGCAACCGGCACGCGTTAACGATATCGGTCTGTGCGTACATATGTTATCCTCTCTAAGTAATTTCCAGTGCCGCTTCTAGGTCATGAGACGCCTTCGTGCGAGAGCATTTTTGGCGCCCTTTTCAGAGGCGACTCAAGGTAAATTTTCAACTCAGGCAGGAGCACTTTTTGGCGCCCTTTCTTGAGCTCATCACGGACGTACTTCATACTAAAGTACAAGGATATCCCTTCGAACTCCGCGATCATTACTTTTTTATCGCCTCTTGGGGGGGGGGGGGTGCAAATAGAAATCCGAAAAAAAAATTATCGCCTCATGGAGGAGGTACTATTATACTATTAAAAATACGAAAAAATTGTTTACCCTCCTTTACCTCCTTTACCCTCATTTTTGCGCCCCTGCCCCTTTTAATACTATGAAATTGGCTTTTTGGCGCCCCATGGCCTAGTGCGCCTTCGTGCGTGGCACGAAATGGCCCCCCGTTAGACGCGGCCCTGGTAATTTCACTTTACAACTCTTTGACATGCTCTATATTAGTATAAATGCCGGTACAGAATATATTTATAAACTTTAATCTGAAGCAGCTTCTTGATATTAGTTATTATTTTCCCAGTAATCTGTCAATTTTTCTAAGAATGTTAACATTTCCTGTTTAGCATTGCCTATGACGTTTTACGCCATGTGCATGAGTATTCTTAGGAAATAAATTCTGACAACTTTACCTTCAATTCTTGATTGTCTCCCAATTAGACTGCATCTCGAAATTTTTTTCCAGTTGCGATCTTATGTATTGGATTTTTTTGACAATATTATGCTCTATTTGACCACCAGTTAATAAACACGTCGATGCAGGTCCTTCGTAAGTCCCCGAAAAGAAAAATGTATCCACACATACCATTAATCACGCATGATTCAATTAGATAACGTAACGTAATCGAAGGTGTTGCCGCTTCAGTCACATGTTTTAAATCGTGTGTTTTTCCTGTTTTAATTATATACTATACTGTGCTTTACACCATCTCAAGTTTAAACATGATCATTCCTAATTAAGGATAAAGAAAGGGTAGGTAAAATTATTTGGCTAAAGTTAGCACATCAAAATACTTCAGAAAAGTTAGATCAGAACGTTAAGACAAGACATTTTTTTGCCCGTTTTAGGGGATAAAAGGGGTGGTCAATACACAGATTTCCTCTTTGATAAAAGAAATTTTTTGAAGAACGGTGGGGGAGAAATCCGAAAAAAAAAAGATTTCCTCGGATTTCCCTCAGATTTCCTCTTTGATCAAAAAAACTTTTTGATGAGCGGGGGGGGGGGGGTGAAATCCGAGAGAAAAGATTTCCTCCAGATCCATCTGAGTGTACTTCACGGTGGTTTGCCCGTCGGAGGTTGTATTAGTATAATTTTTTTTCCAAAATTGACTTCGGCTCGTCAAAATACTTCAGAAAAGTTATATCAGAGGACAAGACCTTTTTTGTCCTTTTTAGGGATTGGAAGGGGTGGTCGAGGGGCAAACCGAGAAGAAAATCTGGTGTACTCCCAGAATAAAATCCGAGGAAATCTGGTGTACAAAATTTTGGCGCGGTTGACCCCTCGCAGGTGGTAGACAAAAACTGATGCGATAGATTTTTTTTTATTATCAGAATCAGTTTCAGCTTGCTTAAAAGCATGAGATAAGATGGTCCTAATCAAAGGCGCAGCCCATTTTTTTCTTGTCTTCCTGTGTAATCTATTTTCCAAGGGGTGGAAATTTTCGTTCTTTTAATAAATAATGTAAACAGAATCTTTTTGTAACAGTACAATGAAATATTTTTTATACTCCAGCTAATTAACTCCAGCTAAAAATAGATTATTCATGATTTTATTCACCTATTGTCCGATATCCCGATTAAGAAGGATTGGTACCGCCCTCCCCTGACATAACCCTTCCCTTGTCACCAAACTCTAGTAAAAAACTAAATCATTTCCTTCAAAATACGCATGTATAACGCTTTTACAGCGGTTTTTTCTCATTTGAGGGGCTGAGAAGGTTTGAAGACGTAAAATAAAGTCTACTTCCCATCACTTGGAAGGGGTTGCCACCGCCCTTTACTCTGTCTCAGACCTTCCTTTGTCAATAGACCTTCATAAAAACTTCAATGACTTCCTTCCCAAACACGCATAGACTAACGGCGAAAAGGGATAGTTCTTGGTTGTTAGAGGGGTGGGTGTCGTTAAAAACTTCTCCCACTATATTTTTTTTTGATTCAGCACCCTCGAAAACAGGAGGGATAAGTAGGTTTCTTTGCTGCAGCAAATAGTCGACCAAGAACGGCAAAATTTGGCTTCTTGACCTCCACTAAGTCATGTCAACATTGTGTTACAAATGACCGAACAAAATGAATCTTTACTTACTTCGAGGTTTATAAAAACGTTGATAATGGCAACATTTCTTTCTAGACACACTTGGAGGTACAGGAGAATCTTTTTGTATTTTGTTATTATCAAAAAATAAGAGTTCTAGCAAAATTGCTGCAGCCATAGCTTCTTCGGCAATGGCAGCAACATTGATAGGTGACCTTTTGCGTTTAAATTGCTTCCCAATTTGAATTTTGCTAAAATCTCCCGTGCAATGTTTCAAAGCAGAGTACCACTGCGCGAGTTCTTCGAAATTATAACCTTATCGTTTGAGGTGAGTGTACCATGTCGTATAAAAAAGAATAGAGGCTCTTGACTAAATCTTGAAACACATTCGCAATAATGAAGGAAATATTGCAATTTTATATAAATAAGCAAACTATCACCTTCGATAGATATGCGAGTTCACTTAAAATGCTGCTGAATTTACAGATTTCTTGCTACAGAAGAAAAACATGAGATTTCGACAAGTATAAAACGTTGGTGATTTAATAATGAAGGTTTGTCCTGGTGTTAATCATCAAAAAATGATAGTGCGGCTAAATTGAATAACAATTTCATCAAGCGTGGCGATTCCTTTTAAATAATTAATGTTTCGAAAGCATGAAGGTATTCCGCAAATCAGGTTTCTTTCCAGTCAAAACGATTACTTTATTGCGATTAAAGATAGGGTGAAATATGATTTATTAAGGTTACTCCTTCATATTGTTTTTGGCCTCCGCCACGGTTTTTTATTATTACTTCTTCAGTAATTAGCCAGCTTAATACACAGATATTGTACATAAGAATATATTTTTTCAGCATCTGTTGTACAATTTACAATGAACATGAAGGAACTGGAGATGAAAGGATTCCATGTAACGAGATGGAATGATAGATTCTTAGAAGGTATTCTCCAAAATCAGGAATGGATCAAGGAAGGAAAACTGAAATACCGAGAAACTATAACTGAAGGTTTTGAAAATATGTTTGACGCCTTTGTCGATATGTTAAAAGGCGGAAACTTTGGTAAAGCAATTGTTAAAGTTTAAATCAAACATTAATAAAACGTGTTCAGGTTGAAACTGCATTTTATTTAAATACTGAAAACCATTTACAAAATTATTTAATTTATAACATTAAGTTATTCAAAATTGAGAAGTAAT
Source organism: Rutpela maculata (assembly GCA_936432065.2). Taxonomy (NCBI): domain Eukaryota; kingdom Metazoa; phylum Arthropoda; class Insecta; order Coleoptera; family Cerambycidae; genus Rutpela; species Rutpela maculata. Next base: position 136,451,011 of record OW386285.2, on the reverse strand, counting down.
AACTTGAAAAAATACTACCGCAGCTGCTTGTAATGCCATAAATACTACTAGGATAATATAATTTATATGATTTTTATTTTCATCAATTAGTCATCAGCTTACCGAAATAATACAGGGTGGACCATTAATAATAGACCATAATTCAAGGGTATATTCTTTGAACCAAAATATGAGGATATAACCAAACATGCTATGGAAAAAGATGCAGGGTGTCAAAATTGTCATTTTTTTCTTTTTTTGCAATATCTCAACTACCTCTTGACCGATCTTCTCCCAATTTGGTAAGGAAACATTTTTTAAGCTAAGAAACAATAATTCATGTATTACATCACGCTAGCCCGTGGAGGGCGCCTCATGAGCTATACCTAATAATGAATATTTTTTCTCTTTTTTACGAACCGTAGTGGCACTATCGACTAGAAAATCTCATGCAGGAGTCATTTCTACGTAAAAAAAAGGTACACTTGATAGAACTTGATAATTTCAACCGTTTTCGAGAAAACTGCCGCATAAATCTCAAGAATTCTTTGAAAACAAACTCAATTTGAAAAGTACAAATTGTATTTATTGAAAAGTGTGCTTTGGTGACGTCTTAGTTCTGTCATTTACATACAATTTCATTAGTTTGACATTTTGACAGAACTAAGACATCACCAAAGCACATTTTTCAATAAATACAATTTGTCCTTTTCAAGTTGAGTTTGATATGTTCCCTCTGGGCAGAAGAGCAGAGTAACTGCAGTAACTCTTTTCGTCCAAGCTTCTTCTATTCTGATCACAGGTTCTTGTGAAAGTACCTGTTATTTAACAAATCAGAATTGATTTAAATTATTTTCAAAATTAAATTTAGTAAATAAATCCTTTTGTCGCTCCGTTCAGAAAAAACTTTTAAACTTTTTATGTTCACATTTATTTTTACATTCACATTTATATTCACCGAGCTCTATAACAGCAATATTTAATTTTCATTCTGAGACATAGGAAGCAAGATAATTGCGAAATATGTGGTGCGAAAGAGGTTTGCCGGAACTAAATGCACTTTTCACTTAGTCCGCGTCGTATCTCCAAGACCGTTAGGCGACCAGAGAATTTACAGATGTACAACTTTTATAATAGGTATTGTTCCCGTTTGGGCCATAAAAATTGAGTTAATCGCGAATCCCTTGTTTCCGCGACCTTCGACGAGGTTTTCACGAATTCCTCCAGGTGTAGTGGCGTAACTACCAAGTGTTATTCAAGACGTCCAAATAAATGCAATAAAAAAAAATTTTTCGTAGGGCACGAATTTGGCAGCAAAATTCTGAAACGCCTGAAGTAGCTTCATTTTTTGTTTTATCTTTTCTCTACAATTTTCATCGAACGAGTCTTTGTTGCTTTATCTTTTCTTCTCGCCTATGGCAGCTTTTATCACAGCATTTTTTTATAATATTTTTTTCCAATTTATTTGCAATGTTCTGTTCGTATCTCTGTTGCACTTCATTAGTCTGTCTCCCTGTTTATTATTTCTTAGCAGCTTTTTTTCCCCTGTTCGCGATTGCTATCCTTTACCTTATTTCTGCACCTAACAAGAAGTAATGGTCACAATAGGGAACTTGTCCTAAAATTGAATTAAAATACTCAAAATCATAAACTAACATCATTAAAAACCCCATAGACAACAAAAAATTAAAAAACAAAAATCCGCCAGAAATATAAGCGATTAAAATCTGCCGGATTTTACCCACTCCTAAAACGTGACGTCAGAAAGTCGGATGACGGCGTCATGCGACACTCATTCTGCTTTCGCATGCTCATTTGTCAGAAACAACTAGCAGTGGACACAACCTAACCTAAAATTCGTTGGAAAAACACCTTCAAAATTCTAAAAAGTCACAAATGCTACTTCCTCTTTCCGTCGCGACATCGTACGGCCGTCCCAATGGCGTTTTTCGAAAAATATGAACGTGTCAAGATTGCGTGTGTTTGCAATTTTTTCAGCTCCGAAATGTAAGCTGTTTTTGCTATTTTTCGCAGATATCTCCGAAACGGTGGAAGTTAGCTCGAAATAAAAAATAAGATGAAACAAGTATTTTCCACTACGAATCTTTTGCTATCACCAGACTTTTGATTTTTTTTTTTTTTTTTCGTTTCGGAGATAACCACAGAAATGTCGACCACGTACGGCAAAAAAACGCAAATTTTGAGCTTCTACAGTTGGCAACTTCGCCAAAACACTACTCTAGCTAATTTAAATATGATTAAATTTGCTAAAACTCTTTTTTTTATTTTTTGAATTCCAACAAAAATTAAGGAATTAGAAGGGGCGGGATTTGGGACTTTTTTGTTTTCGGTAAAATTTCTCCATTTTGTCACCGTAATTAATCAGTAATTAACTGAAATAGATCTCATTTACGATGTTCACTTAATATCATGTACTATTTTGACGCTCCGTTAATCTCGGCCCTTGGAAACAAAAGTTTCTGAGAAAAATTATTTTTTTAAGATTTACATACACTCTATAGGAAAAACGTGTAATTTCCTACATTTCCTCGAATATCTCGATAATTATCGCTTTTTTCGAAAAATTTGTAGACAGCTTATGTAAAGAGAATTAATTGAGCTTTCCGACAATTTTTATTTTTTCTCTAACATAAAAAACAAAAGACTTATGACCGAATATGCGGACGTCTCAAAGCCAACCGCCGCCCAGTCTATTAATTAGGGTGAATGACTAAAGTACGCCATCTGTTGGACACCACGCAAGACCGGTTTTCACCCGGTGACGTCACAGTGCTTTTCGTGAGGATTTCAACTTTAATTATTTATTGCAAAGTAAGTACTGCGATTTAAGAGCTGATATTCGGTGTGGCGTGTTTTTATACACAAATACACACTTTAATGAAATTAATAAAAAATGGTCAAGTTCTCCATTCGAAATCATAACGTGATGTATCTGATTGCTGTTGTTGGTTCCTGGTATCTTCTATCTTCCATATTCCCTGTGTATGTTCTTATGCGGGAAGTAAATGCTTACCACCGTGAGATCATTGGCAGCAGCAAACTGCACAGTATTGATACAATTACTGCTTTCTACATACTTATACTTCTTGGTATATTTTCCTATAACATAACACTTGTACCTCCTAATAAGAAATAATAATTTGATATAAGAAATAATTAATGACTGATTCTGAAACAGCTTCCCTTGTAAAAGACAAAGCAAAACATGTTACTTCTCTAACATTAAGCTCTTTTGCCAATTTGATTGTATTATTGAAATTAAATTTTCTCTATATGGGACTATTTATAGCTAGGGAGCTGATGGCACTACGGGTATATGATTTCATTCTAATTAACAATAATATGGAATGAGGGTATTGATATTACAGAATAATTAGAGCAGCTACCGAGCTTGGTTGCTGCTGATTTTTTAAATAAATTAATTTCAAATTTGCAAAAAAACCCTCCTATATTATTTTATTGTTTCAACCATTGCTATGAAATTGTTCATGTATCAAAAATATAAATAAAAAAAATGGTTGGCTGATTCTTAGAAATATTCCCAATTTACTCCAAAACATTTCAAAGTAAGAAAATGGTCCAATTAGTGGGAGATTTTGCCCTAAGAAAGGTGGAGTAGTAATGATTTTGATATATGTTGATTAAGTCAAGGCCTTGATAAAAAATACAAGTTTTCGATCTTGGGGCGAGGGTGAGGCGCGAGCCGCCATCGCCATCCTGAAGTAAAGGTGAAAAAATTGATTTTTTTCAAACTAATTCGGCAACGCTCAATCCTAAGAGAAAAATATTCAAGTTAAATTTGAGGAGGATAAAATTTCCTACATTTTTTATTGTAAGTTTAATATTTAAAAGAGATACAGCGTCAGAAAGATGGATTTAAGAAGAAAAAAATTTTCATTATTAAATAATGTACGTTTACAACACAACATATTACGGGACACCCTGTATACACATACAAGTAAAGGAAAAAGAAAATAATTGTAAAAAAACATTTGAATATAAAAAGGGGCCGTTATTTTGATCAGAACTGTCTTATCCAATGTTTTTTGACATGCTGAAACCGATTCTGGTATTAAAAAAATCTACCGCATCAGTTTTTGTCTAAAAAGGACAAAAACAAGTCTTGTGTTAAGGTTCTGTTTTTACTTTTCTGAATTATTTTGATGTGCTGAAGCTAATTTTGGGCAAAAAAAAATTCTATCGTGTCAGTTTCCCTCTGCCACCGTTAGGAGATAAAAGGGTGTTGTGACAAGATAGAAATGTTTCTTTGTCCAAAATTGGGTTCAGCGTATCAAAATACTTTAGAAAAAATAAGTCAGAACCTTTTTTCCCCTTTTTAGGTGGTAGACAAAAACTGATACGGTAGATTTTTTTAATATCTGAATCGGTTTCAGCATGTCAAGAAACGTGGGATAAGATGGTTCTGATCAAAAGAATAGCCCCCCTTCAGTCAGCCAATGAAAAATCAGCATAGCAGATTTCAGTCACTATTTTTTTATGTTTTTAAACAAACAAAGCTTCCTGCAAAATGGCTGATATGGTAAAATAACATAGAAGCTTTTTTGTTACCCATTTTTGAAAATTCACCCCCTTTAAACGTAGCAGTACACAGGTAACTGATGTTTGTTTTATTCTTTCTTATCACTTTACGAAACTGTTGATATAAGGTAAACCGACAGTAAAGTCACTTAATTTTTAGTATATCATAAATTAATTAAAAAAATTAAACTGCAAAAAACGCAAACACATAGATCTCAGCCGACTGCATTTATATCAATGTCATATTGACAAGCAACGTTTGAAACAAGTGGCTGACACAATAAAATCATATTTTTTATATTGCATTTTTAATTAACTGTTAATTAAAAAGTCAGCAACGCCGTAATAACTGAAATGGTTCTTTCGGCTTTTTATTATGACGTCTTTACACTACTTTTCAACTTCAGTCACACAATAAAATCATATAAAAATTTCTGCCACCAGCTCCCTAGCTATTATGATATAGGAGGAATTATATTACTATCTCTACTTCCTCTTTAATTAAATATTCATAATAATTTAAGCAACATACATATATAAAATTAGAATATGTCGACCTTGCACATGTTGTTTTTAGAGGTAGATTATACGCGATAAGCAAAACGCCATTGTAAAGCATTGTCCAACAACATCTGATAAAACGCTGGATGATGGATATACTGATAAATTAAAAAGTTTCCTCACAGATTGTTTCTGTTTGGACAAATACAAACTTGTTTTAATAAATGAAAACTCTAAGATCGTATCTTCTATTTGTGGTTCTGTTTACTATTACTTCTTATCAAAGAAATTAAGTGTAACGATTCATATGCAATGAGACAGAAACACGACATCAAAGAAAGCACAAGTTTGTTATCAGCAGTTAAATCAAATTTGACGGCGACAAACGAGGAAGAGAAAATATTTATTATTTGTTATGCATGAACTGACAAAACGTTTACACGACAACATTGAAACAAGTGTAGTTCTTGTAAATAGTGAAATATTGATGCTTATACATATATTTTAGTTTTATGGATAGAAGGATAAGATTTTGCAGAGTGAGAGGGAAATATGCGTTTCTGTTCAGTTTATTATAAATATTTAAAAAATCATAAACATTATAATCTTTAAAATAGTTTCAAGTACTTCCCATTGCTCTAAGGAATACAACCATATACAGTTTTTATCATAAATTTTGTTTATAGTTAAATGCCATACTGTAATAATGAAATTAGGAACTATTTTCATTAAGAAACTACAATATTTAAGTACAACAGAAATTTACAATAAAAAAATATATACAGTTGTATTCGTTAGAACAATAGTAAGTATCCAAAATAGTTTTAAAGATTATACTATGTTTGGTTTTTAAATATTTATAATATATTCAAAATAAACGCATATTCCCCTCTCACTCTGCAAAATCCTACCCTTTATGAGGTTACGAAAAGTTATTAAAAGTAGCATTGTCCGCTCAGAATAGGCAGTAATGCAATTTCTTCAATCGAACACAAAAAAACTTCGTCAAGCTTGTTTCAGTTTCGTTATTATCGAAATTTAAATATCTATAGTCAAAACACTTTTATTGAAGAATTTCTTGAGGTACTCGTATATTAAATACATTTTTGTCTAGATCTTCAGGTTCAGTATCATTATAAAAATAAGTAACATCAAATAACCTCTGTTTGTAATTTTTAAGAGTAGATTTAAATAATAATTAGATTATTTCAAAATACATTTGAATAATGCATGTTATATCAAAATGTGCAATATAAAGCAAATTGGTTTAAACTCCCAATATTTATCATATGTAGTGGATACTACGCCATATGTATACCATTGTTTCAGGTTTCTTAGCCATCGTCAGTACGGAAAGAGCAAACACCGATAATTGGCCCATCATGCATAAATTGCCTACTTGCCTTTATTTCATCATTGGGAGGATACTGATAAAGAGTACTAAATTATTGGACAAAGTACAGCACTGGCTGATGCTCGGCCATCAGAGACTGCCATTAATTGCAGTACATTTTTTGCACTTAGTTTTCACATACCATTAATGAAAAATTTTGATAAAAAAATTGAGCCACCTTCAAAAAAAGGTAGCTAAGAATTATGAAATAAAATTTCATCGTAGCCCAGTTAATTGAACCTTATTACTTGATATCGATATTGAAGTCGGTTAAAAATACGTTTGAATTCGTTATTCGTTCATTTTTACACCGACCTCAATATCGATATTAGGTAATAAGGTTCAATTAACTGGGTGGCGGTGAAATTTCATAATTTTTAGCTACCTTTTTTAAGACGGTTCAATTTTTTTTTTTCACCCTTTTAGTGGCTTCTTTATTTAGCTTCTACACAGTAAAATATCCGTCGTTGTGACATTTTAAACTTTTTAAGTTTTACAGTAGGCTCGTTATCAGAGGATCATGAAATTCCTATGTATCATGTAAATTTGCAAAAATATTTTAATAATCGCAGCCATATTGGATTCATCATTTTGAATTCTTAACTTTTGATAACAAAGTTAATTTAAATTCCTGAAATTTTGTAAGCAGGAATGAAATTGAATTCTAAACTACTTTTGTCAGTGGAAATCTTTCATATATTGAAAATAAAGGTAGGCAGCTTTGGAATCGTTTTCAAAAGAAAAAAGCATGATGGAACGTCTACGGATCCTTCATCTCCCATCCCCTCGTTCCACACAATGTCGTCACTATAAATAACTCATCACACAAGTATATTTCACATTTCGCTACCCAACGAATGGCATACAAAGAAAAGACCCCACTTCACTCCACAATCCAAGTGTAAGGCATTCAAACTGAAAATATCTAGTCACCCTACTCTTGTTCCATGCTGGGACACACTATATATAAATTAGAATCATATCCATAAAAAAACAACTTTCGATTTAGTGAAAAATCCCCTATAAATAGGAAAATTAATTTTACAATCATTTATTACAAGCATTTATTGCAGAAAATTATAGCACACTTTTATATACTTTTCTTCTTTAGAGTTGTACGTGGTTAAACAGTAAAACAAATTGCCTACTTATTCGACTTTTTATAATACTAATATCATACTACACGGGTGAATTCCATATTATTAATGTTTATTCATTCACAAATGGGTTATTAGCCGCATAGCGCACGGGAAATATCTCATTTACAGAAAGACCGCTAAGGCGTTATATAGGGTATTCATATGTGTGGAGTACTGGAATGTTTATCTTAAATCCAATATTCGGAGGCTGTAATGCTGTGTTCGCTATGTAAGGCACTAATGTAGCAGGTGAAAACCATAACGTTGCAGTCGTTGAATATTCAAAAGCGGGGTAATAAATTTAACCGCATGTGTCCACATTCTTGTACTGAATTCTCAGCGTTACCGTAAAAGGATCCAGAAATAGAAACAATTTGGCCTAATTTACTTCATTAGAATTATTGTTAGCTGATTAAAATGTTTATAGTTCAAAAAAACTGTTTTCAAAGTATTAAAGTAAAATAAGTACTCCTGAAATACGATAATGTTATTAACGTTCAATAATATATAATCTTTCAATATACAGGGTGGACCATTAATAATAGGCCATAGTTCAAGGGTAGATTCTTTGGATCAAAATATGAGGATATAACCAAACATGCTTTAGTAAATTGTTCCTGTGGAAAAAGATACAGGGTCACAAAATTGTGTTTTTTTTCTTTTTTGTTTGTAATATCTCAACTACCTTCTGTTAAAATGTCAAACTAATGAAATTGTACGTAAATGACAGAGCTAAGACGTCACCAAAGCACACTTTTCAGTAAGTCCAATTTGTCCGTTTCAAATTGAGTTTGTTTTCAGCGAATTCTTGAGATCTATACATCAGTTTTCTCGAAAACGGTTGGAATTATCAAGTTCTATTAAGTATACCTTTCTTACGTAGAAATGACATAATATTTTATAGTCAAAAGTGTCATTACGTTTCGTAAAAAAAAGAAAAAAAATATTCATCAGGTATAGCCCATGAGCCGCCCTCCACGAGCTAGCGTGATGTAATAGATTAATTGTTGTTTCCTAGCTTAAAACATGTTTCCTCGCCAAATTGAGAGAAGATCGGTCAAGAGATAATTCAGATATTGCAAAAAAAAAGAAAAAAAAATACAATTTTGACACACTGTACCTTCTTCCATGGCGATAATTTACTAAAGCATGTTTGGTTATATCCTCATATTTTGATCCAAAGAATCTACCTTTCAACTATGGCCTATTATTAATGGTACACCCTAGTATAAGTAAATAAAATCTAGAAATGGACTCTCACGCGACGAAAAAGTGGCAGTTCGCGGGCTGTTGACCGAATGATAATAATGAATCATATTTAGCTCATATGTTTGTCAATTCAGATTAACAACAGAAAATCTTTTACAGTACACGCGGTGATTTTTTTAAAAATCTGTTTACTCGCTGCTTTCTATTATTAATAATTTAGGAGGAAATTAAAAGTCGGTCAGCAAAACACATAGAAAGTGGGTTAAAAAGACCTAGTCTAATATGGAACTGACAAATTAATTTGATAGTTATTATAAAAATAGAGATATTTAATCTAGAATGGAGTTAAAATAAATTTTGAATTGAATTGTTTTGCTGCAGCAATTTTCTGGTTTTAATTCGTTTTAGGCAGTGTCGGACTGGGGCGCCGAACCGGGCGAATGCCTGGTAGGCCCTTCTAAAGTTGAGAAGATCTGGATTAAATCTGTCCATTGCTTCATATAAAATTTAAACAATATATGCTTCGACATTGAAATTCTCTGCTATTTTTCTTTTTATTTCCGGCCCTAGTAATTAGTAGTAACTTTGAATAAAACCAGACCCATGAAAAAAATTTTGAAAATTTGTTAATTTGTAAAAAAAATAATAAGAAGCGCTAAAAATTGCCATTTTTTGGATAATTTGAGAAATATAACGTAATAATGCATCAAAGTTGGTGAAACTATGCCCTTTATTGAACTAAACTTTCCTTCCAAATGTTAATGCAAAATATATATTTGAACGGCTAAAATTAAAAAATATCTCGAAATTTCAATCGCTTATTATTTAAGTACATCGACTGATGGGAGAAAAATTATTTGTGTCGAAAATGTAGGTTTTTACATGTATTTTACAATGGTATTAAGAAAATAAATGTTAATCTTCACTTATACCGTTTTTTTATCAATCAAAAAACGATACTGAAACTAGATGAAAAACCAACCTTTTTTTCTAAAAAATATATATACGAACGATGATCTACTTGCATTCGGGGGGTCGAGAAATTTCAGTTCTTGCGTTTAGATTACTTAGAAATGAACGATTTCTTTTTGAAATTTGGACTGGTTGTTCTTCAATGCTTGTATTTTTGTCTCTGCTACATCTAATAAAGCGGCTTTGAGAACATAACGCACTTTTTCATTTTTTTATAACTTTCTTAATTTTTGACGCGAAAATTCTTGTTAAATATTTTTTAAAGAAAAGGAAACACAAAGAAAAGTCGAACATAATTAATACAAGACACGAACCACTGACCCTAGGACAAGCCACCATTAAAGGATCTGTTGTTAAAAGTAATGGTTAGAGCTAGAGGAAATACTGCATTCGGAGCAGAAAAAATAAACGAGTTAATGCATATGGAATGTAACACAACCATACAAATTTCACTACTCAAAATCAACTACCTGCAGGATATAAATGATGTAACTATTCATTTTTTTAGTACTCTCTATAGTATGATTAATTTACCTAAAATGCTACATTTTATAATTTACCGTCATAAAATTACCTTAAGCCAGCCCTGCTTAACCGGTATACGGCCTGCATAACATATTTATTTTTAATGTTTGCGTGACGTAAGTTCCATCTTTCGGCTTTGTGGGGTGTTCGAGATTAAAACGTCACTCCGTCCTTAAAACGCAGTTAAAAACCGTCAAATCGAGTAACCCCGATTCAGGGAATATTTGGGAAAGAAAAAAGCTTTTCTAAAAAACAAAAATTGATATATATTTTTTTGCATATATAAAAAACAAAGGAATAATGAATAATAGGATGTTAGAATATTTTATACAACGAAAAACTCTCTTTTATACAATAAGAAACAAAGGAATAATGAATAATATAGGATATTAGAATATTCTATACAACGAAAAACTCTCAAAGAGTTGATAGAGTACCCTTTTGTCAGTACCAATCCAAAGAGGGCTTGCTAAAGTTTTAACGATCATACTTTCAGTGATTGTGTGTTCATCAGAGGTGGCTGAATCCACAAATTTATGTTGATTATTGTCTGCAGTTTTCGACGGTATTTTTTTTAAGAATGACACGTGGTAAAAGGGTTCCTCATTATCTTCGTCATCTGAATCCGATTGACTAATGATTCGTCCTACATAATATTTCTGCTTTGAATATTTAACCAGAACCCAATTACCTGGCGTAAATGAAACATCATTATTTTGTGTGGCTTGATTCGCATTATTTTCTGAAATATCAATCTCGCCGAAAGTATCTACATGATAACTCTCAATATCATCATCCTCTTCATTGGATGTTATAGTTGGCATTTTTTTCCGTGACGGCCCTGCTTTTGTAGTTATTGTAAAATCATCATCATCATCACTACAATCCATGGTTATTTTGATTTTGCTGTTTTTGTTTCTTGACTTTCGGGTGGTAGTAGTAGCTTCTTTATTGTCCACAGATAGTACGCTTTTAAACGGTTAGACTGTAACTTTTTTTCTTCTACGTTTAGGCGATACCACTGCTGGAAAACGCAATTCTTCTAAAATTTAAACAACTGATTCCGAGACAGTTGTTGAAGCCTCTTCATAGGTAGCATCTCTTGCCGGTATTCTACCTTTCGGTTTGGATACATCCAGTGGATGTAGGCCCGTTTTCATAAATCCCGCTATAATATTTTTCTTCCCCTTATCGTCTTCTTCCAGCTGTCCCTGTAACTCTCTCAGCAGAGCCGGAAATGCATCTTTGGAAAGGCTGTCCATCTGTCCTTGTCCATTTAGTAATGACAGTCCTCCAATACTTTTTAAGTGATGCGTAAAACACCACGTCTAACGGCTGCATTACATGCGTGGCATTTGGTGGAAAGCAAGCAAACGAGAATGCAATATTAAACTCTTTACAAGCATCCAGGACTTTTTCGGAAAAGTGAGATTGTCCCAGAATAAAATGTTTTATCCATCCTTCCTGCAGCAGTAGGGGAGGATGATACTGAAAAACCAATCCTCGAAACAAACCAAATCGAACCAACCACTTTTTGATCGATTGTACCTCGTTCAATCTGGCCCCCCAACTGTCCAAGTGTCCCATAAATGTTCCGCTTTATACACAACGTATGGCGGGAACAAATACCCGCTGGCAGTTCCTGCCGCTATTTCTGAGGAATTTTGAATTTTTTCCGGGTATTTTGTTCCTCTTTTAAACACAAATTTTGCAGGCCGGGTTATCCGTTAAACTTGTTTCATCATAGTTAATTATCAAATTAGGGGTATACACCCAAGAATAGGTTTGCTATTTTAGAAAAATTTGTCAATGACAGCAGGGACGTCTTAAGCATTCTTGAGGCCCTGGCCCCATATGCAAATGCAGGCCCCCCCCTTTTATAATTTTGTTTGCAATCAAAAAATTAGGTTATATATTATCACTAATATGTTATTAACTATAAACTACATTGTGTATAATTTTATTCTAGAGTAATCTAGAGAGGTTGTTTTCTACATTTCAAAATGGTGAAATCATGAATTATGTCGTCAAAGTTAATAGTCTGTAAAATGTCATTTTCATACTCATCAAAGTTAAACTATTTAAGCGTGATTGAGTCATGCGGTCTCTTATTTCACTTTTCACTAATTTTAATTTTGAAATGAACGCTTCGCTCGCATTGGTGACCATCATGGCCAAAAAAATTCTTATTGTAATTTCAATGTTTGGAAACACTGCAAAAATTTTTTCGTTGAACATATAAGTATAAAGTACATTGATTCCAATCGAGTCATTTTCTTCTATAAGTTAATCTTCATTTGCAACAGTAGATTTCTCGTTTTTCTTTTTTTTACTCATTTCTTTTTCCTTTTCCCTTAGTTTTTCAATATCCAGTCCAGCGTATGCCTTGAAGTGTTGACATTCCACAATTAGATCTTCCACATTAATGTCTTTTTGGTAAAAATTGGTCAGTTTTTTGCATTTTCTTGCAATTTCAGCCTCACTGTTATCACAAATATTTTCTAAAAACCCAAACATTTCGAATACTTCTTCATATTTTTTGCTACGTAATTCTATATTGCAAATTAGAGAGTCAATTATTGGTATGTATGTTCCAACTTTAAATTTCTCGTTGCACTGAAGAGTTACTTCGGTGTCTCAATGGGCCTTTCCCATGTAATGGAACTTGATGATTATTTTGTCATAAATCATTTACTAGCACCTAATAAATATTGTATCTACACGTCATATCGTACAATATTTTAATTTTAAATGGATATTATAAAAATAAAAATATTGTCTAATTCACTCCATATTTCGAACAAATAAACGCGCTCAAATTACGTCATGGGGGGAACTCCAATCAAAATTAAACAATTTCTGGATTCATAGGGCATTTGCACGTGACGTCACATCTAACCTCAAGCATATGTGTTTCTTAAGATTTAAGAGTAATACTCAGCTATTATTAAAATTTATGCTTGGTTCCCGTATTTTTAACTAAAGTCTAGTTCAGTGTAATGTTTATGAAGTTCTAAATACCTTGTCCTAATAAAATGGGACTTTTTGTAACCTATAATTTTTATTAATCAACAATATTGAAAAATTATTTACGTGAATTTTTAAATATTTGCTTGGAGCCAGTACGGCTTCAAGCTAAAAATGCGTATACAAACATTTAAAATGAGAATAAACTTGAAAAACTTAAAATTTAAGGTTATGATGCAGATGCCGTATACGAAAATTAACCGAACCTCTTGATGTTTCTGAATTTTATATCTCGTCTGGGAACCTGCCGATGAGACTATTTCCATGTTGCCTAATGTATATGAATGTTTAACGTTAGAGGAATTGCTTTAATTATTTCACTAAAAAATGTCTACTTTTTATCTCTGCTTTTGAAAATAATGAATTTCCATTGAATAATACCACTTCCTATAATAAAAATGATAAGAATTAACAGAAGAAACACACTTTCGACATGTTGGCTCCCAACAAATAACTGACACTTGGCAACAATGATGGAAATAAAATAAATAGATAGGTTATGTTCTCTTATTTACGATTTACGTTGTGATCGCACGGATTTAGTATTCTGACTTCATAACTGTGTTTATTATTAATTATTTAAAAGTGTGTGTGTGTGTGTGTGTACTGTGTAGACATTAAAGAAATGGAGACAGATTTTGAGAAAGCAGCAAGTGATAATCTCCATATTATTGACAGTGAAATGGTGAATGACAATTCCTGTTTACTTAAATAAAATAACTGTTACTGATAAATCTTTAGATTTAATGATTTTAAGAATTATTCAATAAATGTAAAAGAAAATAAAACACTTAAACCTAGTTGTTTATATTTATTAACTGTAATTTGTATACTACAAAAGTGAAATGAATCATAGTTTTTATTCAGTTTTTGTATATACCTATTTAGTTTTATAAATTCAGCAGGTATGAAATATACTGGAAAATATACTGGAAAGAACTGGATTCAGAGGTGTCATGTTAGAAATGTTGAAGAGTTATCTGAAAAACAGGAAACAATATGTCAAAATCAATAATGTCATTAGTGAACACCAAATTGTAGAATATGGGGTGCCGCAGGGGACTGTACTAGGGCCTATATTATTTACCATTTACTTGAATGACATACTTACATTAAACTCGGCAGGGACCATTATATCATTCGCTGATGACACAGCAATTTTCTACTCATCTGAATCTTGGGAATTGCTAAAAGAAATAGTAGAATCAGACTTACAACATATTAAAAATAGATTCGACAGTAAAAAACTCACTATTAACTACAAAAAAACGTATTACTTACCTTTAACATCACAAAACAGAAATAGGCCATTATATAAAAAAATTCAAATAAAGGACCAAGAAGGAAAAATAGAAATTAAATCCACAGAAAAAATAAAATATTTAGGTATCGTAATAGACGGAAACTTGAAATGGAATCATCAAGTGCAATCAGTAGTGAATAAATTAAGAGGGCTCATATATAAATTTAAACAACTTAAAGAAATTTTAAAACTTGACCACTTAATAGTTCTTTATAAAGCACTCGTTGAGTCAATAATAAGATATGGCATAGTTGGCTGGGGTGGGGTAGGTGTGTCATATATAAAACCTTTAGAAAATATTCAAAAAAGGATAATTAAAATCATTTTTAAAAGATGTACATTATACCCCACTGATGCATTATATAATGAAAGCAAACTATTTGATGTTAGGCAAATGTTTTGTTATTGCATACTAATTCATCAAATTAATAAGAGACATGAAAGCAACGCTATCTCACATTCACACAACACTAGAAATAAGGAGAAAGGCAATCTAGAAATTAAGAAAATTGCAAAAAGCATTGGAAAAAAATGTTTTAACTACCTTGCGCCAAAATTATATAATATGTTACCTGAATCGATAAGAAAAATAAGAAAATATAAGAAAATCAAATTCGAGGTAAAGAAATGGATATATTCTGAAGGTAGGGATCTATACTTAAAGTTAGGTAATTAGATACATGTAGGTATATAAGTTAAATATAGATGATATTCTAAATTAATTATTTTGTATTAGCTATTGGTATTAACTCTAAATTAATTATGTTGTATTAAATGAAATTACTAGTTAAGGTAGCTATGGCACACAACCTATCTAATGATATTATAAATGAAATGCATTTCATCACATTCAAGGGTATATCAATACCCTTAAGTGATTTTGTTTTATTTATATTCAAAGGATACAGATGTATAAGCTAAAATCTTTTATTAACAGTACGCTATTTTCACACACAATTTAATTTTACTGTATACTCAAATGTAAGACTTTGTTATAAATAAATATTATTATTATAAAAAAAAAAAAAAAAAAAAATACCTGTAACTATAAATGTATTATTATATATTAGTACAGTAACTAGAGGTTTTGACTTTGGAATTATGTCATATAATTTAGATTTCATTCATTTTTGGCAACTTGATAGTAAATACATCAAAGAACTTTCTGTAGTTTCACACGTCACTAGACTGGAACTAACAAAGCTTGATGACATGTCTGTCAATTCGGTAAAGATAGAAATAGACAAACACTTATACGTACAATCTGCTCATATGTAGCCTCTACCAAGGGTGCTAGAGTATGCTGATTGGTCATTCCCCCCATTTCGTCATCAGTGCAGAAATATTGCCGCCAATTTTAAATTCATATAACATAATAATTTTTTTCTGTAGAAAAGAAGCAAATTTCGTAAAAAAAAAATACGGGTGAGTTTTTTTAAAGAGAACTTTTCAAATATTCAATAAAAAAAAAACGTGGGAAAGGCCCATTTCCTTCAAATAAAGAAGATTCTACTACTGCGTTGCTTTACTCGTTTGTGAGCATCTCGATACTCCTTTATAAAAGATTTTTCTTTCGCTTTTAACTCGTAATATTCAAAGTGGTCTCTTTTTTGCTTTATATAATTCATTAACGATTTCAACAATTTTACAGATGTAGATAAATTTATATTTTCCTTCTGTACGAATAACTTTGTCAATACGAGTCAAAATATTATTCCAAAAAG
This sequence comes from Rutpela maculata, assembly GCA_936432065.2. Taxonomy (NCBI): domain Eukaryota; kingdom Metazoa; phylum Arthropoda; class Insecta; order Coleoptera; family Cerambycidae; genus Rutpela; species Rutpela maculata. The sequence goes on along the minus strand of OW386285.2, from coordinate 136,434,679 downwards.
TAATCAAGAAAGTGGTTTCTAAATCATAAATTTTGTGTGTTAAGGTTTCCGCAGTGAGGCGTGTATTTGCTGGTTGCAATTCATCATTAAAATGAGCCTTGACGCTCATTTTAATTTCCTCGTAACCGGAATGCAAAGCTGTAATGGCATCTGCACGTGCAGACCAACGCGTATTTGACTTATATTTTGAATTATTTTAATAAATATATTTTGTTTTTGTTTTTTAGATTATGTATCGTAATTAAATTAAAATAGAAATAACCTTTAAATGGGCATGTATGACGAGGCTCCTCGGAAGCCGAGGCCCCCCGCCATGGCCTAGTTTGGCCATGCCTTAAGACGTCCCTGTGACTTAGACAAGAACATTTAGTGAATATATTTGAAGCATAACGATTTGAGAGGGCGCTTTTATGGCGCTTCAAGAAGTTTAATACCCAGTCAGCCCACCTGGTACGTTATTCTTTAGCCTATATTAATTTCGTCCGATTTTATCTAAATAACGCTTAGCTAACAAGCGAATATCCAATGTGTCAAACGGAAATCCCCATTTGCCAACCATGCTAATGTGATCTACAAAAGTCTGTTCTTCCTCTGGCTTAAATAGGATAGGGTGACCTGCATTAGTTTGCGACCGATTTTGATTCAATATGTGTCGGCCAATGGTGGATTTGGGCACACAGTATTTATAACAGTATCTATAACAAAGTGATTTAAAAAAATACCTTCACATTTTCTCTACAATATTCTACAAATTTCATTCGTAATTTTTTATTTGAGAAGTAGTAAATTAGGTATTATCATCATATGTTCCCAACTACAGTCCCAAAATCTACGGCATTGGATTTCTATATTATGGAAATTACATATAAACACTACCTACCACCTATACATCTTCCTACGTCAAGCTATAAAACCTAATTTATGTATTTTAGGTTTTTCCCAATTACCCCTATATAGCGTCCCAAATATCCCCACTTTAATTGTGTAAAGAAAAAAAATTGTAAGCAATTTGTTTAAAACTTGCAATCAGTAGCATAACCTCTCAATGCATCCAAGAATTTGTTGTCAAAGTTTAAAAGAAATTGTATTTACCTGTTCACCCCACCAACAGAAAGTTTTCACCGTTACTTTTTCCACCAGTTTGCACTTGTTTCTTTGTCAAATTAAAATAACTATCCAGATGACGCGAAACAACGTGAGAGATATACCGAAGTCTCTATCGGTATGTATGAACAACTTCCAGAACTCAACTGTCAAACTTTCGCATATTTAACGGCTATTAGCTGCCCGCGAAATTTAAATTTAAAATATCCCAAATAGCGCAAAAGAGTTAAAAAAAATATGGGTGACCAGGATTTTCTAAAATGTAAGTATCTCGATAAGGGTGCATTTTCTGAAAATATAAATTATCCCTTTATTGTTTAAAAACAATGGTTAAATACAAAATTTGCAATGAGATTATATATGAAGATGTACAAAAAAGTTATAACGGATTCTGTTAAACCAAGAGAGTTTACGTAGCGCCCTCTATGTGATACACCAAAAAATTATAGCTTATTCGATTTTCTCATGTCAAAAAACCTAACTGTACCGACCTTTATGTTTATGTGTGAAAGAATAACTGAAATATAACAACATTACTGAACTATTTTTATAAATTTAACACCCTGTATCTCTGTAAGTATTAATATTTGACCCCCAGTTATTAAGAAAAAAATTAATATTTTCCACTATACGATCTGCAGCTAAAATATTACCCATTCCTGATGAATCACCCTGTAGAAACCTTAGTTAGTACAAACTTTGAGCATTTTTCCTCGTTTGCCTGTTGTCTTTAACACAAAATAGTAGCTTATAGACCGGGAGGTTGTGACAGATCCCTGAGAATGCTTAGTTAGGTTCTGCCAATTTAAGAGTTAATTGTTATAGGTATTTGACGAATTATAAGTGTATAAAGAAAGTTTTTCGATTGCATCGACATTGCAAATTAATTGTTTATTTGTAATTGAAAACTAACGTTTTTAACGATCAGTTTAGAGTCTGCAAATGGGTTTTTGTGAAACTTTGAACAAAAACAAACTAGCGGAAGCTAATCTGCAGACGATTTCCGCATGCAGAAGGGCCAAAAAAAATTAACATAACTTGCATGAAAAATGGACATTTGAGAAAAATGAGTTCGGGTCTGCCATTTAACTGAATTATCATTAATGATATGGAAATTGCCAAAAACTACTTTGCAGATGATTACGACATGCACATACGTTCGCGATGATTTTTAGAAACTGCATTACTTTGTACATACTATGTGATGATAAGTTCGGAGTTGAAACAGAATTTGTTATGAAGTTTATGCGACCAAGTGTTGATATAATCATTGCCAGACATTTTGGACTTTCAGAACATAAAAAAACATAATTCGAAAGTTGAAAAATGTTGACAAAGTTTTGAGCGATTAGTTAGCATCTGCCATTAGTTTTTTCTTGAAATTTATGATAGAGAATAATGATTTGACGATTTGCAGACAATTTCAGCATGCACAAAATTGTATACAACAATAACAACATTACAGATGAATTCAAATGTTGTCGAACAATTAATTACCGTCTGCCATTCATTATTTCATGAAATTTATGATAAAAATATAAACGATTCGACAATTGGCAGACGATTTTAGCATGTACAAGACTACATAAAACAATAACAACATCACAAAAAAATTCAAGTATTGTTGAATGATAGATTCGCGTATTCATTCTTACTAGTAATAGGTTCAGTGCTAATTTAGTAGTATTTTCGTTGGCATGTTAAACGGATGTAGTGCATTCAAACCAGTGACGTAGCCAGGATTTTATTTCGGGGGGGTGTCCGAATATTTTGAAGGTATTACTCAGATACGAGTACAGTAATCCAGTTGGGATATATGACAAAAAAATCTTTAAATGAATGTGCTTTCAAATGTCCGCACTCTAAAAGTCCCTTCAGTCGATTTATATTTTCGAGGCGTTGCCACGCCCAGCTCATTGAAGGCGTTGAAATTCTTTCTCTTTGAAAAAATGCTAGTTGTTCCACCCAGAAAATGGTTTTTTACAGAATTCCAATTTCTCCATTTCTTTTCGAGAATTGGCGATCAGAGTTCTAAGTGAAAAACCCTGTATTTATAGCTCTGCTCAAAATCGAAATTATTTCAAATATAATAATATAACTTATTGAAATGCACTGTGTTTTTTTTAATGAGCGGGGCGCGCTAATGTTCGTCCCACACGCAGGCGACCAAGCATATCTAGGAATGGCCCTGTAGTAAACTATAAAGAAACAATTTACTTCATCTTATTCAGTTCTGTTTATTTTTTTGAAAAAAGATGGAATTGAGGTAGGTACCTCTGGAACGCTTCATTATGAAAAGGAACTAGATTTCTACAATCACATCACATCAGTCATATTCATATGCAGCAGGTTACTTAAGACTAAATCAGATTCAGATTGCGCTAGATTGCGTCAAATCGACACGTTATTGACCCCCCCCCCCCCCCCCCTATTAATATGGCTGCGATAAAATTGCAGGAAACCACATCACAATTTGCAACAGGGTTGGCTGGAATGGAAATTTTAAATCAACCAGAAAAATTTTCAACAAAAACCGAAAATAAAATTAATATAATAATTTTAAATATCATGTCTGTCAATTATTTAAATGTCAACTAATTTCGGGGGGGGTCCGGACCCCCTGGACCTCTCCCCTGGCTACGTCACTGATTCAAACTTAATTGCGAAAATCTTAAATTACTGACAAAATTGCTTAGCAGCATAGTGTTAATTACGAACAAACAAAGTCTAAACTTTATTACTTACTTCATCATCAAAATGACAAGCATGACCTAAAATCGAAATTTTTGAAGTTTTTGCTTATAAGAAAAATGTTAAAACTGCTGTTGAACTTGTATTGAATTTATTAAATTTAATTATTTGACTTTCACCGTTTACTTTTTCTGGCAATTCAAGAATTTGACAATTTAAAAAATTTATTTTTAATTTGAGGAATGAATCCTTTTATTATACAAAATGTAAAACTACAAAAATTCTTATTTTGACGCGCAAACTGTTTTTTTTTATTTATAAATAACACAGACCCACAAAAAAAAAGTTTTTGATTTGGATGACTGACCATAGTATTCCTATGTATTTTTCGACGCTTAATCCGAATCCGAGATCAAAAAAATTCGTATACCACCAAACTTTTGCGTTACAGCCAAAAACAATCCCGAAAATGCATCAGGATTCAATGAATGGATGTAAATGAATGGTGAAAAACATGGGAAGGGAAAATGTTTTATATTCAGCAGTCACTTACTTGAATATTGACTGGAAAACTACCCTTATAATATGCTGAAAACTCCCCCTGTACAAGCATAGAGTATATAAATGCCAATAAATCGCGAGAAATCTTAAAGTTTTTATAGTTTGGAATACAGTACATGAATCTTACGCGTGTCTCAAAACCACCCATATAACAGGGTGGAAACCACCCTTATATAAAAATAGACTGCGTGAATACCGATAGATTGTGGGAAATGGAGGAGTTTTCGATGTTTTAATTTCAGAATAGAATCTTGGGTGACCCTGTTCTACCTTATTCTTAGTCAGTACAAAAACTACCCCTATAATAGGGTGGAAACCATCCTTATTACAGAATAAAGCACAAATGCCAATAAATCACAGGAAATAACTTTTTTTATAGTTTAAGTACAGAACATGAATCTGGAGTGAGTCCCAGGGTACCTCGCTTACTCGTGACCCAAAATTTCTTCTATAAAGGGTGGTAGCCACCCTTATATAAAAATAAATTGCATGAATACCAATAAATCGTGGGAAATGTTGGAGTTTTCATTGTTTCAGTTCCAGAATAGATTCTTGAGTGACGTTGATCTACCTTATTCTTACTTGGTACCCAAAATCATTCCTAAAAAGCCACCCCTACATAATAAAATGTACATATGCCAGTTTTTCAATTTTTCTTCTAAAAATACCTTTTCTTTTCATTTTCGAATGATCTCCTCACTGGTTCTCTTTTATGTTCTTCGTGCGTGTCTTTTCATAGACCAACAATAGTCGGCCATCATGTGGACATCCTACCTTCCTTGATACCGCTTCTCCATCTTCGAAATATCCTGGTGAAAGCGTTCGCCTTACTCTTCATTGTATTCACCCAAATTGTCTGGATGGCGGACAACTGTTGATGGTATAAAAAGAGACACACACGAAGAACACAATAGGGAGCCAATGAGAAGATCATTTGAAAATAAGAAAAAAGGCATTCTAGGGAAAAAAGATTAAAAAAATATTCATATTCTTCAGTCAAGCTGCATTAACCTTTTCGTGCAATAAATGTAGCTTGACTGAAGAATATGAACATTTTTTTAATCTTTTTTTTATAGAATACCTCTTTTCTTATTTTAAAATGATCTTTTCATTAGTTCCTTATTGTGTTCTTCGTGTGTGTCTCTTTTTATGGACCAACAGTTGTCCGCCATCCAGAAAATTTGGGTAAATACAATGAAGAGCAAGGCGAACGCTTTCACCAGGATATTTCGGAGATGGGGAAGCGGTATCAAGGAAGGTGGGATGTCCACATGATGGCCGACTGCTGTTGGTCCACGAAAAGAGACACGCACGAAGAACATAAAAGAGAGTCAGTGAGGAGATCATTTGAAAATGAGAAGAAAAGGTATTCTGAGAAGAAAAGGTATTCTGAGAAGAAAAATTGAAAAACTGGCATATGTACATTTTATTATGTAGGGGTGGTTTTTTAGGGATGATTTTGGGTACCAAGTGAGAATAGGGTAGATCAACGTCACTCAAGAATCTATTCTGGAACTGAAACAATGAAAACTCCAACATTTCCCACGATTTATTGGTATTCATGCAATTTATTCTTATATAAGGATGGCTACCACCCTTTATAGAAGAGATTTTGGGAGTCACTCCAGATTCATGTTCTGTACTTAAACTATAAAAAAGTAATTTCCCGTGATTTACTGGCATTTGTGCTTTATTCTGTAATAAGGATGGTTTCCACCCTATTATAGGGTGTATAGTTTCTGTACCGACTAAGAATAAGGTAGAACAGGGTCACCCAAGATTCTATTCTGAAATTAAAACATCGAAAACTCCTCCATTTCCCACAACCTATTGGTATTCACGCAGTATATTTTTATATAAGGGAGGTTTCCACCCTGTTATATGAGTGGTTTTGAGACACGCATAAGATTCATGTACTGTATTCCAAACTATAAAAACTTAACATTTCTCTCGATTTATTGGCATTTATATACTCTATGCTTGTAGAGAGGGAGTTTTCAGCATATTATAAGGGTAGTTTTCCAATCAATATTCAAGTAAGTGACTACTGAATATAAAACATTTTCCCTTCCCATGTTTTTCACCATTCATATACATCCATTCATTGAATCCTGATGTACGGGACGGTTTTACCCCATTTTCGGGGTTGTATTTGGCTGTAGCGCAAAAATTTGGGGGTATACGAATTTTTTGACCTCGGATTCGGATTCAGCGTCGAAAAATACATGGGAATACTATGGTCAGTCATCCAGATCAAAAACTTTTTTTTTTGTGGGGCTGTGTAATCTTAGTCATCCACGTGTTGACGACTAACGTCTGGCTTGTCGTCGTCCTTGTCTCCGTCTCCGTCATCGTCAATGTCGTCGTCATTGACAAGGTTTGCATAGCAATTATTATCCTCATCGTCGTCATCACCCTCAGAATTTGCATCGCTATCATTATCCCCATCACTGTCGTCATCTTTATCTACATCATCTTCATCATATTCGTATTCATTGCTATTTGAATTTTTTTAATGTCGTTATTGTTGTATATAGGCTTGTACATGCTTAAATCGTCTGCCAACTATCAAATTCATTACTGTTTATCATAAATTTAATGAAAAAAATAATAGCAGATGCTAACTAATTGTTCAACAACATTTAAATTTGTTATTATTGTATATAGTCTTGTACATGCTGAAATTGTCTGCCAATTGTCAAATCATTATTTTCTATTATAAATTTCATGAAAAAACTAATGTCAGACGGTAACTAATCGTTTTCAAAATGTTTACAAGTTTTCTTGAGTCTGCCAGTTGATTAAACATTTTCAAAACGTCTGCAAATTTTTATTTAGTTATATTAACATAATATCATACACATATTTAAATTGCAGACAATGGTATGTACAAAGTAATACAGTTTCTAAAAACCACCGCGAACGCATCTGTAAAGTAGTTTTTGGCAATTTCCATATCATCAATGATAATACAGTTAAGTGGCAGTTAAGTCCATTTTTCTTGCAAGTTAAGTTAATTTTTTTGGCCCTCCTGCACGCGGAAATCGTCTGCAGATTAGCTTGGATTGTTTTTGTTCAAAGTTTCACAAAAACCACTTTGCAGACGCTAACTGATTGTTTAAAACGTTAGTTTCCAATTACAAATAAACAATTAATTTGCAATATCGCTGCAATCGAAGAAACTTTCTTTATACGCTTATTAACATAATATCTTCTTCTTCTTCTTCTTCTTATGACTTTATAACCCTATGTGGGTTTTCGCCTGCTCGACAATTATTTTCCATTCTGCCCTCTCAGAAATGGTCCTTCTCCATCCTCTCACTCCCAATGTCCTAATATCTTGCTCCACATCTTCAATCCATCTTTTACGTGGCTTTCCTCTAAGTCTCTTCCCCGCCGGCTCCCATTGCATTATTCTTTTATTTGTTCTTTCGTCGTCCATTCTCTGCACATGTCCAAGCCACTCTAATCTCCTGCCTTTTATGAACCTAACAATATCGGCTCTTTTGATCAGGTGGTCAAGTTCATGGTTCATTCTTATTCTCCAAGAGCCGTCTTCCTCCTGGATGGGGCCATATATTCTTCGTAGGATTTCTCTTTCAAAAACTCTCAACTGGTTCACATCAGCGCTGGATAATGTCCACGCTTCGGACCCATAAGTAACTACGGGTCGTATCAAGGATTTATATATTTGGAGTTTCAGGTTTCTATTTAAAATTTTAGATTTCATTAATTTCTCATGGGCAAAATAGCACCTGTTTCCACTCAGTATACGTGCCTTTATCTCATTTGATACCAAGTTTTCGTTGTTTATCTATGAACCTAGGTAGGTGAAATCATGTACATGTTCAAAGTTATATCATACCTAATATTAAATACCTAGAATAATTGACCCTTAAATTGGCAGACGCTAACTAATCGTTTTCAGGGATCTGTTACTACCTCCCGGTGGAGCCTGAATTTTTTATTAAAACTGTTTTATGATGTTTCAAACACCTAAATTACCCTGTTCAATATAATAAAAAAAAGAAACTAATTTCTCAATGCATGCATATAATTACATTATTATTTACACGTTGTTTTTTAATATTATACACCTGGTTTGTTTAAACTTTAATTGTTATTTAAATTTTTCTTCAGTGAGATAATAATCAAATTCATGTAAAAGATGTGAAATCGCTCAACAAGAGTCAAGAAGTAATGAACTCAATAGCGCAGCTACACATCTGTCGACATCAGAGAACGGAGACTTGAAATCAAAAGGGGCCGATATGAACAAACTTATTAGAAAAAGTTTTCAAATTCGTTTATACTAATACGTTTAATACAAAAGCAGCCGCCTCACCTTTTAACTGCCGCCGCTTCGCTGTATTTCATAATTTAACGCCGCCATCTACTGTTTAAGAATATGTTTATAAGCAAAAGCGGCAGTGATGATGGGTACGTCGTTCAGAATATTTAGCTAAATTGGGATAAATGTATGCGCTCCAGATTTTCAATTTTTTTGCAAATTCCGTCTAAACTGCATATTATGCTTATTTAATTTAATGAAATAGGTATATATATATATATATATATATATATATATATATATATTACCGAATAAAAAATATCTACATGAATGTATGTATCTACAGTGTCAGAAAATTTTTCATTTGGGTCGGCAATGAGAGCAAGCGAGAGCGAAGCAACTAGGCTATTCTTTTTATCGTATAACACATCCTTCTGATGCCACCTGCTTTCCCCACCACATGTGCGTGGGCAACTCTGCTTGCGGAATTTCAATTTGTTTCCGTCTTCCACTTGCAATGTAAAGAATTATTTGACTCGTTTTGAAAGTAAAACGGGTTAAATAATTTCAGTTATTAAAGCACGTAATAATATTACCTATACTGAACAGAGCCAACTACATCCTTCCTTTGAATAAATGGTACTGAAATTTTTAATAGCAATAATGATGTATGTACGTGTTTTCTTGATAGCGCGTCATTATTTGCTCCCTCTACTAGAGCACTGGTACACGCCTTTATTGTAGGCGGGTCTGTCAGGCCGTTGAAACTATGCGTGCCACCCAAATCCAACATTTTCCGAATGTGTATGTATGTATGTATGTATGTGAGTAGCTCGTTTCTTTTAAACACGATATCTTCTGTCAGATTTTTATTTTAAAGGACCCACAAACCTTATGGAAATTGGCTCTCAGCCGAATTTTCTGAAATTTGAATATGTTGTAGTTCTCATAGGCATAAGTCTCGGCTATGACTGCTTTTCAAGTTATGAGGGCTTGAACGTCACAACAAGCGTACAAATTTGGCGGAGTGAAGATAGCAATCCTTCATATTTTTCTTTCATTTACGTCATATAAATTATTTTCAGTGGAAAACTATACATATATTTCAAGAAAACAGAACAAAATCCGATATAGATAGGGGCTGACGGGGCAGCAATTCACAAAAGGTGAAATTTTCTTTGTGTAATTTTTTTAATATCGCTTGTGAATTAACCATTTTCGGTGGAATAAAAGCTATATACATATATTTCAAGAAAACACAACAAGATCGGGTATAGGTAGGGGCTGACGAGGTAGCAATCCACAAAAACTAAAATATTCTTTTTGTTGCTTTTTAATATCGTTTTGTGCATTAACCATTTGCGGTGGAATAATTACTATATAGATATATTTCAAGAAAACAGAACAAAATCCGTTCTAGTGTGGGGCTAACGGGCTTGCAATCCACCAAAATTAAAATACCTTTTTTTCCACCGAAAATGGTTAATGCGATATTATAAAGTTACAAAAAGAATATTTTAGTTTTTGTGAATTGCTACTCCGTCATCACCTACCTATATCAAATTTTGTTGTGTTTTCTTGAAGTATAGGTACATAGTCAATTTTTCATCAAAAATGGTTAATGCACAAACGATATTAGAAAAGTTACAAAATTATATTTGACTTTTTGTGGATTGCTACCCAGTCAGCCCCTACCTATATCGGATTTTGTTTTGTTTTCAGGATATGTATCTATATAGCTATTATTCCTCCGAAAATGGTCAATGCGCAAACGATATTAAAAAAGTTACAAAAAGAATATTTCATTTTTTGTGGATTGCTACCTCCGTCAGCCCCTACCTGTTCGGTTTTCTTGAAATATGTTATAAAGCTATTTTTCCACTGAAAATAATGTATACGACGTAAAAGAAAGAAAAATATGGAGGACTGTTAAAAAGATTGCTATCTTCACTCCGCCAAATTTTTATGCTTATTGTGACGTGCAAGCCCTCATAACTTGAAAAGCTGTCATAGCCGAGACTTGTGCCCATGAGAACTTTTGCTCAGAAAAGCAAAAACTACAACAAATCCAAATTTTAGAAAATTCGACTAAGAGCCAATTTTCATAAGGTTTGTGGGGAGTTCTTTGTTGGACATATAAAATGCATGGTAGAATTATTCGATAATGAAATTAATTAGACCATATAGTCATCCTACTTCCTTAATCATCAGAGGCGTCTAAACTGTCATGTTTTATATAAATTATGTTTTGTAATTTTACAGCGAAATGTGTATTTAATTAATATCAGAAAAGTACGAAAATATAAAAGATATAGAAATTACAATGTGACTCTCAAGTTCGAACGCACTTCAAAATATTATTAAAATATTTAAAAAAATACTAATATGACCAAGTGAATGTTACAGTCGGGTGTTGCCGTTATTATTATTATTATTATTTTTTTACTCAAAACCAGTCGGCCTTCTCTCTGCCTCCGATACCAGAGAGGGTACGCTGGTAATACCAGTGACCACTCCCTACGCCGTAGAGTTAGTGATCACTGGGTCCGCGATAACGGCCTTCTGCATTTTTATAGTAGTATATTTCGATTAGCAATTTTTTTGTTTATCAATGTAACATGAAATCTTACGTTTTTCGAGTAATTAAAGTGTAAATTTTAATAAATAGCTCAAAATTGTACAAAATGATTCAAAAAAAAATTTTCGGATTCGAGTTTTTTTCGTTTATTTGCATTTTCTGAGAACATTTACCATAGTAATTTATATTTTTTTTATACCATCAGAAAGTAGAGATTTCAGCGAACAAAAAGCCTACCGACTTTTTTAAAAAAGCAGATTTTTGTGACGTGAGAATTTTCGATTGAAAATGCTTTTTCGATATTAAGTCAAAATAAGGTGAAAAAATGAATATTTTAAATCAAAAAAATTACTGTGTGTTTGGGACATAAAAAGGTAAGTTTTCACCAAATTTCGTGAAAAAATAAATTTTTAAGATAAAAATAAAAAACCAAAAACTTGGTTATTTGAATTTTTCACATAAATTTTGAGGTTATGTGAAAAAAGTGTAAAAACAAAAGTTGTAGATCTTTTTATTACCTACAACTTTGCTATTTAACTCTTTTTCATAGGACTTGTAGTTTTGCCGGAAATCGAGATAAACCGTTTTTTACCCTTAAAAACTCACCCCCTTCCCCTTCCCGACCTCAGATCGCCCGTAAATTATTTTTCCTTTCATTTTTGTTATATTCTCTACCTTTTCCAATGGGTTTCATCCTACTATAATTTTTTTTGGTCTCAAAAATTATCGACCCTGGTCTATTGGCTGTGCCTTACATTTTAACGAACGCCTATAAGTCCTTTCAAGCTAGTTTCGACTCTGATGCCTTCCAAATTTATATGTTATGCTCAAAAATGTCTTTAAATGAAGTTTTACCTAAGCCGAAATTTTATTTTGTCTTCGACTTAGGTCGATTCTGGGAGGTTCTATAACATACACCTAACAATAGAAAAAAAGTTAAATCAAGTTTAAATGAATATAGCAAACTAAAAGTATCTCTAGTTTCCGTACTATATCCGGGAGGTTCGTATGAGGGTGTTTTAGAGTCAGCTCGATGTCCTTCATCTCCCAATAAATTGTGTACAGTCGCTTACAGCGCAACTTGCATACAAGTTGCTCTGTAAGTGACTGTACACAGTCGGAGTGAAGTTTCTGCTCCAAATAGGTTATACAATCAAAACAAATGGTGAGAAACAAATAACACATTTATATAAATCTTCCACGTCATTGTAATTTATTGTTTCCTTTTGATTTTGGTCAAGTACCCTTAAGCCAAACATACATTAGTAAATGAGTAACGCCCTACTAAAGTTAATTAATATACTAATAATAATATATTAGCGGGCATGTCGATGACTTCAAAATATACAAAATGAATTAATTAAACACTTATTAATCAATTAATTAATACTAAAGTTAATTTAGATGTTTGCCTACATGAATAATTAATTTAAGCTTAGATAGAACTTAATTTGAGCTTGCATGAAAAACTCAATTTTTTATTACTTACTGTTTAACTTTACTGTTGTTACCCTCTTTATCGCTACACGCTTTATCTCATTAAATCCATTAGGAGCGATTTATATTTTACACAGAAATGATTTTAAGGGCTAATGAATGAAATTTGCTCTCGTTTTATTATTAGTCCAAGAAAATTGGCTGATTATTTTTTTATTGTTCGACTGAATATCTTCGTTATAGTCAGAGCCCACGACAAATATTTTGGATGCATTTCATCCCATTGAGACCCCGATTTTAATATGAGTCTATCTGTGGATGAAGTCATGATATAAGTGGCAGACGTTACAGGTTACATGAAATGAAGCCATGAGGTTGAGGCTCCTAAACAGTGCACTCGGAACCCAAATACACAAGTTCTTTGGTGGATAATAATTAAAATATCGAGAAAATACGCTTATCAAGTAAGTATGCCGTGGCCATTGAATAAAACTAGATTCAAAACATTCATTTTGTCAACAAAACAACGCTGTAAATAAAAGAACTGTGATGTGGAAAACACACTGCGCCGAGTATCAGCTCTTAAGTCGTAGTACTTACTTTGCAATACATAATTAAAGTTGTAGTCCTCGCGAAAAACGCTATGACGTCACTCCGTGAAAACTCGTCTATCGACGCCCATTTCCACTTTGACTTAGAGACTTCCGCATGCGCATTTGCGTTTTAATTTTATCACATATTAACACCTCCTAACCTAACTTCCGTGTTTACGTTTGCTGTATTTGTTCGACTGTATGTGTTTTTCACCCAGTGTTTATCAATTACTGTTAGAGATTATCTGCGATATTGAGAAAAATGTATCATAATGGAGGAACTGTTTGTGATTTTCGTGGATGTTTGTCCAAATACCAGATGGCAAGCGGCAGGCTTCTCAAGCGATCATTTGATTTGCATTGTATTGTTTATTGACGTATGCTATTCGGTGTATTTTGTAGATTTTGTTTAGTTTATGATTCTGTTTTGTGTTGAGAAATGGAAAATACTTATTATAAGCACTGCATAGTATCACTGTGTTCTAATACAACTGTTAAAACAACAAATAAAATTTTTATTCGCGTTCCTGAAGATAAAAATCGCCGCCCAAAATGGCTAAAAGCTTGCAGAAGAAATATAGAAAAGAAGATCATGTAAGTATATTAAGTATAGCCAAAATACCAAGAATTGAATTTTTAGATAAGATTATATTACAGGTTACAGGTCAGTGTTAAAGTTTATTTTATTTTACCGTTGAATAGAGAATATTGCAGATTTTCTTCTAACGAATACGTATAGGCTTTTACATGGCGTAGTATTTTAATTTTAGGTTAGGTTGTGTGTTCACTGCCAGTTGTTTCCACATACCTAGAGGAATATACTACGGATAGTCCACTGCGCATCGGTAATGCGCTTGCGATAAAAGAAGATAAAGCACGACGCCATTTTGATGCCTAAATGCCATTTATAATAGTGGTGGGGTAAATCATTGACAGTTGTCATGTTTGTTTATTTTTTGTTTATTGTAAATATTATAATAATAAAAGTAAAATATGTGGTCCCGTGAAAGTCTAAAATATGTAAAATAACTTGGTTTGTTAAACACTATAAAAGAATTAGGTTGTTAACTCGTTTTTAATCAAAAATTAGTTTTCATTGGTAAGTTTCATTATATTGTTCTTTTTCTTATTTTCAAATGTTTAAATTACAACGTTAATTACAGATTTTCAACTTCTGAGGAAACTTTTCGTGCATGGTACTGGAGGACTTGGCAAACAAAATGAAAATGTCACTCATAGAGCCATACCAAATTTGTCTGTTCAAACCATTTTAAACCTGAGAATTTCGAAATGGTAGCACACAAAAGCACCTTAAAACAAATGCAGTCCCTATTTTGCATCTTCATCAGGATCACAAAAATTACGAGGACAACATATTAGGTATGTCGGTTGAAACAGCAACTGATATGCGTAATACACGTTTTCTAACTGCTTCACTCGGAAACTTGTGGTTTTGTTAGATGAATCGGTGTCACCTCTGCTGTCCCCAACAGTTCATAGCGCAGTAATAATGGAACCAATAGATGATGATTCAAGTGCCAGTAGAAAAAGAAAGTTTAGTTAGAACGTTATTGTTATTCGTAAGCATTTCATTATAAAATTTAGGCAGGCACAAGAATTTTTTTATAATAAAAACTGATTATAATGTGAATAAAAAGTAGGTATATGTAAATTTTAACCTTTAAAATATGTCGTAGTTTATCATATAAATATTTTTCAGCAAAACTACATGAAGTTGAGGAGAATATGACTTTGTTGTTGGCCAGCAAGCTTGGGAAGAATGTAAGGTGTGGAGGAAACAGGCAAAAGAGGAGAGCAACTTAGTTTTATTATATTGCCGCTTCTAAATAATTATTATTATTTCAAGTTAATCGTGCAGCCCAGATGTTAAGAGTATAATCTGCGATCAGTGAAATGAAGAAACGAATTATTCGGCTTATTTTTGAAGATAGAAACTTCAAATTTTGTACGTATGTATTAAAATATATATTCTAGTTCGTCACGTTTTTAATTTTTTGTTTTAATCAAAAACACGTGATCAACGAAAAAATTGACGTCGAAAAATTGGAATTTACAAAAAACGAAATCGTGACGACCTAGATAGTCCTTAATTAATTACGTGGATAAAATATAACCTCTTAATTTTCAAACATAGATTCAATAAATAGTTTCCAATTTTGCCGTCAATAGATGGCACTCGCCTCGGCATTCGCATAGCTTTACACGCTCTCAGACTTTAGGGAGGAACTTGTTGTCATGGAGACCAGACGCGAATGAATGCTTGCCAGGGAAGCATTTAGGAGTTCTGGTAATTGTAATCTTAAATTTATTTATAAATTATTTTATCTTATTGGAATGACTTAATAGATGAAATTCTTGAAAATGTTAATACATAAATAAAAGGTGCCAAATAGAGAGGACCGTTTTGTATAAACACTCCTACAAATTTTATTATGAAAATTTGAATGCGGTTTTTAGTTAGGTCAGAAATCAATTTATTCGAAATTATTACCAAGCCAAATGTACAGGGTGTCCCAATCAACGCGCTATGCTCGGTTTTCTCGGTAGTTTCTGAGATAAGTTTATGGTTCAAAATCCAGTCTGACGTAGGTTTTCCGAGGAATCTCATACTGCTAAGATATTTAGGAATCCAAGATGGCGGACGAATTTCGTCATCTATGGACCTATTCGACTGAAAATCGATATCTGGGGGTTTCGGGGATGCGGGTTATGAATTTTTGATCAAAATTTAGGACTCCAAGATGGCGGACGAATTTCGTCATCTATGGTCCTATTCGACTGAAAATCGATATCTGAGGGTTTTCGGGGATGCGGGTTACGAATTTTTGATCAAAATTTGGGAATCCAAGATGGTGGACGAATTTCGTCATCTATGGTCCTATTCGACTGAAAATCGATATCTGGGGGTTTTCGGGGATGCGGGTTACGAATTTTTGGTCAAAATTTAGGAATCCAAGATGGCGGATGAATTTCGTTATCTCTGGTCGTATTCGAATGAAAATCGATATCTGGAGATTTTCGGGGATGCGGGTTACGAATTTTTTTAAAAATTTAGGAATCCAGGACAGCGGACGAATTATAACTATATTTTGACCCCCCTTTATTTATGTTATTATTGAAGATAAAAGAAAGTTTCGTATAAGAGTTGTAGGGTTGTATGCATATTTTTTTAAATGCAATTAAAAAACAATTGCTTGCATATGTCACGTGATATAACAATGAGGGTTGCTTTTTAAATGAAAACCCTGTATATTTTTACATATTCTTTTAGATCTTTTATCCCTGATTTCAAACATATAAGGATTGATAGATCTAGCTGTAATATTTTTTGATATATCGGACATTAAATATGCTCCAAACATGCATATAGGTATTTTAGGGTTTCTGACGGAGCGCAGTCAGTGGCGTATTTAGGGGAGGGGGGGCATATAGGGGCTCTAGCGGCAAAATTCAAGGGCGGCAATTTTTTTGAAAAACACCAAAGACAAAAACAAAAAATTATTATTATTAATATGTTCTATCAGAACATATTTAATTTATTTGAGAACGTGTTTTTTATATTAACTAGACTAAAGTTCCTTATTATAGTTAACAGTACAGGGTGGTTGTGCAAACGTTAGAACCTCATTTAACTTCTTTATTTTGGGAGTTACGTAAATAAGTTCAAAAATAAAAGTTATGGGATATCACATGTATTTTCCAAACATCATTTCAGCAAAACAATTCAAACAAGTCGAATTTCGGAGATATGAGCTTTACCTTGGTTTTTTTTAAATATATCTTTACACCATTTGAAAGGCCATAGAAAAATCTTTCCAATGATATATGACACAGTATTTTTCTTAAAAACTATAGTAGATATTAAGTTTTATGTTTTCTTACATTAAGTCATGGTAGTCCGAAAAATATACAGTGTGTTTCACTTTTTAATTTTTTTTTCTGATTTGAATCAAATTTTACTTAAGTATGGAACAAATTAGGATCTAATTATGACCAGAAAAATATGCACCTCCTACAAATGCAAAGCCATCTGCGGTACCAAAATATGCGGATAAAATCAAAAAATCATATTAAGCATATTTTTATTGGAAAATTTTGTCAATGAAACTTGTTCAGAATTGTTCAGAAACCTTAAGTTCAAAATTTAATCAAAATGAAAAATATATAAATTTTTATTAAAATAATGTCAAAGTCCGAAAATATCATTTTAATGGGTTTTTTCGTTTAGAAAACTGTACTATGACAATTTTGTTTGAAATTAAACCCAAGCTGCCAGGTAGTTGTAAAGCAATTTACAGTTTTTTTTTAAATAATTATTTTCAAAATTTTTAAAATTTCAAGTTTTTAATTTTTTAATTTTGATTAAATTTTGGCCATTTTGGATAATTCTGAACAAGTTTTATTAACAAAATTTACCGACAAAAAAATGCCTAATATGATTTTCCGATTTTCTCCACATATTTTGGTACCGCAGGTGGCTTTGGTACCGTAGGAGGCAAATATTTTTCTGGTCATAAGTAGATACTAATTTGTAAGTAAAATGTGATTCAAATCGGAAAAAAAATAAAAAAGTTATTGGGGTGTTACCATTTCAAGTGAAACACACTGTATCAATTATTGAAATTCTCCATTTTATTTAAAATAAAGTGAAATTAGATAGAACTAACATATTGTTTATTTTAATTTACATACTTTTGTTTTCCATGGCTAATTTGATAAATTGTAAATTTATAGTAAATTAGACAAAATTTGTTTAAGATAAGTACCATATTATAAAAACAAAGCTTTTTTTATGGCGTTTCAAAAGGTACATATATGGAGTGTTAATTTAAAAAAAAGCAAAGTAAAGTTCATATCTCCGAAATGCGACTTTCAATAGGCATGTCCACAAAATTTTAACTTCAATTGGAAATAATAGAATTATCGATATTGTACACTAATTTAACAATAAAAAAAAAACCGCTGCCCAAGGAATCACTACTTCCACATCCAGATTTTCTATCCAAGTCACTTACAACGAAAAAATGTTGTATGTGGAAATAATTGTTTAGTAATATAATATTTGAATTCGTCTACCTCATAAACCCATAAAACGATAACCCACATCGGTAGTGGGGTGGGGGTGGTGATAGAGGGTGGCAGTGGGGGTGGATAAGGTAAAAAAATATTTTGAGGTTTCTGATTCTTGTACACACAATAAATCAAATTTTGTTTTCCATCCTCTTTAATAATGGGGTGGGGGTGGTAATGGGGGTGGCTAATGCAAAAATTTTTTTTGAGACCTTAGCTTATCTTGTATATAGTAAATACCAATTTTCTGAACTCTTACCTGCTTTATTTACCTATTTACCCCAAATTTACCCCAATTTACTCCCCAACCCTTCGACGGAACAAGATGAAAATATAATCTAGTTCTAGATCTCGTTAAAGTACATATGTGTACCAAATTTCAAGTCAATATCTCAAACGGTTCCAAAGTAAACGTGCGCACAAAAAAAAAGTCACAGACCGACAGAAATTTTTTTTCACTCAAACTTAAAATTTCGTCGTTTCATGACATTCTAAGCCTATTTGTACAATAAAAATTTTAAAAAACTTTTTTGTCGTTACTATACTTCCAATGGATGTGGAAGTAATATACGTATCCTTATTTTGCCAGTTATTCGTAATAGAAATCACCCCAACATAGCGAGGATTTTTGGTAATTTTTCAATAAAAATTTTTGGACTATAAAGTAAAAAAATATTTTGAAGTTTTTGGTTCTTGTACATACACTAAATCACACTTTTTTTTGTCCCCTTAAAAAATGGGGTAATGGGGGTAGCTAATGTCAAAAAATTTTTCGAGACCTTAGCTTCTCTTATATATACTAAATACCAATTTTACGGACTCTTACCTGCTTGATTTACCTGTTTACCTCCCCATTTACCCCAATTTACTCTCCAACCCTTCGATGGAATAAGATGAAAATATAATCTAGTTCCAGATCCCGTTAAAGTACATACGTGTACCAAATTTCAAGTCAATATCTTAAACGGTTCCAGAGTAATCGTGCGCACAAAAAAGTTAGACCGACAGACAGACAGAAATTTTTTTTCGCTGAAACTTAAAATGTCGACCTTTCATGACAGTCTAAGCCTATTTGAACAATAAAAATTTTCAAAAATTTTTTTGTTACTATACTTCCACTGGATGTGGAAGTAATTAATATTCTATTTTCAAGAAAAAGAACGCCATTGCCATGTAAACCGGAAGTGATATTTAAAATTTACATGCCTTTTTTTACTTTCCTTTAATAGTCAATTAAGAACATAAATAATACGATCAATTCTTCTTTGATGTTCAATTATGTTTCTTAGCGGCATCGAATCCCCGGAAAAAAAATACTTATCTCAAAAACTACCGAGAAAATCGGACATAACGCGTTAACTAGGACACCCTGTATACTGTAAATGTACATTATGTACCTACAGATAGTTTTTTCTTTTAATTAAAAACCACTGCCTAAGGAATCACTACAACCGCATTCAGTTTTCCTACTCAAATTACTTTAAATAAAAATTCTTGTGCACCCAACGCGACTCTGTACGACAGAAATATATTTGAACTATTTGTCTTATATTACACAATATGTTTATCTCCGCCTTTGGGCATATTTCATTGGTCAAAGGTGCACGCCCACCCGTATATACCTTTTTCATATATATCAATGAAAATATTATGTATCCTACCGCAAATCATACTCTTAAGTTAGAAAGTTGCGAAGATTCTTTTGATTTTAAAAGGTGATTTAAAGCATCCCCATTTTCAAGAATAAGGATATTTGCAAAATTAAACTTTCTTTATTTTAAATTTTAGCACTTTAGTGTCAGGGTTATATGCATTATTTTAATATAAACATTTATATATTTTTTCTTGTTCCTAGATATATATCAGTAAAATGTAATAATTCAGTTAATACATTTGATTTTTATTGTACTACAAAGATTATTTCGTTATGGTCCACGTTTATTTAATAAATCTTTATTTCCGCGTGCCTAAAAATATTTTCATTCCCATTTTCTGTCCTATGAAATATATTGTATGTTGGATGTGGGCAACCCCCACAACAAGGTTGCTGCACGTTGTGTGGACAGACTTCATAACAATTTAAATTGGGAACGTGCAGATTTAAGGAAATTACATCATGGATGCGTGTGTAATGCCAAATCCTGCGACCGGAAGCATCAAAATGGCGGCGCCCTATGTTGCAAGTATCGATCGTCTCTCTTGCGTGGTATATTCAAAGATCTTTAACTACTAGATGATTTAACCCATAAGGAATTCGTATATGACGAAGCTGCAAACATCTCAGCGAAGAGACCAATATTAACACGCCTCAAAAAGCGAGACAGCAATGCTGAAATTGCCGAACTTTACCGTTGCTAGTGTCGTGAAAGTTCGAGTATGTCAACAAGATTTTAAGCTCTTAAAGCGCAAACGCAATCAAATCTCAACCGGCACTAATAATTAACCGGAGCAACCAGTGGTGTTGCCAGACTGTCACCATTTTCTCTACATTTTCTGATCGCACAACGTTATTGCGTTTGACCACTTCAAAATTCCCCGCTTTAAGCGGCTTTTGTCTCTGATCTTTGACAACATCGCGAAGGTTTGCGACGGGATACCAACTAGAAGCGAGGCACGCGCATAGGCAATACGCGTATTTGGAGTTGGGCACGGAGTGGAAGCAAAGTGGGAGAGATAATGGGTGGTTCTTTGCTTGAAATGTTTTAAAGTAGTATTACTATGAGAAGATGCCAGCAAAAAATATGCGCAGAAAAGAGTTTGTGCGCTCCATCATTTTAAGCAAATGAGAAAGAATTACGTGACTTTCAATGTCAACACCAGTGGCGGCGGTGCCCTGCAGTAGAGCGGCGGTGACGGTAATAATAATAATAAAACAACTTTATTATGCAAAGTTTAGTAGAACTTACTATTCTTACACTTCTCCTGAACCAAGGTTACTCGTAACAGTTGGCAAGTTTTAATATACTCCATTTTCACAGTTCCTTGACCGCGAAACTTTTATTGCAATTACACATCCCTATACCCCAGATAAAGCTATGCCACTGGTAAAAATATTCGCGCATTTTGGCTCCGCCCTGGCATCTTCTCATAGTAATACTAGTCTACACAGAATAGGCTCATTTAACATTTTTTTATTATTACATATTCTGAAAGAGCTTGGTGAGTATAGTAAGTATGTCGAAAATTAGAATTTTCTGACGTCGCCTTCATGTATAAAAAAATTATTAAAGTCGACGCGCTTAAAAACGCTCGGGATAACCATGTAGTCGAGTTGTGACGGAAGATGGCTGAACCGCCCAGTGAATGCAAGTTAGTAGAGTAAAATCTGGAAGTAAAGTCGCTTAGTTTTCGAGAAAAAAAAAACGGCGTAGAACCAAACCAGACTTAGTGGGATTCTTTAAGTAAGATAATCATGTACATGAAATCATTTTTTACATTTTTTGGTGGTCGAGAACTTTTTTATTTCGGAAAAACTCAAAAAAATAGATTTTTAATGAAATATGTTTTTTAACGTCTCCACCGCTATATCTCTGAAAATATTTGTGCTATCAAGCTATTTTTTTTTTTTTAGATTAAAGTAGACACAATAGCGCTTCGAACAACGTCCCACGTGAACCCGATTTATTTTTTTTTTAAGTTGGAAAAATAATAGGAAACTCAAACTTGTTATTTTCAGTAGCGTAATTTTAGACAATCGAGAAAAAAAATTATTTATGAAAATTTGTATATACATGCTGCGTACAAACTGAAGCCAATAGTTGAAAAAAGTTTTTAGGATAAAAATTTTTCATGTCCCGTTCATATTATTGAGTCAGCGATTTTTTTCAACGGGACAAACTCACATTCTTGCGCGCTCGGCTGTAGCAAGCCTGCCGACTGCAACGATCTGACGGTCCCGGTCGGGGTGTATGTAGTAGTTTAACTTATACCGTGCGTGTAATTTCCCACTAGGCATGTACATTCACGTAGCGCGAGAAATATGACAACACCGGCAGCCGTAAATTCGTCCATTGGTGGAGCATTCCAGCTCTGTTATTTCATTTCAGCCAGCTGGCACATGCGATGTTGTAATTCTACTCCCCATGCCTAGCCCACGACTACACACACGGTATCAATAGATACCAAACCAGTAGGGATCAATATTATTGTTCAATATTGTACAGTAATATTGATCATATGTTGTTAATATTAAGAAATTGTACAATAAATATAAAATAGTATAATTTTAATAATAAAAAGACAGGTAGGTAGATATAAATACCTAATCTATAAATATCAATCAGTGTTACTAACTACCCACCTTACCCATTAGTAAGTTTATTAGACATTTTTAAAGGAATGAAAGTAAAAACGTACGCATAAAATGAGTTTTATTGTTGAAATAAATTTTCTATTTGGATAGATAAATATGTAATATGTAGTTTATGTAGGCCCTACATTAATAGCATTCTAATTCGTTCATATCTGCCTCGAAATCTTTAATAATGTTGTTACAGGAACGACATTTGCACTTGTTGCAACATTTTATGCCTTCCTTAAAACAAGCACATTTTCGATTGTCACAATTCTTATCCGAACAATGAATACTTAATGATTTTCGACAACCGCCACTTCTACGCGACTAATCTAACCAACCTTGCATGCGAGATGTATTAATTGCGTCCCAATGTCCCATTTAGCACTGATTAAAAAAATCGCTGTTGCCACACGATACATTTTAGGAAAAAATATATTGTTTCAAAAACTTTTGTGATTATTAGGCTTTATTTTCTTCGCTGCATGTATGTAAATATTTTCAAAAATAAAAAGTTTATCGATTGGTGAAGATTTCAATACGTAAAATATATATTTTTAGTTTATCTGATTTTTAGAGAAATGAAAGTGCGAATTGTGCCCAAACCGTTTATATTGGTAAAAGCGCTACAGTGTGTGCTTTAATTTGACACAAAACAAATTCGGTACCTTACTATTACTACTAATAGGTACCGAAATTAATAGTTTTAAAAATATGGCGGTGAAAACAAAAAAAAAACAATTTTATTTAAAAATAAGTTTTTTTTCACTTTTTATTGATTTAAAAAGTTCGAGACCACAAAAAAATGTCGTAAAATATAATTTCATATGCCCGATGACATACTCAAAGAAACCTAACATGTTTGACCTGGTTTTACGCCAAAAAAAAAAACGACACGATAGACTTACGAAATCACTGCTCTAATAGGTATCAGCGCACGCCAAGTGACGTCACTCTACGGACTGTTGGCCGGCCGAGCGTGTTTCTATTCAAATGCGAATATCTCTGTGGCTATTGATTCAATTGAGCTGAAATTTTTTTCTGAGGCTATTGGTTTGTTATACTTTAAAATGAGGAAGAAAAAGTAGGAATCTGCCATATCACTAAATGACCCTATTGAGATAAGGTTGAGCGATCTAGGAGTTAAAACATCTTTGGGTATATTCCTCTAGGTATGTGGCTAGATGCCATTTGCTGGGTCTTGACGCTAGTCAAGAGTAGGTAAAATCAGGCAGATTTTAATCGCGTATATTTCTGGAAGAGATTTTTTTTATAATTTTTGTTGTCTGTGGGGTTTTTAATGATGTCAGTTTACGATATTGAGTATTTTAATTTAATTTAATTTTTTGTGCATGTTCCCTATTACAACTTATACTCTATACTACTATATACTTACTACTAGACTAGTACACCTTGGCCTCTATTCTTTAAATAGTTGGCTAAATTATTATAAAAATATACATTATACGTGTGTAATGGGTATTTGCATACTTTATTTTAAATTATTATTTTGAACATGAAGCAAGCTAATTGCATAAACGGTTTACTTTAAATGTAAAAATTAATGCCTCAATCTAATTATTTGTTGATTTAAATAAAGTTCGTAAAATTGAATTGAAAGTATTTAAATTATTAATGTATATATTAGTTTTAATACCCCACAAGCAAACCTCTGAGCAAATATCCTATATTGCAAAGGGTTATAATAATAACGGAACTGTTGCGTCATCAATTTTTATTACACTTGATTGTTTTCGATGTTCTCGTGATAGCTGGTGATTATTTAGACGACCGCCTACTTGGTCCTAATTATTCCTCCTTCTTGGTCATAAATCATGTTAAGATTGTCTCTCGCCCATCATAATGGATCATCAAGAACAAAAACAGACTAATCATACTAATATCTTTGCCCGCTCTCCATCTACAGTAATTCAACAACCATTCAATTTGTTTATGATAACATGAATAACGAAAGGCTTAAAGACAGTTAATTTGTCAATGTAATACAAGGAATTCAATTTCATTAGGTATAAAAAACAATTCAATTATAAGGTTAAAAATAACTGGATTTTTCTGAGACCAGCGACTCCGTAAAGATAATAACTTCGGTGCACAGTATAATGGGCGTAATTCATAAGTATGACGCCTGAAACATTATCCATAACGATGTTGTTGCATTAGAGTTACCTTCGCGTATGATGAGAATAGAAATTTACCACCAAAATAATAAATATAAAAATATTGTTTAACAACTTTAAACAAAGTTACAGAAGAAGGACTTTCTCAATTCGACCCGTATGTTTCTTTTATATTTGCACAATCATTAGTCTGGTTTGGCTTAAGCAATTTTTATGAAATCTTACTCAACCTTTAAGGTAATAAGGTTCAATTAACTGAGCCAGGGTGAGATTTTATTTAACAGTTTTTAGCGATCTTTTTTGAAGGCGGCTTAATTATTTTTCTTTTTTTTTTTAACTCTTGAACTGCTATATTTCAACCACTGTACAGTGGGCCAGAATCCGAAAAAGCTGGCCAAAAGTCGAAAAATGGAGTAATAGTTTTGAATATTTTCACTTGGGGGTTTTTGAGGTCGCTGATTACGAATTTGATAATAGTTTCTCCAAGAACAAAATGGCGGCTCCAATATGGCGACCAACGTTTGAGAAAAGTAAGGCATTTTAATTGAAAATTGGTATTCGGGGGTTTTCGAGGCCGCTGAATACGAATTTGGTAATAGTTTTTTCAAAAGCAGAATGGCGGCTCCAATATGGCGACAAACATTTGAGAAAAGTCAATCATTTTAATTGAAAATTGGTATTCGAGGGTTTTCGACGTCGCTGATTACGAATTTCAATTCAAATTTAAAAAATTAAATTAGCTAATTAATTTAAATTCAACTTTACATACTTTTAGGCATTTTATAAATTCCAACCAAAAAATAAATAATTTTTCAATAATTATTATTATAAATCGTTATGTTTAAATGGAATTTTTATGCTAAAACAACACTATAAACCAAAGTTAACGCGTCGCTGTATTTTGCACCGTGTCAGAAAAACGATCACAAAAACAATAGTGGCTCCTAGAGGCAGCCAATTTTTACATTTTTTTACATTTTTTTACATTTTAAAATTAAAATAGTAATTCGAATCAGTTACCAAGCGAGGGCCCGTCGTCGTGTCGTACGTATATTTTCAATTTAAGACCTCGTACTTGAGCAAATTATTACTCATTACTTCCAAACCGGGATGAACCGGGTTCTAAATTTTGTACTATAATTTGAAAAAACTATAAGAAATCGATCAGTAAAAGAATCATGCTTGGAACATGTTGCGCTTTTTTTGTAGCTTAAACAAAAGGTACCCGTTAATTTTTATTTCTTTATCTTTGTAGAACCCCATTAACACAATTTTATGACAGAATGTGTCACATTTCACAAGCAATAAACGTATGCAAAGTAAAATACTTACTTTATAGATTATCTTCCTAAAATTTTATTATGTTTTTGTTGAAATTACACAAATTACAGGAATATCGAATAGAACGTTCGAATGTGGCAAGCAACTATTCACAACTGTACGCTAACAGAACGTTGTGTTTCTTAGGGTGTATCAGGTAAAAATGGGCAACAATACGGTTGGAATTTGCGGTACGTAATGAACTGAACATTTCTGACTACAAAAATATTACTTTGAATACAATTAAACCTCTTTCGAATTTTGGGCTTTTGGCCAGCTTTTTCGGATTCTGGCCCACTGTGCACTGGTAAGTTTCAATCCATATGACATTTAATTATTTTTGTTTTGTTATCTTAATGTCTTTTCATTGACACATTAACATATGGGTCGCGTGCACGTGACGTCACATATCTCAGACCTTAGGAAAAACAAATTGAAATTCTCTTACTGTCAAATGGCAGCTGATTGAACTGTTCGTAATATTATTATTAACCTCCCCACAATAAAATTGTGGGAGGTTACTACAATTAGTCCAAAATCGAAAATTGAGATAACATCAAATCAGGAACCCAAAAAAATTGTTTTTGAAAAATGTCTGTGTGTGTGTATGTGTGTGTGTGTGTGTGTGTGTGTGTGTGTGTGTGTGTATGTATGTTAGCACGATAGCGGCGAAACTACTAAACGGATTTGGATGAAATTTTGCATGAGGGTTTCTTTAGTGCTCCAGAAGATCTGAAAAGGTTTTGGTTCAGATCGGATTACGTTTAGTGCCGTTTTGGCACAACAAGTTGTTTATTTTATGATTACTTACAATTTGTAATTGAACCATTGAAAAGCAGTAAAAATTCCGATTTCAACGATATATCACACTTGCACTTTTTCGATTTGGTTTCCGTGAAAAAAATTAAAAAACAAAAATTTCACTTGTTTTGTTCTCAAAGCAGTGCAATGTACAGGGTGATATTCTAATAATGACAGAGGTGTTCAGTGATTTCGGCTGATAACTCGGGAACGGTTGAAGATATCGAACTGAAATTTGAAACGTAGGTATAAATATTGTAGACGGACGGATTACGAGTAAATTAATAATACACCTACGTCACATGACGTCACAAATAAGAAAAATTCTTAGAAACTGGTGCAGATATCGACTTAACTGGAAACATCCAATTAAAGTTTGAAACGTAGGTGGAAATATTGTAGATGGATGGAATACGAGTGAATTAAAAATACACCTACGTTCTGATGACGTCGTAAAAGCATAAAATTCTTATAACAGGCGAACTGATGATGATGTCAAAAAAATATTTCTACAAGACGTCACGAAATTTTTTTTTTTAATTTCCAAGAAATGTAAAATTTTCGGAGAAATGTCACTTTTCAGAAAAATGTCAGATTTTTAAGAAAATGTCAAATTTTCAGGAAAACGTCGAATTTTCGGAGAAATGTCACTTTTCAGAAAAATGTCAAATTTTCGAAAAAATGTTAAATTTTCAGGGAAATGTCACTTTTCAGAAAAATGTCAAAAATTCAGGAAAATGTCAAATTTTCGGAAAAATGTCACTTTTCAGAAAATTGTCAAATTTTCGAAAAAACGTCAAATTTTCGAAGAAATGTTACCTTTCAGAAAAATGTCAAATGTTTGAAAATTGTCAAATTTTCGGAGTAGTCACTTCAGAAAAATGTCAAATTTTTGAAAAAATGTCACTTCAGAAAAATGTCAAATTTTCGGAAAAATATCACTTTTCAGAAAAATGTCAAATTTTCAGAAAAATGTCAAATTTTATTAAATGGACTCAAAGGAAAATTCCCAAAAAATACTACGGGTCCATTTGTGGTATAAGTTCTCTGCTAGTGTGTTAAAGCGTGCAGACTGTATGCTGAGTATTTTTGACGTGTCAAGTGCATCGAGAGATTACAAGTTTTTTCGACGTTTATAAAGCCCACGGATGGTGTGAGAGGCCATCCTGAACCGCTTACAAGCCCTACAAGTGTAAGCAACCCCACCGGAACGCTTTCGGTGAGTTTTTTTTCCAATAAAACTTTAAAAGTGACATTATATTTTAAAAACTATTTCCGCTACTTCCGGCATCCCGCCGAAAATTCTTCCGGCAACATAACCTAAAAACAATTTAAGACATTGATACCAACCTAAACATTTTTCAAAAACCAAATTCCCCAGAGAAACATTGGAACCAAAAATTTGACAGCTATCACTTCCCCGGCCGATTTAGTGAAAAATTGATCGAGGCCAAAAGATAAAACAAAATATACCAACTCAAACTTAAACGAGCCACCATGAACACTACCCTGGCTACATCTGGCAGGGAAGCTGTCCACCAAGAGTTATATGGTTTTTTCCAAAGATGGCCATCCCAGCCATCCATCCCATTACCAACGAACAGGTTTTTTCGTTTAGTTTTTTCAGTGGTTGTTTCCCGTATCAATAATCAAAATTATTAAGTGCTCTTGCCTACGAACGTTTTTATCTCGGTTTTTATAGAATTGTGTTTATTTTTATATTAATTTTAGGTCCATGTGGACATATTAAAATTTTAACCTAGTCTTTAAGCCTGCCTACAGAAGACAGGAGCTACTTTTCTATTTTTCTCCAAGCCAAACCGGATCTACCTAGTCCAGCTACAAACTCGCCACGGCGGTGTTCACCGTGGTTGTCTGGCTGGCCCCGGGCTAGGATCCGATGAAGCATATGTTTGTATTAAAGACATTGAATAAAATATTAATGTTGTGCAGACTATAAATTTAACACTCAAGTTCTTAGGTCCAAATCCTACCTGATTTAATACGAAAAAAATATTTCAACTTAATAAATATAATTAAATGAGATCGTTCATATTGTTTAGTGCTCTTTTCGGCTTCAAAGATTCACCGGGTGGGGAGGTTCCAGCCGCTTCCAGTAGCTGCCGATTTTTTTTATGTATATTATACACACAAAATGACAAGTTTTGGGTTTATTATTAATTGTGGAAGTGTGACAATCCGAAACAATTCCAGTTTTTATAAAATAACCTCAATTTACAACTAGAAGAAGTTAGATGTTAAGAAACTGCAACTGATTTCAAATAATTAAAAGGAATGATTTTACCAGAGTTTTCCAAGGATTTTGTCAAAAAGCCATATTTTGACGATAAAAACCGGGTTTTACTCGAAATCTATGCGGTAGAAAATTTTTTTAATTGAAAATTCTCATTCAGCACACAAAAATACTTAAGGCATGATAGGTTTAGTCCTTGGAACAGAAATTTTTTTGCAGACCTGTGCACAACCTGCACCTGTCCACAGGTCTACAATAATAAATTCTGTTCCAAGGACTAAACCTATCACAACTTAAGTATTTTTGTGTGCTGAATCCGAATTTTCAATTTAAAAAAATTTTACTACGTAGATTTCGAGTAAATCCCGGTTTTTATCGTCAAAATACGGTTTTCTGAAGTTTACTCGAAATCTACGCGGTAGAAAATTTTTTAAATGGAAAATTCGGATTCAGCACGCAAAAATACTTAAGGCATGATAGGTTCAGTCCTTGGAGCAGATTTTTTTTTTGTAGACCTGTGTAAGGGATATAATTTAAAACCCATATGTGAACCTGAACGTGCTTATGATAATAGTAACTGCTGCTCAAACAAATAATAAACAACTCATGAAAATTAATATTTTATATTGACTTGTCGGTATTTTTAATAATTATTTCTTCTTTAAATTTTAGTTGAGCAAACGTGTGTACCGAGGGACAGAAAAGTGCAAAGGCAGAAATTGTTTTAAATAAGGTACACCCCAAGAGAAAAATTTGCAGGTTTCATAAGGATGTTTGATGAAGTACATAAATTAAGAAAGGAAATTCCAAAGTACCTACTGCTGTCAACAAGTGATGCAACGTGCCTTTTTAAAGTATGTGTTTAAAAATTCAATATTGAACTGTTGAACATTGAAAACGTATAAAATTAAAACTTTGAAGTGGTCTAAGGTCAGTGAACACAAACAAGTCTGACTGATCTATGAAAGTATTGAATTGTAGCTATAAAAGCCCTTTGAGTTATATATAAACTATAAGTGTTACTTATTGCTTAGATAGATATTAATATAAAGTATATATGTTATGTTATGTTACAATTATTTTTTTTGTTACAATATAAACCTTTATATATCTTATAACTTTCTTATCGGTTCTTCTTAGAAGTACTAATGGACTTTGGATAATAAATTTATTTAGTAAAGATATTTTACATTTAGTTACATGCATGTACCTGTAGAAGTTCGACGTAACTGATTATTTAAATTTACTGCTAACATATAGTTGTAGGAGTGATAAATAAAACAATAAACATGGAATATTTAATAAAATAATAATGAACAAATGACTTACATAAAATTATAAAAGACATATTTACATAACAATATATGAAAAATAAAATTCTTACAGAAATTACAATAGATTGTATAGTCCAATCTATAGATACATTATAAACGAGGGGTTCATCTCTGGAAGAAAGTGTATTACATAGATACTTCAAATAGTTTATAGCACCTCAATCTTCATTGCTTAATTTATATGGTGTCTTTTTCGCAAAATATACAGCGGTTAATTCTTCGACTAAAAGAAAATACTTCTTGTCACTAAGTAGTGAACATGTTTTGTCTAGACTAGCAACATATTCACAGTAAGTACTAAGGAACCATCTGAATCTGCAATAGTCCAAGGAGTCAATGGCTTATGTTCATGATGCTACGAATTCATAACCTGAAAAATGAGTTTGTATGTTAGCAATTATTTATAAAGCAACATTTAATTAGGCAAGTATATAGTATATTTGGAAATACATCAATATTTATACTAAAGCATTTTTTTCTCAAAATATAAGGATATAATTCGATGGCAGCAGCATACCTACCTCTACATCATGAGACAATTCTACAAAATACGAACTAACCGCCATCCTGATGAACAAAATTGATGATATAAAAGTATTAAAAATAGTTGCAGATGTTAAATAATCCAGTATTAAGCTTTTAAATGGTACAAACACAGCAAAATTCGCTTTAAAGAAAAACATTAAATTGGGGATCATTCAATGACAGGTGTTTGTTTTTCCTAAGGTCTCAAAATCTGTGACGCCAGCGCTCGAGACCCACATGTAAACAGTAATTAGAGGTTGCCATATGTTTAACTGTATGTCATAACAATAATGTCATATGAATTATATTTCGTTTTTTTTTGACAATTTCATAGTAAATGCATCTTAGAAAAGTTGTAATGTCATGCGGAGGCTTGCTAATTTATAGGAAAAAAGATTGAGATTAAAAATAAACTGAAAATTAATAATATTTCTTCATTTATTTATATAGGATTGATAGTTTCCCAAAAACGTAGATATCCCACTTTTCATAAATAAATCGGCAACACTTTTTCAAATATTAAATATCTAAATTTAGATATGGTTTCCACTCCCTGGGAGTAAGAGCAAGTGTCGGGACCATATCGAAAGTGAAGATAATTGCCCATAAAAAAATGATCATTACATATGAGATTATTCCTAAACTTTACATATTTTGTTACCTCTAGGTACTTTTGAAACTTTTGTACTGTCTAAAGTAAAACGACCTATATGTGCACTTTTCGTCGTATCTCATAATATATAATTTTGCCTACTTTATAATAATTAAGCAATAAGTTATTTTATCTACGACTAATATATAATATATGTATGTTTTTATTCCTTAAACTAAATACGAAAATAAAAATTGAATAAAACCAAGAAATTAAATTATTATCGTATTTGAAGCTTTTTTTGCATTAACGACAGTTACGTCATCTAATAATTTTTAGTAAATGCATTCTGTGGTACTCGTGCCCATTATTCTTACAATGCAATAATAAATTCCTCGAAATTATAGAGAAGGATTTTCGGGCTTCGATTACTCCTAATGAGAGTATCCTAGATGTGATCTGTGAAGTTAAAACCTGGTTAATTACGAGGCCAGATCATGCGATTTATGCATGGTTTCATCTTCTTTCGGCTTCATTCTCATGCGCCTTTTGTTCAGTGCTATTGTTATAGAACCCTGGAGAACAACGAAATCAGACAGTAGCAGAATTAACATATTTTAAATATCTGGTCTCCAGCGAGGCTGTAGTCGTACTTAGGAAAACATCTTTTTAATATGAAAATTAAAAAAGTACAACGTGAAACGACTCGAATAACTTGGGAACATTGTTCGGAAATACAGGCAAAATTTTCGGAACTGTAACGAAATCGGAAAAGTTATTAACCCCAGAGGATGGTTCTCATCCCTTGACATAGAAAGTTGGCAAGTTCACTAAAATTTTGATAAATGTGTACCAATATCTGATTTTTTAAAACAAAAATCTGACTTGTCACGTTTTTAATCGTTCTGAAGAGCGGTTTTTATCTATCAGCAAGAGTTTTGAGGAAATGCACCGGATGATGATTCAGCCAATTTTTAAGAATTCCAACGGGCGAATTTTTATTTACTAATCTAAATTTTGCAAAATGCAAGTTTGCGATCATCTCTCTAGGAATCCGTCAGAAGTGAATTGAAGTCATGTCAACCGCTTATATCATGTTAATACGTTCTAAAAATACAATTTATATGTTGCCTAAAAATAATAATTCAAAGTGATTAATCATGACAAGTCATAGAATTGAGGACAGGATCTGATAAAGGTAATCTCAAGTGAACCAACATTTGTCAATATTGCTACCAATCCTTTCAATCCCAAATCAAATATATCTTTTAAAACGCTTGAATCTTTTTGTGCGAAATGATCCTTACTCTAGTCCTTGCATATAATTAAGATTAGACATCACCGAAATGTGTTCCTAACTTACCATGTGTTTTATGCAAATTTAAATTGTTTTATATAGGTATTTAGTTAGACATTGATTCATTCTTATCTTCCTACAAATATATACATGTATAAGCTTAATAGAAGCCTTTTGTTGAACTCCTTCTCTTTCAGGTCAATACCTTCAATGGATCTGTGTTTGATTTTTGTTAAGGAACTTCACATAGTTTCTTATGTCTGTTTAAGAAATTGATCTCAACACAGGATCTATAGCAAAGTAAACTCAAAAAGTGTATATATTCAGGCATAAATCAGAATGTACACCAAAGATTAGTTATTAACAACAAATGCTGATGAGAGTAGCAATTTGAGTAGAAATTTTTTATTACTCCATCCCAGGATTAATGTCTCAATTCGTACTCTAAGAGATAAAAAAAGACCACCCTGAGAGTAGAAAATTGCCCGGATACTAGAAAGTGCAATGGGTGTCCTCAGCATAAAAATTTTTGTTGTGTCTTTTAGACTCAAAGTGATAGGGACAACTACAGTATCAATATTCACGTATTCACAATTCGGGGCCAACTAAATGAGCAAATAGTGACACAGTCGGTTCTAATACCCTATTTACTTATACTTGAGCGGTCACTGTGGTTGAAAAATACTAAGGTGCACAATTGTTTGATTATATACCACCCTGCAGGATTACTGGTCCTCCGCCAAACGACATGGGTCCTGTCAGAGAATTTTCTTAAAATTTTTCTCTACATCTTATCATTTGTATAAAGTAAAAAAAATTAGACTCGTCAGAAAATAAACACCTGCCCCATTTAATATCGCCCCTAGCAAACTGTTTTCTGCTCCGTACATATTCGTGTGATACTTATCACACATCTACACTTGTAGATGTGTCTTATTTGGGCACTGACATAGGAAGCCTTCCTCAAATAAACTGAAGAGAAATTTTAACATTCTTACTCTCTGTAAAAGGACCCCGCACTACACCTAAGGGAAAATGGGTCCCAGTCGAATTGGATGAAATAATATCACCATCTTGTTTCCCACTTGGTTCGAAACAACTGTTATTTAAAATATTTTATTATAGAATACATCGTTTTCGAGATATATGGCTGCCTCAAGTTAAATGGCGCACCTTATACATAAACTATTGAAACTGCGCACTATGTAACTATAATATATGTGATATTTAACTATGTGAAGTCAATAATCCGATGAATTCGTGTTCCGTATGTTTGACTCCCTGTAACTCGAGAACTGTACATTTCTCTATCTCGCATCGTTAAGACTTTTGATCAGGACATCATAAACACATTATACCAAATTTTCATCCAATTCGACTGGGACCCATTTTCCCTTAGGTTTAGTGCAGGGTCCTTTGTTTTAAATTGCTGGCATTAACATTTCTCTCACTTAGAGTACTTCACACTATAAATTGCCTTGTTTCTGACCTAGAAATTCTGCTGTGTAACTTTCACTTCTCAAATGTTATGTTTCAATCCTCTTTTTTAAATTAACGTAAAAAGTAATCATTGATATCTAGAGATGTCAGATTTTCCTGGCTTGTACTTCAGTTTGAGGTTCGGTTATTATCAAGGGCTATTTCTATATATTGCTTTGTTTCCCGTTAATACTGGTGTAATATTCCCTTTTAGAGGTTCGTCTAAATATTTGAATCTTCATCGGTCAGTGGATTGATTTCCTGACAATGGCTGCTCCAAAGAATGTATATGTCTCTCCACCAGTTAGGTGCTTACCATAGATTGTTTCTGATAGCTTGGAATTAACTTGAACTTGTCTGAGCTGTCTTTGAGGCTGTCTTTGGTAACTTTGTCGTAGGAAGGAGTCTCCCAATGTTGGTTCTTTTAATATTAGGTGTCAATGGTAGTGTAAAATTATTTCTGGTCGGATTTTCAATATAATCTACATACATTTATGTGTTTTTAGATGTTTTGTGTCGGTGATTTTTTATTTTATTGTTATCTCCATATATCGTTTATTGATTTTTAGGCTTGAGTATATATTTTGCACGTTTTTTGTACTAATGCAAATTTTTAGGGCAACATGAAATCAGAGAGAGAAGAAGGTCAGGTCAGGTTATGTATTTGTGTCCTAACGGTTCTGTAGCATAGGTTGGCGATGATAATCTTTTGGCTTTCATTTTGTACTTGAAAATGATTCTATTATGTAAGGAATATAAGGGGATACCAGATGGAAGAGTAAATGAAGAGAGGTAGTAAATAAGATTTGCACAAGAGAGTGGAGGTATGGATAGAAGGATATATAAGGATACCGTACATACTGTGTATTATTTTTCTGAATTTGTTGCAAGACTTGTCCACTTTTCACCTATAATCAATCCGAAATAGTCAACTCTTCCAAGCCGATCAATTTCTTGATTATTGGTAGTTAGTTTGGGGTCTATTTTGTTTGCTTTTTTCGTAAAATGGCTAGAGACTGAGTCTTTTCATAATTCGTTGTCTCCAGTTTTGATAGTGATTGATCGTCGCGACTATCTGTAATGGTAGTAGCTTTGCTCATATTTGGGAGATATTGGATAGCAGTGTCGTCGGCGTAATACTTGTATATAGTAGATTAGTTATTTTAGAAGGGTGTACAGTCCGTTAAGACAGGTAGACGTTTTCAGATTTAATGAAAAGGTGCATGTGCATCTTCTAGTTGCAGCTAATGATCTATTTAATTGATGATTACACGTATTCTACAGTGAGCCAATTCCCTTCATTTATTTTGGTATTTTCAATGGATTTGGTACCCATAACTATTCTCAATGCAAAGCTATGGATCATATATCTTTATAACTTAGAAGTATGATCATACAGAATTAAATAGTATAAAAATGTAATTACCAATTTGTAGCCAATTATCTCGAACCATTGAAAGTTCATAAAATATAATGATATAGAGTTATAAACTGATATAAAGTGCTAGTATTTAGATCCCTGCGATAAATTATCTTTAGAAACTACTTTGAGATTATAATATTACTCTATCAATTAATTATTAAGTATAGGACACACATATTATACGACACTGATAAACTATAAGCAATACTTTTACTTATTAGTGTGGTGCCTGAAACCGGCGGAAAATCGTTAATGATTGTGGTGGTATGTAAACCAGTTTTAAAATGCAAGATAATCTCCCAAGGGATTGAAATAAAATGTTAAAGGAAATCGCGGTATTATTATACTGATTTTAATAAAGCTCGGTAATTTCCTGCAATTACAAGGACAATCCGATTATTAATATTCTTGAAAGCAGGTGCGCTTAAAGCCAAAGAATTAACCCCAGACACTGATTCTTCTTAAGCTACACAGGAAAGATATAACTTTTACAATAACCACGATTTGTTGTTTCTCTTAACTAATTTTCTCACGTATTGAAAGGTGTAGAAAGAAAAAATCTACAAGAATAAAAAAATACAACGGATAGTCCAGTCAACGAATGAGTATAGAGGACATGGAGGAGGGGGCAGAATTTTCCTCTTCAGGAATATTTTGGGGGTAGTTAGGAGGTAAGCATACTAAAAGTACTCGCCCCTAGCCCTGCCACTTGAGGGGGTTACTCGAAAACTATTAGTCCTAGAGACAAAATTATAGCTGACAAAAGAGTGACAAAACAGGCCCAAATTCGCCCATTTTTGCACCCCTAAATTTTACTGTAAATAATATGCTAAATAATTGTTTACAATTGAAGAGCTAAGTGGATAAAGGTGTTATGTGACATTTTTGAAAATTTTGAGATTTCTACACAGACAACTATTTTAACTTATAATCTATCATTTCAATAAGTTTTTGGGATAATAAACCTTTCCTAAATGCGTTTTAATGTTTGATAAAGGTGTTATGTACATATGGTTTTTATATAATTTAATGGATAAAGGTGTCATGATCACATACCACCTTTATCCATTACGGTGCGATATTAAATTGTTTTAATCCAGAACACTTTGCTTTTAAAGTTATGTTATATTGATAGTAATGTGACAAGTGTCAGTCGTAGTAAACTGATATTACAAATGGCAATGAATAAACGATTTCATAAATCATGTAAGATGTTTATAAATTGGCTGATATTTGGAAATAGTGCTTATAGTGTTTTAATTCATATATTCATTTCGTTCAATTTCGAAATGGTATGAGATGGTACAAGAGTCGAGATGGTACTTGAGTATCTAATTGCTGTAAACACATTTATACCTTTTGGTAATTCAGCAGAAATCAGTCACATAGTGGCAATCTCTTCCCAGGCAAGTTTTAATAATGTTTTAAAAACAAAACATTATCAATATAAAATGCAATAATAAAATACTAATTTACCAAAGTATTCTAGTAAATTAGTCTGTAAATCAGAAATACTGGAAAGTGACGCTTTGCGGTGTTGATTATTGTACAAACATTTTTATGTTGACAAGTAGAAGAGGGTCGGACCGTAGAAATTTTTATGACAAGAGCAAAACTGATATCTGGTATGGCTTCTGCCCACCCAATATTTTGAAAGAGCATTAAATTGTTTAAGGCAAATCTGGCGAATTCCGAAATTCTTGCGGAAAAAATAATAAGTATGCGCCAATCAAGTCAGAAGTCATTTGGGTTTGTAAGAATTACAGGGTTCACTATGCTTACATCTATTGGGTTAAAAAAAAATAAAAATAAGATAAAATAAATAATACTAAAGAATACGGAGAAAATTACAAACTAGCTTTCAAACAACAAAAGCGTGACCGAGCAAAAGTTACAGAAGATAGAACGATTTGCTTTCTTACTTTAGATCTTCAGCAAACCATGCCGCTGCCAAAATTAAGTACATCGAAAGCATTTTACCTTCGTCAAATGTGGTTTTACAACCTTGGCATACATACATTGAGGAATACTGAAAAAAAATAACGTTCTTTTTCACATGGACTGAAGATATGGCCAGCCGTGAAAGCCTAGAAATTGCTAGTTGCTTACATACCTTTTCACAAATTTACAATGAATATTTCCAAGAAAAGATCGATCACATTATAATATGGCCCGACTCCTGTGGTGGACAAAATAAAAACTTCAATATCATTACACTTTACCAGTTGTTGATTTTAAAGAGAGAATTTAAAGTTATCGACCATAAATTTTCGGAGGTGGGACATTCATATTTAGATTCAGACAGAGACTTTGGCAGAGTCGAGAAAATTTTAAGGAAACATCAAAACATCTACGTTCCGGACCAGTATCGAGAAATTTTGAGAACTCCCAAAGACGCCGTTGTCATAGATATGAAGAATCATTTCAAGGATATTGATTGAATTGCCTCAAAACTCAATTTGTACAACAGGAAGAAAAACTTGAACAATGAAAAGGTTTATTTTCACGACGGTATAAAATGGCACCTATGGGTGCTACTATTACATCACTAGATGAAATGACTCCATTTTACAAAGTCGATATTTTAAAGAAAAGGAATATGCATAAGATAAATTCCGACTGTATTGCTCTAACGGTGTTTAATGAAAAAAAGGGCAGCCTAAGTGTAGGAAAACTGGCCAATCTTAAAGAACAATTACCAATTACCATTCATAAATGAATGGTAACGCCGTATTATCGTAACATACTTAGAAATGACCAAACTGTGGCTCAAAACCGTAGAACTGTCCGACTACCTAAAAATTGTACAATGTTTTAATAATAATAAAATATGTTTAATTTCTTAACACTTTTATTCACTAATTCCTTATTCATTTCAGAGAAACTTATGAACGGATAAAAGTGTTATGTACATTAATTTTTTAAAATTTTCGAAAATAATGACAACTGACAACTTTAGTTATTTGTCTCTGAAAAGTACATCAAATGTCAATATCATCACAAAGTGCAAGCTATAGGCGTCTGAAAATAAGGAGTACGCCACCTGGTGGTCTGTAGTCAAACTAATTATGGGCTTTTCTGTCATTGTTTCTTTAGTGTACGATGATATCAACAATAAGTAAATGATAAACTGAGATGCTAAGTTATTAAAAATATGATAGCATTTAAAGAGGCTACAATTGGCTGAAGCCAACCTAGTCGGTATCCTTTGTAGATTGCAGGGACAACTCGTGAAATGCTGCAATGTTCAAAGCATACCCTCTTTAATGTAGACACCTTTAACCAGGCATTGAGAGGGGAAAAGCTGGTGCAAATAACCGTGGCCCGAGTAGCAATAATAATGTCCTAGACAATCACACATTGTAATTGAAATTTTTGAAATAAGTAAATATATGTAATTCCAGTATATTTAAAAGTAATATATACTATTGCACCATGCACTATTATATTTCTGTTTCATATTTTACAAAATACTGTTTCATTTATTTTACTTAAAGAATTAATAAATATCTTTTCACTTATATTCAATGTACCCCTAATTTAATGGGTATTTGAATATGAGACACTTGTTTGTAAACATAGAGCATACACATTTTTAAGTTTTGTGTTGAATATGGGTTGTACCACACAAAATAATATGTCCTGCATTTAAAACATATTCCCCTTCATACACACACTTAGAATTTTTACATTTTTAGTGCTTCATAAATGTTCCATACATTGCAATATGTTTAACCTAAATGTCACTCATGTTTCCTGAAAAAAAAAGTAATTTAAACTACAACTGTATATAAATTTAGAGAAATATTTAAGTTTATTAATATTTAACTAGCCAGACACCGTTTATGTCGAAGAACTATACTTTTCAAGGGAAAAACTGGATAACCTAAAAAAATATGAATTTTGCTGAATAATGCCATTAACATCTTGCAAATCACTTACAACAAAATCTTGCAAACCTTTAGGTCATATATTATTAATGTTATTATTTTTAACGTCAAAAACAACAATAAACAGAACAAAATCAATATAAGTATTCGCCATATAAACAAACAAAAAGCCTATAATTAGTTCGCGAGTTCTCCACTTTGGCGCTGGCATCTTAAATTCAGACGCCTAGGCGTCTGAATTTAAGATGCCAGCGCCAAAGTGGAGAACTCGCGAACTAATTATAGGCCGTTTGTTTATTTATTTGGCGAATACTTATATGGATTTTTTTCTGTTTATTGTTATTTTGACGTTGAAAATAATAACATTGATAATATATGACCTAAAGGTTTGCAAGATTTTGTTGTAAGTGATTTGCAAGATGTTAATGGCATTATTCAGCAAAATTCATATTTTTTAGGTTATCTGGTTTTCCCCTTGAAAAGTACAGTTTCTTCGACATAAACGGTGTCTGGCTAGTTATTATTTTATATTATTTATATTTCTTTAAATTTATGTACAGTTGTAGTTTAAATCACTTTTTTTTCAGGAAACATGAGTGACATTTAGGTTAAGCATATTAGGCAATCCAAACCACGTGACTTCCAACATGGCGCTGAGGGCAAACATCCGGCAATCCTTTATTTTCATTCGGTAAATGAGTTTTTTTTTCGGTTGCCTTGGCTACGTTTCCGCGAGTTAATTAAAATAAACCCCATGTTTGCCCTCAGCGCCATATTGAAAAATAATTTTGACAGGTCGTTGGATTGCCTAATTGGTATGGAATATTTGGGAAGCACTAAAAATGTAAAAATTCTAATTGTGTGTATGAAAGGGAATATGTTTTAAATGCAGGACATATTATTTTGTGTGGTACAACCCATATTCAACACAAAACTTAATAAATGTGTATGCTCTATGTTTACAAACAAGTGTCAGATCATGAAATTAGTGGTACCTACATTAAATTTAGGTAACTGAAAAGATATTTATTAATTCTTTAAGTAAAATAACTGAAACAGTATTTTGTAAAATATGAATAGAAATATTCAGGGGTAAAACATAATAGTGCATGATGCAATAGTATACATTACTTTTATAAATATACTGAAATTGCATATACCTATTTACTTATTTCAAAAATTTCACTTACAATGTGTGATTGTTCAGGCAATTATTATTGCTACTCGGGCCCCTCGGGCCACGATTATTTGCACCAGCTTTTTCCCTCTCAATGCCTGGTTAAAGGTGTCTACATCAAAGAGGGTATGTTGTGAACATTGTCGTGCCAATTCAACTTTCACGAGTTGTCCCTGCAATCTACAAAGGATACCGACTAGGTTGGCTCCAGCAAATTGTATCTTGTGTAGCCCCCTCATATTTTTAATAACTTAGCATCTCAGTTTATCATTATTTACTTATTGTTGATATCATCGTACACTAAAGAGACAACGACAGAAAGGCCTATAATTAGTTTGACTATAGGTCACCAGGTGGCGTACTCCTTATTTTCAGACACCTATATAGTCGTTATAACAAAAAAGTTCTCGCCTAAAAACTTACGAGTTAAATTACTCAATGACGTGTTTTTGTGACATAACACCTTTATCCACTTAGCTCTTCAATTAGAACATGCTTCTGATAAAGTTTCAAGGTGAACATATCATTAATTAGTGATATATGAGTGATAGAAGATGTCTAATTTAGGTAATTTGATTCATGAAATCATTGTAAAGTACATACATGTACTACCTTTTTGTACATATTTAAAAAAATTGCAATGAACATATTTTGATATGTATTTATGTTTTGGAGGTCGCTGAATTCAAATCCGAAGTCAGAATTGCGAAATTTAAGATGGCGGATCCAATATGGTGAACCGAATTGTCGAAAACTTCGATTATGACCACAAAAACTTATATAAAGGGTTCTTTTTGCGGTTTGGCAATAAAATTGCATATACTTGGATTTTTGGGTCGCTTATTACAAACCTTAAAACATAATTCTAAAATTCAAGATGGCAGATGTGGAATTCAAGATGGCGGATATAATGGACCAAAAAGTCAAAAACGTTCTGATTAGTCTTGAATTATTCTACATGGCGTTCGATGTAGCTGATTACGAACTTGAAATCAAAATTCTAAAATTCAAGATGGCGCATTTGAAATTCAAGATGTGGGATAAAATTTGACAGAAAAAATTCAAAAACGGCCTGATTGTCACATCCACTCATTGATTTTACACATTACCGTCACTCATTTCACACTTTGAGAAGGTACGGTAATTAAATTATATATTTATTGTTAATAACTAGTTTCTACTTAATATTAAAACAATTAATATTACCTACACCTTCTTTTATGTATTTCATTTAATTTCCTCGTTCTGGAGTCATCAAGATTACAATTATTTTATTAGTGTACTGTTTCAGCATAAAGTCAAATCACCTAGCTTTGATCCTTTGAAGGTTATTAATAATAAAAATCCATCCATTTTTTTTTTATTTTACACGTCTTTTTCACCTTTAGGATGGGTGGTAGCTGAAAAATAATATCTGGAATAGGAAGAAACAAATATTTCACATATGAGGTGCAGTTATATTTGCTCTAAGCAGCCTATTTTTTCTTGAGTATCGCAGTAGTTACAGTCGCTTGGACGTTAATGGATTAAGTAGCTGGATTTTTCATCGATCCTAACATAAATTGTATTCGTGAATTAAGAAATAAGAATAATACGCGGCCCTTTCTATATCATTTAATACGTTTACTTAAAAAAAATGTATCGTAAAGTGAAGAATTTTTACTGAGAGTTAGTGCATTCAAAGAATTTTGGTTTTGTTAATCACTAACCCAAAAATCTTAGTATATAACTTTTCGAGACCAAACGGAAGATTTTTTACTTTTTGTCTGCCATATTGGATCCGCCATCTTGAATATTGGATCTACCATCTTGAATTTCAGAATGCTAACATCAGACTCATAATTAGCAACTTTAAAAAACTTATTTTACATTTTTTCGTAACCAACCAGGCCGTTTTTGAATTTTTTCTGCCAAATTGGATCCGCCATCTTGAATTTCAAATGCACCACCTTGAATTTTAGAATTCTGATTTCAAATTCGTAATCAGCGAACGCCATGTAAAATAATTCGAGACTGAACAGAACGTTTTTGACTTTATGGTCCATTATATTGGGTCCGCCATCTTTAATCCCACATCCGCCATCTTGAATTTTAGGATTATGTTTTCGGATTTGTAATAAGTGACCCAAAAACCCAAGTATATGCAATTTTGTCGCCAAACCGAAAAAAAAACCTTTATATAAGTTTTCTTGGTCACAATCGAAGTTTTCGACAATTCGGTCCGCCATATTGGATCCGCCATCTTGAATTTTGCAATTCTGACTTCGGATTTGAATTCACCGACCTTCAAAACATAAATACATATCAAAATATGTTCATGGTAATTTTTTTAAATACTTACAAAAAGGTAGTACATGTATGTGCTTTACAATGATTTCATGAATCAAATTCCCTAAAATTAGACATCTTCTATCACTCATATCTCACTAACTAAGGATATGCTCAACTTGAAACTTTATCAGAAGCATGTTCTAATTGTAAACCATCATTTAGCACATTATTTACAGTAAAATTTAGAGGAGCAAAAATGGGCGAATTTTGCGGTCACTTTTTCCTATATTTTTTACTTCAACAAAAAGTTTCTAGAAAGAAAAACAAACGATCAATTTTCAGAAGCGAATAACTCGAGAACGGTTGAAGATAGAAACTTTTCGTTGCAGTAAAAAATGTAGGAAATTTTGTCAGCTTCCAAAAAGGTAAGAATATTTTTTTCCTCTAGGACCAACAGTTTTCGAGTTATAAGCGAAAAGCCAAAAAAGTCCAAATTTAGGGCTTTCCGGAAGCCCCCCACCGCAAGGCTGACCTCCAAGAGTCGGGGACTTTTAGTATATTTACCTCCTAGCTACCCCAAACCCATCCCTGAAGTAAAAAATTCTGCCCCCCTTCATGTAGTCTACACCCCCATATTAAAATTTCGTTGACTGGACTCAGAATGTAATCCGAATATAATTTAATAGAACATTTTTTATATAAGCAAAAAGTTTTAGTCATTTCAGAAATATGTTAAATAGCTAAGTTAATTTAAGCAACAGATACTTCAGTAATTAATATCGATCACATATTCTTAAAATACTTCCATTTATTTTTATCAGCAGAGTAACCGATCGTTATCCTACCATACTGTATTTATTATAAGAGTCTAAAACAAAAACAAGAAATATGCGGAAAATCAAATTCTCTTCAGGATTAAAAGCTCCACGCTAAAGGGAATGCTAGCCCGTATTATTAAACTTGTAATACATTGTAACTAATATATTGTAAATTTTTCAAGAAGGAGATCCAGAAAAGGTATCAAATTATCTCCCTATTCTATAATTAGTAATGTAGCTGAAATTATTGGAAAATGTATAAGAAGTCGCCTATTACAGCACTTTAACAAATGAAAATATTATTTCACCGTCTTAGTACGGCTTCATAGAACAGTTGTCGATATCAGAGATTATGCTTAATCTACGTACAATTTGTTGAACAAAATCTGGTATACACACTGTATATTACAGTTTCTAGATTTTACACATTTTCGTACATTTCCTGCTGAATTAAAAACCTTATGACATTTTGCTCTAAAATGATAACAAAACAGTTTATACATCGAGACCGTTTACTCTCCCCTGGCTATCGATCTTGCCAAAAATCTGAAACTTGGCTAATGATCCAAAAATAGGTTCAGATTTATAGGAAAATTATCTAATAAATCCTTTCCCAAAAAGAGGTGGGTTATAGGAGATGGAAAAATTATAGCAAATTACGAAATTTTGTAATTTTATGTATTCTGTAATGCTAGTGATGGGGAAAACATATTACAACGTCTAACCTATAACTTCTATAAGTATCGAAAAAAACATTCGAATATAATTGAAATATTAATTTA
The DNA here is from genome assembly GCA_936432065.2 of Rutpela maculata. NCBI lineage: Eukaryota > Metazoa > Arthropoda > Insecta > Coleoptera > Cerambycidae > Rutpela > Rutpela maculata. The sequence continues at coordinate 136,389,938 of OW386285.2, read as the reverse complement.
AATTATATGAACCATTTTCTCCGAAACAATTATTTAACAGAGGCATAATTGTTTCGGAGAAAATGGTGAAATATAGCAGTTATTATATACTTGTTAAAAATCGTTTCAGACTACAGATAATTTCAATTTTAAAAGTGAAGGGCAAAGTATGCGCATAAATTTCAAACGTAATATATTTATTTAATAAATAAAGAATACACCCATTTAAAAAAAATGTCTTGGTCACACTTGGAACCAAAATAAATGTTTCATTATTACTAAGAACAATTAACATTTTACATTGACGACTTTAAATTGGCATTTACAAAAATATTACTGCTTATCACAAAATTATAAGCATTAGAAAATGTAATACACATCTGAACTTGAAGCCTCCATAGCAAAAAAACTCGAATTTTAATACAGTAATAAACAAATAAACGAGCACAAAGATCTAATAGAACTTTAAAATTCACAACGCACTATCTGCACTACTCGATTTTGACTGATGTGGGCGCTGAAATAAATCATGTAATGGCCAATGAACCAAAATAGTGTGACGTTTCACTCCCACTCTAACTATTCCATCCTATTTCTCACATCGACCTTATTGCCACTGTACATAAGACCATGGTTAAAATTGAATTTGAAATTTCAGAAAATCTGTGAATATTTAACTATTGAATTATCATCCTAATGTTTTAACTTTAAAAGCTGCGGCTTCTTGTAATAATACTGTAATTTTTAAGTCCTCTTGAAATTTTTTCAGAAATTAATTGTTTATTGCGTACGCGTAATACCTATGTCGGGCATAACTCCATCATCTTATTTTTATTTGTTTTGCTGGTTGAAGTTTAAGGTTATGTATAGTGGATTATTTCTTTTATAACTTTCAAGGATTTTACAGTATTTAAAGTGTTTGTATATCAAAAATGGTCCAAAAATTAAATTTTTCTGCGATTGCTCAATTTTTTAAGGATAAAGAAACAGTCATGGTCAAGGCAGAGCGGGCCGCATGAAAGGAATGATTATGATCCTGGAGTACTGATTGTTAAGGGAGAAGTTCATGCTAGCATGAGAGATAGAATCTATAAAGTAGAGGTGTGTGCTTTTTTAAAAAATAAATATATTTTACTTTAAATGTAATTAATTGTTTTCAGATATTTTTGAATAATGATAAAAATATAACCGATGCAGAATGTACTTGTCCAAGGGGATTATGGTTATGCCATCATATGGCTGCTCTGGCTCTCTTTGCACACTATAATATTTCTGTAAAAGTACGAACATGACAAAGATGTTACGCAGCTATAGAAGTTCAGGCCGCTGTTTCGGTCGATGCATTGAAGCCATCAATTTGTACTAGGAGCAGTTCACCCTGCTAGCATCGACGGTATGTGCGGTTATATTTAAATGTATAGATTTGTTTTACACATTGATGGCTTCGATGCATCTACTGAATTTGCGGTCTGAACTTCTAGCTGCATAGCAACTTCGGCATGTTCGTACCGTACCGTAACAAATGAAGCGTGCTCATGGAATATGTCGTATTTACTAGATAGTTCAATTTTAAACTATTTTAATCGTATATATATTTAATAGAAATAAGTTCTGAATAAATGATACAATATGTAATTTCTTTATTTATTTGCGTTTCTAAATCAAAACATTTACAAATAAATGTCTAAACACGAGGTTAGAGGCAAGGCCCCACAAGGGAGGGTCAGTAGATACTGTGGTACCTGGGCCCGGTTAGGCCAGTAAATGCAATTCTCGCTCGTTAAGAGACCTGGACAAATTTTTTTTTTCAAATTTCTCCTAGGCGCGGGGGCCTGCCAGTGAATTTGGTACAGGGGCCTGGTTAGAAGACGAAAATCTCTGATAACAGTATAAAATAATGGAAAGCAATTCAATTCAAATAAAACAGACTTTGAGGTTAGAGCACAAAGAAATAATCAAAGAACTACGTTCTCAATAATTTTCCAGATACTTGTAGAACGCATGCGCATAAACAACCATTTAGAAAACATTTTTTTAATTTATTCACGGTAGAGAAAATTGATTACCACATGTAAAAAAACTTATAATCCAGCTCTATTTTTATACTAGTAGTTAGGTTTCAATAGTTAAATATGAAAAATAACGTACCAATCCTTAGATACATTTTTAAGTAATTTATTTTGACCCTTAAAGCACATGTACATAAGGAATGCTTCAAAGAGTGGATGGAAAGGAATTCAAATTAACCTCCTCGTGAATGACGTCACGACTATTGTGGTCCATTGCGATTCATTTTATTATGTGTAAAGGTGTTGGCTACACATGGCTCAAAAGAGCGATCGTGTTAACTCTATTACATATTTTAATTCTTGGCCACGTTTTTAGCTTTGTTGCCCCACTGTGGCGTCGCCTTAACCCTTTATTGCAGGTTAGATATTTTACATATTATTTATAAAAACTGCAGTAGAATCCTATAGATTGAGCAAGCAATTAGAATTATATTAAAAGTTCAATAAATCGACGGAAGAGATGTTTACTCTAATTGTTTTTTAAATTTGTGGTAAAGGGCATAGCAGGATAAGCATGTGTTAGGTGCCCCCGCACCAATCGGGTCGAAATTTTTAGCACAAGTTGACAGTAGTGTTAGATGAAATTTCCCAAAATATTATTTTTGGAAAACCATTTTTACGGGAGTTATGAGAAAAAGAAAAAGAAAAACGGGAAAAAAAATTTTTCTCGAGAACGGATAAACCGATTTTCATGAAAAAAATATATGTTATGGCTTTTGATAGTGCAAATGTGGGAAAAAATTATTGAGTCCATTTGTCGAAAAAAAGTGGTGAAAAAATTTTTTCAAAATAAAAAATTATTTTTTCTTAGGGGATGTTCTAGAGGCACACCCACCATTTCCAAATAAAAGCTTATATGCCCCTTTAAAACATATCCAATTTTCAGAGCGATCGGAAGGGTACAACATACTCAAAATTGATAATCATTGGCAGACTGCGGACGGCGCGTAATCTATGTAATGAAGCACGACTTTTTTGTAAATATTTCGTGCAAAGACGAGATTACCTTCTCCCCGTCGTTTTCGAGGGTGCTGAATACGATACAAGTGGTGGGAGAAGTTTTTGACCGCTGCAACCCCCTGCAACTTTTTTGTAAAATTTTTTCAAAATAAAATTTTTTTATGGGATGTTCTCGAAGAATGAAGACTAAGAAAAGTCTCATCAATATAGATTCGTGAGAGGCAGGAGGACTCACGCAAAAAAGTCAACCCGAATTGTGAGAGGCAAGGGGACTCATAATAACCAAGCACCTCGACTAATGAGAGGCAAGGGAACTTACAATAAACAAGCGCCCCGACTAGTTAGAGGCAAGGAGACTCACGATAAATAAACACTCGTGAGAGGCAAGGGGACTCACAATAAACAGGCACCTTCACTAGTGAAAGGCACTGTAACCTCCTCGTAGTGGACTTTGAAAACTAGTTCTTTTGTAGGCTGACTGCGGAAGTCATCCTTGCAAAATCTTCAGATTTTCAAACTAGATTTTGTTTGACCCCACAGTTGACGTCAGAGAATTTTTGTACCACACTTCTTGAAGTTTGATACTGATTTAAATGGCCGCCAGTGACCGTTGTAGTAAGATGTAGTAAGATGTAGTAATGAACCGCTAGTCTATGTAATAAAGGCAGAAATAGTATAAATATTTCTTGCAAAGACGAAATTATCTTCCTCCGTCCGTTTTCGAGGGTGTTGAACACGATGCAAGTGGTGGGAGAAGTTTTTGACCGCCGAAAACCTCCTAAAACGGCCACCCCTCTTATGGATCTCTTTATGTTTTCTATACGGGTCTGGAGAGTCATTTATCAACGGGTTATACTTGAAATAACATGGAAGATGGTTATAGAGTAAGTTGAGTCCAGACAGCAGGTCTAGGGGGTTAATTAAACCCTTCCGAGGAGTGGAAAATAATTTTTATCAAATAATTCGGGTTCAAACGCGTTTCTCCCGTTTTTGGGCTGATCATGGGAAAAATATTCATTTTTAGCTCCAACCCTTCTTCATCTCTCAAACGGTGAGTGAGAGGTGATTTTTGCCCGTTTGAGGGGGTTGGAGATAAAAATAAATATTTTTCCCGTGATCAGCCACCCCAAAAAAGAGGTATACGTATTTGAACCGAATCATTTGAAAAAAAAAAACCTACACCTCTTGGGAGGGTTTAATCAACCCCCTAGGCCTGCTGTCTGGACTCTACTTGCTCTAAGCTCTTCCATATTATTTCAAGTATAACCCGTTGATAAATCACTCCCCAAACCCGTTTATATATGAAAACATAAAGGGATCCATAAGAGGGATGGCCGTTTCAGGGGGTTGCGGCGGTCAAAAACTTCTCCCACCACCTGCATCGTGTTCAGCACCCTCAAAAACGCAGGGGGGGGAGGTAATCTCGTCCTTGCACGAAATATTTACAAAAAAGTCGTCTTATAATGCTTCATTACATAGACTACGCGCCGCCCGCAGTCTGTCCCCTAAAAAAAAATTCTTTTTATTTTGAAAAAATTTTTTCACCACTTTTTTTCGACAAATAGGTTCAATAATTTTTTCCCACATTTGCACCATCAAAAGTCATAACATATATTTTTTTCATGAAAATCGGTTTATCCGTTCTCGAGAAAAAATGTTTTTTTCATTTTTCTTTTGACCCCCATAACTCCCGTAAAAATGGTTTTCCAAAAATAATATTTCGGGAAATTTCATCTAACATTACTATCAACTTGTGCTAAAAATTTCGACCCGATTGGTGCGGGGGCACCTAACAGGTGCTTATCCTGCTATGCCCAATGTTGTGTAAATTGTGAAGGAATCGCATTTATGACGATGATAAGGTAAAACGGTGGAAGGGATATATGCAAAACTTATTTAATGACGAAGAATGTGGAAATCTAGTAGCAACTAATTGCGGTACCGGGCGAACAATCACACATATGCAGTTTTCACGAAAGCTGCTAATCTTAAAAGAAAAGTTTTAAATGAAAATGTTACGCCCATCCTTTGTCTTCATTTCTTCTCTATATTATTGGTATCTATTTCGAAAGATAAAAAGTTTTCCCTTGCTCTATTTGTCCCTGCAACAGCCTAACACAACTTAAAAAAAACATATTTTCCATTTTTATTAATGTTTGACCTTTATATTAGCGTTAGCAAATATGTAGTAATAATGTAGAAGATCTCACCTTATTCGTTTGAAGGATATGGCACTATTTTATTTCTTAAGGGTGCAAGCCGCGCTCACCGCTTTGACTCTGTGTGGGTATTTCCACTCTTAATACAGAGGCGTAGCTGTGCGCCGGCAATTCGGGCAGTTGCCTGATGCCCCAGGTTTTTGGAGGCCCCCGGGTCCCAGGAAATATTAATATCGCGGTGTATTCGCATTCACAGGAGTGTAATTGGTTTCCCAGAAATATTAATAGTATTATCGTGTTGTTTCGCAGCGGTGTGGTTTCAAAAATTATTTAAGATCAACATGGGTCAACAGGGATTAAGCCAATTGGCTTTGTCATCAATCGAATCAAAATGGCTCTAACTGAAATAATAAATAACTATGTCGATCCCGAGGTTCGAAAAAGAGAATTTTAATAGAGAATTATCATTATTTTTCTTTAAGTGGTTAATCGGATCTCATTTATGTTGTTTAAATAAAATTAACCGACTTCAAGAAATATATTAACCGATTTTAAAAAATTTAAAAAAGGAGGAGGTTCTCAATACGACCCGTATGTATGTTTTTTTATATACTATTCAATAATTACTCTGACGTAGCTTAAACGATTTCTGTCAAACCTGGTGCACACTGTAGGCTATGGTGCGACGGTGGTCCCCTACTTTTATAAAGCTACATCTAGTGTAAGGTGAATAAAAATTGGAAACAATTTTTTCTAACCGACAACATAGTATTATTCTTCAGTTAACATTCACATGGTTCCCAACATAAACAGAATTTCAGAATAATTTCCTTCACTATGTAGACTTTAAATAAATAATAGAAGCTACTAAGTAGGTTGAAAAAAAAAAAATTAAATAGAACCGCAAAAAATATCTCTAAAAAGTAAGAAATAAAATTTCACTCAGTTTTATTAATGGAAAAGCAGCAACCTTATTACCTAATATCAATTTGAAATCAGTGCAAAACATATTTTTGCAATTAGATATTTTTGTACCGATTTAAAATTGATATTAGGTAATATGGTACAGTTCCTTGCACTTTCCACTAATAGGTGGACAGATATTAGTAAAACTGATTGAAATTTTATTTCTTACTTTTTAGAGATATTTTTTGAAAGCAGTTCGATTTTTTAAAACATTTTTTTTATCTTTTGTTTTTTGCATATCACTATTGTCTATAGCGGCATCAAAATGTATGTCGTCGAGGGCCTCATATAACCTAACTATGCCTCTGTCTCAGTAAGATTCGTTATGTTTTGATATATGATTTAGAACCTGAATCCTATGATATACGAAAAAGATAAAATCTGTACTTACTGAGGATTGCTAACTGCTCTCTCTCTCTCTCTCTCTCCAAGATTGGCTTCCTCTTACAGAGCTTATATCCGAATTGCTTTGTTAGAATTCAACTTCAACTTCTGTGATCTGATCGATGTCTTGAATTTCAGACGTACGGGTCCTGGACGATTCCTTTATTTAGTGCCGACCCAACACACAAAAGCACACGAGATATTAGACTTAAAGTTATTCATTCAATCAATAAAATGCAACAGTTCAAATAATACTATGTATTGGTTTAATCCAAAATGTATAAATGAGGAGCAACTTATCAAAACGCATTATGTCCACTTTGGGACAAAATTGAGTTAGATATGAATTACGATTCACTGTGACCATATGTTCTTATGAATGTACACTAGACACATCGAAAAGCTTTATGCCTCAGTGTTTTTGTATAGCAAAATCTAACCGCCACATCAAAATGCGTTATATCCCTCCATCATACATTGCATTTGTGTGGTCGTGTTATGACAGGTTGTCGTTTTGTGGTTTTCTAATCTAAAATAGTTGTAATATTGCTTCAAAATACTCAGGACGAAACTGGTGAATATTTCCAATTTTTTAATTGCCACTATTTTCTGACTCAACTGCATTATGTCCTAAACCAAACGCATCAAAATGAATTAATTTCCACCAATTCAATAAAACGTATTAAGTCCAATCATTTTCAATTTTTTTTTTTTTTTTTTTTTTTAGTTAAAGCAATATTGATTTAAATGAAGTCATTTTTCAGATTTTTGCAATTTTGAACGAAATTCATTGTTTCTGCCGTACGGTATAACAAAAAATAGTTTTTTGCCTCTATTGAAATACTACTCTAGGAGGACATAATGCGTTTTGATAAGTTGCTCCTCAAATATGCAAGAATCTATCTAATACATGTAAGAAACTGTCTCTCCAAAGAGGGCAAGGGCGAATTCGTCCTCTATAGGGCGTGTATCTCGACCACCATACAATGGAGAGTGTGTAGTAACAATCGACTTAGCACAAAAAGATTCACAATTTCTTAGAAGTGTATGAAAACACTTTGACTTGACTTTGACGAGTATAATATAAAAATATTTTCCTAGAATTTTGAAGCACTTGTGGTTAGCTTTATAGTGTTCACCACCATTATTTTTGAATTTCGCGCGAAATATAAAATTTACAAGTTGCTCAACCTACCTTGTGATCGTCCATAACCTGCTCTGTGTTCTGTTCTTTTTCTGTTCTTGAATACACTGGTGAGAGCATAGCGGGGAAGAAGGACGGGTAACTCAAACTAACCAATATCATAAACAAATATTTTGCAATCTCTGTAAACAATATTAAAAAAACAGTACTATCTGCAGCAATAAAATTTATAGCATATATAACGGATATTCGGATATGATACAAGAAGACTACAATCTCTAATGTTCGTGTTTACAACCTCCGACTAAAGAACTTATATCTAGATACATAATGGCTACCTTTTCTTCATATACCTTATTTGCTCCTAACATAGTCACATTATATGTCCATTAAAATGGATAGATGAACATCACATCCCATAGGCAACAGAGGCGGGTATGTGTAAAAGGGAAAATGTAAAATATTGTACCTATTGTATGTGATAATTATTGGTTAACTTCTAGGAATATTAACGCAGATTGAAAAAATACAATAGGTAAAGATGTTTTATTCAAGGGAGATATGCATTGGAAGGATATTATTTATAATATTATTATTAAAACTATAAATTGAACCTCATCATGTTACGACTATGACCTACTTACTTATGAAATGATCGATTTCTGCAAATGGCACAGCACTGTTGCATGTTGCACTAAACTGTCTAAATATGAACAGAGAATATTATTTAGGTATTAGGCAAATCACAACTTAAAATAAAAAGACTTCTTCACCACATTTTGATCGAAAAACACTTATTAACATTAATGACTGATACTGTCAAAACTGTCAAACTGTGATTATGATAATCGAACTGAAGCCGACCGTGTACGAGCGGCCGCGAATACGCCGATGGGCCAATCAGCAACTTATGAGAAGAAGTGCCTTAGATTGGGAGTCTTTCGGGATCATAAAATTCATGCCATTATGTATCTAGATATAAGTTCTTTAGTCGGAGTTTAGAACACACCGCAAACTACCGGAAAAATCTTACACAAACTTCACAGACAATACTGAAGAGCTATTAGTAAAGCAGCACTCCTGCTGAAGCAACCTGAGAACCTGGCTACAGTCAAACAGGCTAAAGTTGAAAAGTCAAGGCATGAGCGTGACCGTGGGTCCGAAACGGAAGCAACTACCATGTCCTTTCTCGGACGAAAATATGAGTAACAATCATCAAGGCTCAGTCTTTCTTTAATCTTTCCGACGGTCCACAGTAGATATTCAAAAGGGTAATGCTTATATCAAGGAATTCAAGTAACCTCCCTTATATCCATTGTCCTATTTACAAATCGCAACTTAAACATAATAAATGTATGAACGATAATACAACCAAACATTAAAACTAATAATTAATTACGTTTGTTATATTAGTGCTAGGGCTCTTTTCAATATATGTACTAAAAATGGTTTTCGTCATGATGATTTTACCGCCAACACCGAATAGCTCTACAGGTGGTCTCTACATGAGTTCAAAACCAACTCGATGCAACAGTTACGCACCACCTAATTCGTTAAATAAAAATCACCAACCTGCAATCGAGTTCTATAATTTATTTCCTTTCTTTACTTCCCGGCTTCTTGTCTATACTTCTGGTTTTTATTTTCTCCCAAGGGGATCTTTCTCCTTCCAGCTGTTAAAATTCTCTTTTTCTTTTCCCCCTTTTTCCCTTTCCTCCTTTCCAGTCCTACCAACACTATCTAGTAACCGTAACTGACAGATTCTCTCAACGAGTCACATTTTCACGTTGGCGGGTAAATAAGTTTAAATCCGGTTACTTCAGTTTCAATAGTGATTATATCATTCACAAGAACTTGTCATTTGAAAATTACATGAGATGCTCCTGCTCCCTTGTAGTAGAAGTAAGGAGTTGGGAGTTTCCCAAAAAAAAGCAAAATCATGCTAAAGTTACGAAATCTATTCGTCCTTCTGTTTTCTAGTGGTGGTAGTTGAATGGTCCCCGTTTCACGTCTTTCTTGAATAACTCGAAAACTACGACCTCTAGTGAAAAAGTATCCTTATACAAAATTAAGTTAGATAAAATTTTCTACAAATAAGTTCCTATTCATTTTTTATGTAGGATCAATACTTTACGAAATACAGAGGGTTGAAAACTCGTGAATTAAAAAAAATCGAGTTTTAATGACATAAATGAAATTTTAATACTAAATGAATTTAAAACTAACAGAAAAACTATATTATTAATAATAAACGAACATTGTCTTAAATCTAAACATTTTAAAAGTCAGCAAAATCATCATCACGTCGTCGTCGTTCAAATTGTCGTCTAATGGCGCACGTACACTACACGTACCACGGCAAGTGCCACACGCCAATGAGAATGGAATTCCGGCTTTTCGGCAACCACAGCGTCCCCCACACCTAGTAGAACATCGGCAAAAGATGGAGTTCAAAATCGCTTGCGAAGATATTGGTTCTTTGGTGGTAAGCGGGGTTAGCGATCAATTTTCCCTTCGGTTCCATCTCCACTGGTTTAGGGTAGGCGATTGTTGAGCCATTGCTGTATGTAAGTAAGTAAGCGCACCGCTGTAAGTAACAAGAAATTTTGTAAAAAACAGTTAATATGCCTGCAAATAAACTCTGAAAGAGTGTTGTTGCGCAGCTCTTTTGGTTGGTGGCAGTGTAGCTAGATCAGGTTTTGGCGTGGTTTATTTAAGTCTCGCTCATCTGCAGTCGCTTCCATTTTACGCGGTGAAGTAGGAAAGAAAGAAAGACGTGAAAAGGGGACCTTTAAACTACGATACGGAAGGTTTAACTTCTCTTAATTTAGGTCATGGATTCCAAGTAACTCAAAACATCGTTTATGTTTAGGTCCGGAAAGTCCCTTTGTAAGAATGTCAGCTGCCATTTCTTCTGTAGAAATGTGGCTCAATTTCAAGAGACCATCTCTTAAGGCTTCTCATACAAAATAATGACGAATGTCAATATGTTTTGTACGTGCATGTAAAGCAGGATTTTCCACAATTTTCTGAGCTTCTAAATTGTCATTGAAGATTTCCATATCAGCAAGTTTCTAAAAACCAAGCTCAAATAGAAATTTGCGTAGATACACCGCTTCCTTAGTCGCTTCTGCGAGCTCCATATATTCAGCCTCCTTTACATCTTCGAGCATTTTCTTAACTTTAGCAGCAGTGTGCCCTTTATCTCGATCTTCTCTCAAGATTGATTCTAATCCATCTTCGGGCAATTCTAGCAATTCCATGTCAATTTCTTCATCCAAAGTTTCATTTAGATATGCCGTTGATACGTCGAGTTGATGAACGGTCATATCGAATTATGCTGCCAGCGCCATTATGGTTCAAATCGAGCTTAAACGAGCTACAGGAGCAAAAGTGTCATGGAAGTCTACTCCTGGTCTTTGGGTAAAGCCTTCCGCCACGATTCGAGCTTTTCTTTTTTCAATGAAATCATATTTATTCCTAATATACATTTCTACTTGTTTATTTGCATAACTCACTGTATGCTATGTAGCTCTGGAACTTTGTTATTCATTATTATTAAATACTTTTTCATTATTATTACAATAGTTATTTGAATCTTTTCTATTAGTATTACATATCTACCTAATACATTTTCTCATTATATTTTAAGGGTATAAATGAAGGAATAGCTGTTAAGCTAAACTTCTAGATTAAGAGAATTGTATTTCATTTCTCTACTAAAGACGATTTATTATTATTAATAATAATAATTACTGTGTGGCAACTATAAGTGTCTTTTATATTAAAAAATATTTGCTTCAAGTAGTAATATGTAGTAATACATTCTTTCTTGATATTTGTGTATGAATTGTATGATATATGACAGCTGAAATATTATCGCCAAGATCGTATGCAACGAATTTGGAAAAAATTGAAATGATTTGTTTGACGTCCAATTAGTTGAATTTGACAACTTAAATTAGAGCATACCAAGAAAAGTAAATAAATGATTTCTTATTGTAAAACGTTCATTAATTGCTCATTCATTCAGTAACTATTTTTACAACGTGTAAGATAAATCGCTTAAATATTTCTTCGTGAGGCTATTCCATGGCTAACAGTATGTATACAACAGCACCAGATCAAGATTACGTCATTACATTGCTGCAGTAAAATGGTGTATCTCTTACTCCTGATAATATATGTAACAAATTGTTCTCGCCTAATTAAAACTGAATAATAGTCTTGTAATTTATAGGCAGGGCTGGCTCAAGGAGGGAAGAAGCGGGCGGCTGCCCGGGTGGCAAATTCTAAGCCACAGTAACCAAGTAAAATATTATCAAATCACCAAATGTATATGTAGTTACCAAAAAAACTAAAAATAGTTTTCCGAAAATTACTAATATAACTATTTAACTGGCAAGCTACCAAGTAATAATAATGAACAATATTACTTGCCTCCATATTAGTCCCTCATCGGTGCTCTAGGTGGAACTGAATATGAATATAAATTAAATGTAGTTGCATAATAAGCTTCAGCAACAAAAGTACAAAACGGAATTTTTTTATCATACTGGGGATGCCGCTCGAAATTAATTAGAACAGCGGTTTTTAGCACAGTGATCACTTCAGTTTTCTATATCATATTCATAAACTGCAAACAACGCCCCAGTTTGGAATGTATTCTAACAGATAATGGTTCATTTATTTTGATATGAATGCTGACGAGGTAGCAGATGAACTATCTGTATTATGTACGTTAGTGGAACCCAACCATTCACCTCGTGAGATGCTAAAATTAGTTATCGAAACGGATATTGCACATAGCACTCTATAGCCTTAGGACAACCAGTGGCCATACTTAGAGGATAAGCAAGACATCCTATGGACGTCCTAAACTGGGATTACCCATAGATGTCTTCAATGGGCTAGCCCATGGTTGTCCATAGAAAGGAAAAGGGGCCAATTTAGGTTCAAATCTGGACAACCTACAGACATCCACAATGGGATAGCCCATGGTTGTCCATAGGATGAGAAAGGGATGAATTTAGGTTAAAATTTGGACAACTTGCAGACATCCACAATGGGATGGCCTATAGTTGTGCATAGGAAGAAAAAGGTTAAAACCTGAACAACCCACAGAGATCCACGCATAGTTGCATCCGGTTATCCGTAGTATCTCTTACTAAAATATCATGATTGCTACAGACAACAATTTAAAATTCTGGGTATACTCACCCTCCCTTGCGTGATAAATAAATTAAGAGGAGAGCCACCTACCATGACTTATTGAAACTAGCGCTAAGAACGAGCTAGTTATTATTTATATAAATATATAGGTATCCAATATACTTATATTCAACTCAAATTTGTATCTCAGTTTAAGGTAACTCATTGCAAAATCGTAAATTGATACTTGTACGTCTCTTTGTTTTTTCTTTCCTGAGGACAAGATTTTTCCAAAGAACGCCTGCATAAGAATATAAAGACTGAGAAGTAATGTTTGGAAAACGATATTAATATTTCATGATGAAACTTGGCATAAGTAAATCCCAAGATATTGGTCACTTGTATTTATATTTACAATTAAGATATTTTGGCATTATTACTTTGTTTGTAGCCCTTCATGCAGAGGTGTATTTATCGGAAAAACAGAGAAATATGTTACCATCCTATTTACAGGTTTTTATGCCACATAAAGAATTAATATTTGTACTGATAATATAAATTTTGTATTTTATTTACTGTAAGCTTCTATCTTTCATATTCATATAGGTTATCCAATGGATATCCCTGTTATGGCTGTTATTAACGTCATATTTTATAAGTAATGTCTTCCGCTAATAAAATTCATTCTGTCACATTGAAAGTATAATGTAAATATGAATTAAATAAGAAAGTTCTTATTTGTACCTTAGGTGAATTATGAATGATCATGTATTTGGGATCTACATTAGCCTAACAACACCTGTGGATAGCCCTTGTGATATCCTTATCCCTATATAATAGGTTTAATATAGAACAAACAACCCTAAAGGCTATCCTATAGATATTCGTATAGCATATCTAGTAGATATCCCCATTTTGGCTGAAATTAGGACCAAAGGATGATCATTGAACTTCTGATCAGCATTACTAATGAACAATCCATTTATTGGATATGCGGGATCATTTTAGGATATCCCGGGGCTATCCCGTACTGCGTGGAATTGTGGCACTTAGAATATTATTAACAATACCAATCACATTTGCAAGGTGAACGTACTTTCTTGAAACTCAAGCTAATTAAAACATACCTTCGCCTATCTATGACTCTATGAAGGATTAAGTGGGTTGGCAATATCATTGCTATTGAGCACAAATTCGGTACAATATTGAATACTGGCGATTAAATAAAAGAATATGCAGAAATAAAAGCTAAGAAACAATTGTTTCACTAATTTATTAATGTTATATAAATAATTTATTATTTGTTATTCGTATGTAAAATGTTCTGTTTCTTATGTGTGATATATATTTGTTGTCTAATTTCTACAGTGTGGTGTGTTTATTTGAAGTTTTAAAGTGATTAATTTTTTCAATTATTTTACCCTTTTAAATACAGTAATCATATGGGTAAAAAGCCAAAAACTGCTGTAAATTACAGGTACAAAAAAATCGAACTTTAAAAAGGATTCAATGGGTGGTTACTAAAATGTTATAAAGAATTACGGGCTAAAAGATAATCTTATCTATATGAGAGCGGGGCAGCAAAATATCTGGAGCCAGCCCTGTATAGGAATTGTTCACTTCTATTTTTCATATTTACCGTATCTAGTTCTACGATCTACTAACAATTTTTCACCCTTTCACTCTTCAGATATACTGATGCAAACTATCAATATATGTGGAATATTCTTAGTGCCTCCGTGGCATATTTGTCTAATAATAGGCGTTGAACTAGTGGGAATATATTTTTCAGCAATTTATTATTAGAGGTTTTAATTATTATCCATTAATTATTAGACGCAGCGAAATACACCACCTAGGGTGTTATTAATTTAATTGGTATAATTAAATTCTTAATTGGAATTATTTGTTGCTGTCAGAATATTATGTTAAATAGCTTTAATTTTAATATTTGACTTCATTCATTTTGTAGCACTAACATAAACATACCATGGAACTTCAACTAGACATTATTCATTGAAATTAAGTATTTCACGAAATAAATTATTATACGATGTGTCCCAACTAGGCCTAAAATTCGAAAAGCCGGACTTTACTTATAAATTTGACCGGACATTTGGTACAAAAAGCCGAACAGTATTCGTTCGTCATAAAAAAATAACGAAAAGAAATCAGTCTTTCAATATCTTTATCAAACTTGATTAATTTAAAAATAAACATTTGTTACATAGGAACAGAAAAAGTCATCGCAAAACAATAAAATCTTGTCGTTTCTTGAGATTCTAAGCCTATTTGAACAATAAACATTTTTAAAAAAATTTTTGTCGTTACTATACTTCCAATGGATGTGGAAGTAAAATGTATAGAAAAACGACTAAAAACGAAATAAACCACGTTTTAGAGCCTCAGGCAAAAAGCCAATCAAAAGCCGGACAGATCGGACATGTTAATTATTAGCCGGACGAAACCATAAAAAGCCAAACATGTTCGGCTAAAGCCAGACGCCTGGCAACCCTAGTTCCAACAAACACTCCTATAGTGGTCAATTCTAGACAATTGTGACAGGTCCGGTCCAACTTCAGTTTTTTGCCGAGTGCATAGAATTCGGAAAAGGAAATATTTAGAACATTTTAATTAGTCTCTAGATATCAGTATTTTACTCTACCACAAAAAACTGAAAAACAAAGTAAGTCAAAAATAAAATAAAAATAATGATTGTGATCAAATATTTCTTATTGAAACCACTGTGGATTACAAAAATAAATAAATGAAATACGTTAAAACGTTAAAAAAATTGTCCTACATCTATGATTAAATAAAATCTTCTTATTCACAACGTCTTGTCAGACGTTTTGTGGTTCATAAATGATTCCAGTTGGTCTCCACTTGATGTATAGCATCTCAGATGATATCACGCCTCTATCGCTGTTGTCTGTTACAGTTTGATTAAAGCTGTTTCGTAACATCAGAAAACATTCAGCTTCTTCGTCTCTTCTGGTAGTTATCATTTGCTCGGTCTATAATCATTATTTTTCTTTTATTTTAATTTATAGTTAGATCTTAATCAAAGTTTATTGTCTGAGTCCTATCCAACAGATGTATGAATTCATCCTCGCTTGCTGCAACTAAGGAGGTATCATCTACAAATCCCAAGTTAGAAATTTTAGATCCTCTACGCTTTTACTTGTCAGTTCTCCAACACACGTCGCATCGCATGTTTACTATAAACGTTAAAGGAGATTCGTTGTCTACTTTCTCTAAAGCAAAATTTTCTTCATACAATGGGCACTTAATAAATATCAGATGTTTGGGTGTCTCCATCTCCAATGATACAGCCAACAATTTGTCCCATTCCACATTGTCAAAAGCCTTACAGTAGTCTACAAGACAAAGGCGCATAGGCAAGTAATATACTCTTGCCATCTCGATAAGTTGTAGCAAATTTAGTATTTGCTCTCTATTATCGCATCCTTTAACAAAGAGTACACAGTATTATTTTACTGGCTTGTGATATGCTGCTAGCAATCTCTAGTTTCATAGATATCTGTCGCTCCCTTCTTATGTAGTGGTACGAAGACTGAGTTTTTCCAATCATCGGGCATCTGATATTTTTTGGCATATTCTATGAATGATTCTGTATGACCACGTTTTAGATTTAAATTTACATGTAATCACTCTTACTGTTTTGAAAAGATATTGGCTATTGTTGTGGACAGCATGTTGATGTCTTGTAGGCAGGAATTCGACAAAGAGTCTGAATTATTTACGTCACTCTGTTATACTGTCCCAATTCCAAGACAGTGTTGACACCTTCTGCCCTTAAGTTATTGCTGGCTTGTACTTCAGTTAAAGGTTTGGCAGTTATTCAAGGTTATTTCACATTTCTACGTGTCTTGCTTTGTGTTTCCGATGCTGCTCGTGTAATGTTCTCTCTTACAGAATTCTACAGACATTTGGATCTTCTGCAATTAACGGATTGACTTAATTTACGTATTCCCCTAATTTATTCCGGAATGCTAGACCATGCGTTTTTATATTTGCCTTCGACAGATTTTCAGCTTCAGCGAGAAGGTGCACATAAGCAGTTGATGACCTGAACTACAATAAGCATCAGGTAAAGCTTAATTGAAGATCTCCTCCAATTTTCTATCATAATATAGTTAATCTGACTTCGAAATTTACCTCTGAGTATAGGTGCCGTAGATATTGTTGGAATCTAATATTAACTATCGTATAGGTATTGTTGAAGCAGAATTGAATTAGCATTTTCCCCCTTTGGTTTTTCGATCTCAAATTTTCCAGCAGCAGCTCGCCGATGATCAGCTTCCCATAACAACGATAATTTCTCTGTTTGTAATAGCATACATACGTATATAGAAAATAGGAGCTATAAGTAACTGTACTTTAAAAAATCGGCAGCTACTGGAAGCGGCTGGAACCTCCCCACCCGGTGAATCCTTGAAGCCAAAAAGAGCACTAAACAATATGAACGATCTCATTTAATTATACTTATTAAGTTGAAATATTTTTTTCGTATTAAATCAAAAAAAAAGTCTTGCGTTCGGTGGGATTTGGACCTAAACATTAATATTTTAACAAATATATGCTTCATCGGATCCTAGCTCGGGGCCAGCCAGACAACCACGGTGAACACCGCCGTGGCGAGTGTGAGGCTGGACGGGGAAGGTCCGGTTTGGCTTGGAGAAAAATAGAAAAGTAGCTCCTGTCTTCTGTAGGCAGGCTTAAAGACTAGGTTAAAATTATAATGTGTCCACATGAACCTAAAATTAATATAAAAATAAACACAATTCTATAAAAACGTTCGTAGGCAAGAGCACTTAATAATTTTGATTATTGATACGGGAAACAACCTCGGAAACAACTAAACGAAAAAACCTGTTCGTTGGTAATGGGATGGATGGCAGGGATGGCCATCTTTGGAAAAAACCATATAACTCTTGGTGGACAGCTTCCCTGCCAGATGTAGCCAGGGTAGTGTTCATGGTGGCTCGTTTAAGTTTGAGTTGGTATATTTTGTTTTATCTTTTGGCCTCGATCAATTTTTCACTAAATCGGCCGGGGAAGTGATAGCTGTCAAATTTTTGGTTCCAATGTTTCTCTGGGGAATTTGGTTTTTGAAAAATGTTTAGGTTGGTATGTTGCCGGAAGAATTTTCGGCGGGATGCCGGAAGATGCGGAAATAGTTTTTAAAATATAATGTCACTGTCACTATTAAAGTTTTATTGGAAAAAACCCACCGAAAGCGTTCCGGTGGGGTTGCTTACACTTGTAGGGCTTGTAAGCGGTTCAGGATGGCCTCTCACACCATCCGTGGGCTTTATAAACGTCGAAAAAACTTGTAATCTCTCGATGCACTTAACACGTCAAAAATACTCAGCATTCAGTCTGCACGTTTTAACACACTAGCAGATAACTTATACCACAAATGGACCCGTAGTATTTTTTGGGAATTTTCCTTCGAGTCCATTTAATAAAATTTGACATTTTTCTGAAAATTTGATATTTTTCTGAAGTGATATTTTTCCAAAAATTTGACATTTTTCTGAAGTGACATTTTTTCGAAAATTTGACAATTTTCAAACATTTGACATTTTTCTGAAAGGTGACATTTCTTCGAAAATTTGACGTTTTTTCGAAAATTTGACATTTTTCTAAAAAGTGACATTTTTCCGAAAATTTGACATTTTCCCGAAAATTTGACATTTTCCTGAATTTTTGACATTTTTCTGAAAAGTGACGTTACTCCGAAAATTTGACAATTTTCATACATTTGGCATTTTTCTGAAAGGTGACATTTCTTCGAAAATTTGACATTTTTCTGAAAAGTAACATTTTTCTGAAAATTTGACATATTTCTGAAAAGTGACATTTCCCTGAAAATTTAACATTTTTTCGAAAATTTGACATTTTTCTGAAAGGTGACATTTCTTCGAAAATTTGACGTTTTTTCGAAAATTTGACGTTTTTTCGAAAATTTGACATTTTCCTGAATTTTTGACATTTTTCTGAAAAGTGACATTTCTATGAAAATTTTGACATTTTTTCGAAAATTTGACATTTTTCTGAAGTGACATTACTCCGAAAATTTGACAATTTTCAAACATTTGGCATTTTTCTGAAAGGTGACATTTCTTCGAAAATTTGACGTTTTTTCGAAAATTTGACATTTTTCTGAAAATTTGACATATTTCTGAAAAGTGACATTTCCCTGAAAATTTAACATTTTTTCGATAATTTGACATTTTTCTGAAAGGTGACATTTTCTGAAAGGTGACATTTCTTCGAAAATTTGACATTTTTCTGAAAAGTGACTTCACGGAAAATTTGACATTTTTTCGAAAATTTGACATTTTTCTGAAGTGACGTTACTCCGAAAATTTGACAATTTTCAAACATTTGGCATTTTTCTGAAACGTGACATTTCTTCGAAAATTTGACGTTTTTTCGAAAATTTGACATTTTTCTGAAAATTTGACATATTTCTGAAAAGTGACATTTCCCTGAAAATTTAACATTTTTTCGAAAATTTGACATTTTTCTGAAAGGTGACATTTTTCTGAAAGGTGACATTTCTTCGAAAATTTGACGTTTTTTCGAAAATTTGACATTTTCCTGAATTTTTGACATTTTTCTGAAAAGTGACATTTCTCTGAAAATTTGACATTTTTTCGAAAATTTGACATTTTTCTGAAAGGTGACATTTTTCTGAAAGGTGACATTTCTTCGAAAATTTGACGTTTTTTCGAAAATTTGACATTTTCCTGAATTTTTGACATTTTTCTGAAAAGTGACATTTCTCTGAAAATTTGACATTTTTTCGAAAATTTGACATTTTTTCGAAAATTTGACATTTTTCTGAAGTGACTACTCCGAAAATTTGACAATTTTCAAACATTTGGCATTTTTCTGAAAGGTGACATTTCTTCGAAAATTTGACGTTTTTTCGAAAATTTGACATATTTCTGAAAAGTGACATTTCCCTGAAAATTTAACATTTTTTCGAAAATTTGACATTTTTCTGAAAAGTGACATTTCTCCGAAAATTTAACGTTTTCCTGAAAATTTGACATTTTCTTAAAAATCTGACATTTTTCTGAAAAGTGACATTTCTCCGAAAATTTTACATTTCTTGGAAATTAAAAAAAAAAATTTCGTGACTCGTCTTGTAGAAATATTTTTTTGATATCATCATCAGTTCGCCTGTTATAAGAATTTTATGCTTTTACGACGTCATCAGAACGTAGGTGTATTTTTAATTAACTCGTATTCCATCCATCTACAATATTTCCACCTACGTTTCAAACTTTAATTGGATGTTTCCAGTTAAGTCGATATCTGCACCAGTTTCTAAGAATTTTTCTTATTTGTGACGTCATGTGACGTAGGTGTATTATTAATTCACTCGTAATCCGTCCGTCTACAATATTTATACCTACGTTTCAAATTTCAGTTCGATATCTTCAACCGTTCCCGAGTTATCAGCCGAAATCACTGAACACCTCTGTCATTATCAGAATATCACCCTGTACATTGCACTGCTTTGAGGACAATACAAGTGAAATTTTTGTTTTTTAATTTTTTTCACGGAAACCAAATCGAAAAAGTGCAAGTGTGATATATCGTTGAAATCGGAATTTTTACTGCTTCTCAATGGTTCAATTACAAATTGTAGGTAATCATAAAATAAACAACTTGTTGTGCCAAAACGGCACTAAACGTAATCCGATCTCAACCAAAACCTTTTCAGATCTTCTGGAGCACTAAAGAAACCCTCATGCAAAGTTTCATCCAAATCCGTTTAGTAGCTTCGCCGCTATCGTGCTAACATACATACACACACACACACACACACACACACATACACACACAGAGACATTTTTCAAAAACAATTTTTTTGGGTTCCTGGTACCTCAAAACGTAAAGATTTGATGTTATCTCAATTTTCGATTTTGGACTAATTGTAGTAACCTCCCACAATTTTATTGTGGGGAGGTTAAAATAGTGGTTTGTTCTGGATATTGCCGTGGTTGTCGAATTTGACTTGACGTTTTGCTGATCATACGTCAGCTTCTTCAGAAGATTCTAAAGACTAAAGTAGTTATGTTCTGCTCCTCGTAATGTACCCTGGCGCTGCCTCGCTTCGCTGCTCATTTGTTGTGCTTTGTTGAACGTGACTGTTTAAACCACTGGTGTTCGGTAAAGCCAGTCTCCATGTGTTACTCAGTCGATACCCATCTTCTCTCCTGTTTTTCATAATTTCTAATGATTCTCTAATTATCCTTGGCTAATAACGCATATTTCTATCCAATATTTTGATGTTTTCGTAGACGATTTTATGAGCATTTGAACACTGCCACTGCCGCCTTATCTGTGTGTGTATCCGAGTATCTGGTGTTCCTTGATTCTGCAATGGATACCACGCCATGTCTGTACGATGTATGTAACTCTTAACCACATGAGCACTCCAATTGGTAAACTCCCCTGAAAGCTTGCATTCTACTACATAATTATTTTACATATATTTTTAAAAGAACAACTTGCCTATATAGTATACAATAGTGTGAAAAGTATTATTCATTTCATGGTCTGTCTACATTAGGACAAAAAATGCAGTAATATATTTATTAATACATTCTATATATTTCTTCATTTTTTTAGAACGTTATAATATTAAAGCTAAAATTTTTAACCTACCCATTACATTTTAATTTCATTCTGTTTAGTATATATTTCCAACCGCAATCCAACAACATAGTATACTTTGTACTTATTGTCAATACAAGAGTCTCTCCTTTTATGCACGATTTCATATGTTCAACTTACTTCCTGTAAACCTCAAAGACTTGCCTGCTCAAGACTTTAAGAAAAAGTTAAAACATTACTTAGCAAATAAAGCAGTGTACATCATTGGGGAGTTTGTGTTAAAGATACAAATTGGAGAAGATATATTTTAGACCTGTAATTTAGCATCATTTGTATGTATTTTTTTTAATTTTAGTTGATGTAGCCCTTGTACGTGTATGTTATTAGTCTACGTCTGTATGTTGTAATTTTATCTTTTGTATTTTAGTGTATTTCTATTTTTTACGTTATATTATGACATACTTATCTACAAATACTGTAGCCATAAAGACAAATAATATATTCTATTCCATTCTATTCTAAGAATCAGACTTGGGCATTTTAAAACAATATGTGATTACTTCTCGATAACTTAGGAGGATGAGCCTTCGACTGTTAAAAGTAAGTATTATTTTGCTGCATTAGTTATTTATTAACAATTATTATTTATTATGGAATTATTTGGGATTATTTACAATGGAAGTGAAATGCACACATACACAGGGTCTTTGGATGTGAAACTTTGTATTTTCGTTTTCCCTTTATTATTCAACATTTAATTACTATTTTGTTTACAACTTTAAATTTCTTGGAATAAATAATATATGCAGTTTTAAATTTTTTACATAGTTCATAAACTAAGTCGTAAAATCAAACTGCCCTATTAATTGGTCCAACCTGTGATTAATTACGAGATAACCCACATAATATTATACGCTTTTGTCTGAAAGTACCAGAAGGCAGGGCCATAACGAAAGGGGGTGGGGGTATATCAGACTTGACAAAAGTTGGAAATTTGAGACGTAAGTTGGTAATTTCTATTGAAAAAAATTCTTTTAGATTTTGTCCCCCCAGCTCATCAATTTTTATTTCGGGCGGAACTTGGCAAAAGTTGGAGATTTGAGATGTAAGTTGGCAATTTCTATTGAAAACATTTTTTTTAGATTTTTTTCCACCGCTCATAAATTTTTATTTCTGCAGAACTTGGCAAAAGCTGAGTAAAAGTTGGAAAGAGACGTAGTTGGCAATTTCTATTGAAATTTTTTTTTTTAGAATTTCTCCCCCTCCCCCGCTCATCAATTTTTTTGGTGGAATTATTATTTAATTATTTACAGAGTTTCTTCAGTTTATGAAGTTAGTAAAGGGTATAGCCGGAAAAGCTAGGGAAATGTGCCCCCGCACTTACTTAGTTAAAATGGCTTCCAGATGATGCAGTTTATAGAGTATATTACACGGTAAAAATTTTAACCCGCTACTACCCCTACGAAGGTGGAAAAAAAAATAATATGTCTTTAATTATTATATTTTTTTTTTCGGTTTCTATGCAACCGATCGATTTGAAATTTGGCACGAGTATTGCTTGCGTGGAGGTAACTTACACCAAAAAATAAGGTCATTTTATGACCATTTTAATCATCGGAAGAAAGTATAAATTTTTGTTAGACAATCACCATTCTATGATATATTATGTCTTGACACTTCGTGATTATCATACTAAATTGTCAGATTTTTTGCTGTGGTGAAACAATATGGAAAAAAATAAAATTGGGTAAAAAAAAATATTTACACATGACTCTTAGTTGTAACAGTTAATACTTATAGCCTTACAAGGTATTGTTGCATATCTACAACCGACTGCGGGTGCCAGTGCGATGTTGCCAAGTCTACTTTTTCCCCAGACGTACGGAAATTCGGCACAATCTGGCAATACTACTTCTGGAGGTTCCAGGGTTCACCCCCCAGGGGCGAAGTATAAACTCTCTAGGAGCTTGGAGGAATGTTTAGCAACGAATGATGTTCTTTGTAGTTACTGTCGCATTACGGCATCTGAAAAACGACGTACTGAACCAGATGAAGAAAGTGAGGGAACGATCGAAGAAGACCAGCCTTTTGTGCCTTCGACATCTTCTAGCGCTATGATTAGTGACTGATGAAATAATGGAACTACCATTGCAAAGACTCGTTGCTACACATAAATACTGTTGCATATGTGGTGATGGTAAAGAACTGACCGTAATACCGACTACTGCAAGACTAGAGTGCTATCGAAACAAACAAATATACATCCCCAAGGCAATCGTTGCTGTAAAATACATTTGATTTTTTTCCCCTCATTTTTGGCCTTGGATGGGTTCCATCAGCCAGCTACGCAGATGGATAATTTTTTATCTCAGTATGGTACAGTTGTTTACCATTAGCTGTCGTTTGTCAATACTTTTATCCTGACTTGTGATATTGATTCCTAATATGCCTTTGTTTTTATAACCTTTGTGGTTTAACCTACTATCCGTGGTCCAGTCTGTGTGTAAACTTAAGTCGCCCTGATGGATCCCTGGGCGCGAAGTGTGTCTACATTTGATTAAACATCGCTTTTATGAAGACGTTGCACATCTGGAACCAAATTCCAATTGTAGCTCGAATCCTAGATCGGATTTATGCATTCTATTAAATTCCTTAACCCCAATAACAAAACAACTCTAAAAGGCCCTACAGACCACCGCGGTTTATCAGGCTATCTTATTAGGGTTATGGTTATTAATTACAACCTTAATAATATACCAATGATACCATTCTGAGGATGGTCAATTTGTTCAGCTTCCTAGCAAGTGCGCTGCACGCTGGCATCATATCGAACAATTTAGTAATGTAGGAGGTCATTCTGTTATAATTATTACTGTTTTCAGTTTTAATAGGATAAAAAGGACAGAAGAAGTTCTTGTACTGGAATTTTCCAACAGTGACTTTAATTCGTAAATGGCATCTACCGTTAAGCCTGTAAACGTTAATAATTGCTTCTCTGATAAACCGCAGTGGTCTGTAGAGACTTTTAGATTTGTTAAGGAATTTAATAGAATAGAATTTAATAGAATGCATAAATCCGATCTAGGAATCGAGATACAATTGGCATATGGTTCCAGATGTGTAATATCGTCTTCATAAAAGCTATGTTTAATCAACTGTATTTTGCAGCAACGATTGCCTCGGGGATGTATATTTGTTTGTTTCAATAGCACTGTAGTCTCACATTAGTGGGTATTACGGTCAGTTCTTTATCATCACCACATGTGCAACAGTATTTATGTGTAGCAACGAGTCTTTGCAAAGGTTGTTCCATTATTTCGTCAGAATCACTAGTCGTAGTGATAGAAGATGTCGAAGGCACAAAGGGCTGGTCTTCTTCGATCGTTCCCTCACTTTCTTCATCTGGTTCAGTACGTCGTTTTTTAGATGTCGTAATGCGACAGTAATTACAATGACCATCATTCGTTGCTAAACTTTTCCCCAAGGTTAATACTTCGGCCCTGGGACCTCCAGAAGTGGTATTGCCAGATTGTGCCGAATTTCCGTACGTCTAGGGAAAAAATAGACTTGGCAACATCGCACTGGCACCACTGACCTCTATATATTAAATGGATAGCCTATACCATAGGGATGCGCGTGAAATTTTAGCCAAAATTGAAGAATTCAATAAAGGCGAAAGTCGTCTGCTACGGGGCTTTACGTCTTGCGCAGTATACCTGTTTTTCGTTCTGAAGTTAGCAACACGTTGATGGCAACGCGTTGCTAATAAAGCAGTCCGGCAACGATCAGGTAGGAAATAAGTTTTGAGACATTATTGGAAAAATAAATCTATAATAAATACATGATTGCCTCAAAACTTATTTCCGTTGCCAAAAATTAATTGACAACGTGAAGTTGGCAACGTGTTTCCAGCAACGAGTGGCTAAGTTCACTCTTCCTACTGCGCAAACTCGGCAGCCTCGTGCGCAAATTGTATTTGTACCATTTTTCAGCTCACACATCAGCTATCCATTTAATATATAGAGGTCAGTGACTGGCACCCGCGGTTGGTTGTAAATATGCAACAATACCTTGTAAGGCTATAAGTATTAAATGTTACAACTAAGAGGCTTGTGTAAATGTGTTATTTTACCCAATTTTATTTTTTTCCATATTGTTCCACCACAACAAAAAATCTGACAATTTAGTATGACAATCACGAAGTGTCAAGACATAATATATCATAGAATGGTGATTATACCACGAAGGGTAGCCACCCCTTTGTCCTCTAAAAAAAATTTATATTTTTTTTCCGATGGTTAAAATGGTCATAAAATGACCTTATTTTTTGGTGTAAGTTATCTCTACGCAAGCAATACTCTTGCCAAATTTCAAATCGATCGGTTGCATAGAAACCGAAAAAAAATATATAATAATTAAAGACATTATTTTTTTTTCCACATTTGTAGGGGTAGCGGGTTAAAATTTTTACCGTATAATATACTCTATAATCTGCATCATCTGAAAGCCATTTTAACTAGGTAAGTGCGTGGGCACATTTCCCTAACTTTTCCGGCTATAGCCTTTTAAAAGAAAAGTTGGCCGGCTACGGCTCTGCCAGAAGTTCAACTGTAGAAATAATAAAATCACTAAATATTTATCGCTTCCTACATTTAACTTGGACCCTGTTTATGTGGGAAATTGCTTTGTTTCGTGAATGTTTCACATTCTAAACTAAGCAAAATTCCTTCGTTGTCACTTATTCCACATGCCTGTCAACTTTTATTTTCTTTTAAAATTTGTTGTATTCACAAATCTCGGAAAAGTTCAAGTGTTATATAGGCAAGTGCTTTATATACAGGGCGTCCTAAGAATTAGTTTTGAAATTACTTATATTCACATTTGCATATAGAAATTATATTTTTTTTAAATATGGAAGTTATGTGTGTAATTAATACCAGGCGAACGAATGGAGGAAATCGTGCCAAAGGTCTGCCCGTCATAAATAATGGCCCAACTTTCCAATACAAATTCAGTGATTATACAACCCAATAAACATTAATACGTATGAAATACGTAAAATATTCGTTCCAATGGGTTAAAAATGGTTTTGGTATAATAATTATACGTTTATGATATATCACATTATGATTTTCAGTTTTTATTATATTTATGATCTACTAAATTTCCACTAAAAGTAGAAAACCTTGACTTAAAAGATGTTTTAAATCAAGTCAATAGGTATAGGTAGGTATTTACGTCATATACGTTAAATCCATAGTTAGCAAAGACTTCATATTTTCAATACGTATTAATTATTTGTATAAAATATATTGATCATGAACCACTAATAAACGTATTTCTTTTAGAATAATTAAATATATTAACAGAAAATACTAGTAATTGTTTTAAGTTTTACATAAATCTTATCACAGATAAGTATAAACATATATTATAGTCCATGTAAAACGCGGTTTGACGCTCGGAATGCCCTCCTCATAGGGATCACTTGTATTTCATGTATTTTGGGTCGCTGATCATGAAAATCGGAATTCCGCGGCTCTAAAAATGCAAAAAAAAACACTCATTTTGGGTTTTTTTTCGCGGTAATGTGAATAATACTGTAAAATAATGTTATGAATGTACTAATTGTAATGATATTTTACCAGTTCAGTATGTTCATCTAAAATAAGGACAAATTTTATGCTGAGGGTTAACCAGAGAGGGTAAAACTACCCCTAAATTGATGTAAAATGGAAAAATGATGGAATTTTTTTCACTTTTTGATTTGAGTTTAGCTGAATTGGGACTGTACAATGAAGAAATTTTTTTTCCAATCCTTCAGTGGTGAAAACTACCCCTATATCGCCATTAAATTGAACTAACGCTTAGAAAATTAGTAGAGATGTATACTTTTTAGTGTGCTTGTAATTTCTAATTAACTTCCGTCGAAAAAAATACTACAATTTTTTTTCAAGAGGGAGAAGCGGATGAACTGAATCTTAGCTATGATTGGTATGAATCGGGAATCAATGCATCAACCGAAGTATATGAAGATGAGCTGATTGATTCTAGCGATAATGAAGAGGGGCTCATTTCCTCCCATAAAAGACCAAGACTGGAGAAAACTTAGTACATAATGTTTACATTTTGATAAAAAAAATTAGTTATTTTGATTTTGCACCTTATTTATATTTGTTTATTAAAAATATTGCAAATAATATGAAGTGTTCATTTATCAGTAATATTTCTATCTTCTCTTTCAATTCCCTGCAAGCTTGGGGGTAGTTTTCACCTAAAGGGGTGACAAAATTTTTTAGTGTTTTTTTCGACGGAAGTTTATTAGAAATTACAAGGAAACTAAAAAGTATACATCTCTACTTATTTTCTAAGCGTTAGGCGATATAGTTTTCACCCCGGAAGAGTTGGAAAAAAATTGTCTTCATTGTACAATCCTCATTCATCTAAACTCAAATCAAAAAGTGAAAAAAAAATTTCATCATTTTTTCATTTTACGTTAGTTTAGTTTTACCCCCTCTGGTTAACCCTCAGCATGAAATTTGTCCTTATTTTAGATGAACATACTGAACTGGCAAAATATCATTACAATTAGCGTATTCATAACATTATTTCACAGTGTTATTCACATTATCGTGAAAAATCCTCCAAAATCGGTGGTTCTTAGCATTTTTAGGGATGACGCACTATTTTTAGAGCCGCGGGACCACGATTTTCGTGATCAGCGGCCCAAAAAACATGAAATCTAAGTGGTCCCGATGAGGGGGGCATTCCAAGCGTCAAACCCCGCGTTTTACATGGAGTAATATCCTTCTATTAAGAGAAAGAAAATATGCACATTATGTACAGTACAACTGTCCCGATAATGTTATTTTTTAATTTAAACTATTCTGTTCAATGAAACGAAAAACAAATAAAACAAAAACACTTACCAAAATGGCAGTTACAACAAACTTTAAAACATTCACATACACGTGTTTCGGCATCTATGCCTTGTCAGTGTGACTTTTTTTAAAGCTTAAAATAAACTGAAAAATATCCTAGCAAGTACCTCTACAAGTTTTGATCTTTGCTATAAAATACATCGTTCATTAACTATAATAGCCCAATAAACATCAGAACGTATAAAATGCGTGAAATATATTTCCAGTGGTTTAGAAATGACTTTAGTATAATAACTAGAGTAAAAATTATAACTAACAGAATACTCTACTAATTATACTCTAACAGAAGAACGGTATATCTATAGGTATAATACAAGTAATCTATAAAATAAAAAAAATACCTTTGCCAAAATTTTAAATGATAAATTAATTTCAAATTTAAGCTAAGAGGTAAGCCAAAGTTGTTATTGATTTATAAAAGTACAGTCTCACGCAGGAAGATGGCACCAGTTAGATTAGTTTTAAGTTGCTGATCTACTTTCAGTCACTTTTATCATGTCAAATATTCTAGACAGGCACATATATCTGAAAGATTGATAATTCTAAGCATGGGACAGTTCAAGTGGCAGTCGACGAGTGCAGACCTCCAGTGTGCAGTTGAAGACAGTGCGAAGCGAACTAGCGAAGTGGAAGCCCCACAGAGAGTGCAAGTGGAGAAATATCAGTCGTCTTTATCAAGACGCTGGTATAAAAAGATAAATAAAGTCCCCCGCCTGGGGACACTGTGTATTAACCTTTCCCATTTCCTATCCTTATTTCTCTTTTAGGGTAAACAACGTGAGTGACGATATGGAAAAATACGAAGTGTCAGAGGCAGACATAGAGATGGAGCTAGCCTTAGTAGACGCTAGGATAGCATCCTCCAGGGATTCATCCAGAACATCCTCAGCAGGGAGGATGTCATCAAGGGCACGATGCGAATTATTAGAAGACGAGAACCGAAAACTGCGGGAGGAAATATCGCAGTTAAAAGACTCAATCAGGAGTACAAGAGAGCAGAACGCTAAACAACATAAAGAAATGATGGAAGCCATGAGGGCACTACAAAACTTCAGGAAACCAACAACGGGTAACGAAAACCCCCTGGAAAACCCCCCGGAACAACGGCAGAAAGAAACCACAAAAAGGAAAAATATTCAGGACAACGGGGAAACAAACCCCCCTACTAAGACATCCAAGCAGCAGTCACCCCCAGTCAAACCCTCCACAAGCCAGGACAAGACAAGCCAAATGAACACAGACACAGAGACCCCCGAGCCCCCCAAGCCCCCCCGGATGCCCCCAGTTGTCCTACGAAGCCAAGAGTCATGGACAGTGGTAACCAAAAAACTGCAAGACGCCAGAATAAAATTCAAAAACGCCAAAGCTGTCAGAGATGGTATAGCAATAGAACCCACAACACCGGATGACCACCGTAACATGACCAGACTATTCAAGACCGAGCAGAAAGAATACCACACCTATGCCCTACCGGAAGAGAGGTTACTTAGGGTGGTAATTCGAGGGATCCCCAGTGGGGTCACCAGCGACGAGGTCAAGGCAGACCTAGAAATCCAGGGATACACACCAGCCACCGTCCAAAGGATGTCGTCCAGGAGGACGAAAAAGGACATCCCCATGATGCTTGTCCAGGTCCCGCAAAACCAAACAGACATCCTGAAAGTAACTCGCTGCTGCTACCTGGTAGTTAAAACGGAGACGCAGAGACCCAAGAAAATTATATCCCAATGCCACAGATGCCAGACCTTCGGCCACGCACAAGGGCGGTGCACGGCGACTCCAAGATGCGTAAAATGCGGCGAAGCCCACCATACCACCACCTGCCAAAAACCGAAGGACACCCCAGCAAAGTGTGCAAACTGCCAAGGAGCACACCCCGCAAGCTACAGAGGATGCCCCCGTTGCCCCAAAAAGACTGCCCAGACACCTGCCCCCCGGAAGCAAACAGCTCCCGACGCAGCCACCAGAAGGACGACCCCCGGGCTTAGCTATGCCAGAGCAGCCCAGGGACCCGCAGGGAAGCCCACCAACCCTGCCCAACCACCACAGACGTCCCCAGAGGCCGGCCAACTCGCTGCTGTCATGGCCCAAATGCAGCAGATGTGTACCATGATGGGGGCCCTGTTTGCAAGCCTGCCCCACCTCACCCCCCAGTGACGCCACCTGGACCACCCCGTCGATGGAGAAGCCACCGGAAGAGACAAGACGACACCCAACACCCTACCCACGACCCTGCGGGTACCGGACAACACACCGTCCAGTACCTGTAGTCCCCCTGGCTCCGGGCAGACCAAAAATGCTACCAATAGCATTTAGGTCTGCCCTTCCTCGAGCTACACAGCTCATCCTTACCTTACCGACGATCCGGATGACAGGATGTCATTTGGCATCCTGTGTACCGGCAGTCTCTCCTGCCAAAACTTCCAACACACCTAACAGACAGATGACTACCCCCCGGGAGGAAACAAGCTGGCGAAGAAAAGAAAACGAAGACAGAAGAACGCCAGAAGAGGCCTTAGCCAGCAAGGTCCAACGAGCCAGGACCCAGGGAGGTGGGCCGAAATCGTCTGCACCGCTCACATTTGTGAGTGGGGCCGACGTAAAGTAAGTTCGCCCGCCCTGCACGAGGCTGGTCCCCGGTCTACAGCGATGTACTGGGGTAAAGGGCAATAGTCCTGCCCGGCCCCAGACATCCGAGACCGACATCTTTAGCCAAGAATATTGGCGTCTAAGCATGGGCAAATATAATCACGCTACCTGGCATTGTGGTGCTGTAATCAATAAGGCAGTTCCCCAGGGCAAGGCCTCTTCAATTACACTGAGATTGGGCCTCTCTGACCTCTGCGATTATCAGTAATGCGGATAACTCGCTCGCATATTTATGGTAGCCGGGACTGCGTACGCGCTTTATAAGTGGTTTATAAAATGTCATATAGAATGATGAAAAATGTATTAAACGCATTTATAAAACATTTATTAAATGTCGTAATTTAACTAATTTTCTACTTATATCCAGCTTAGGAAATGTATTTGTGAAACGTTTATCAATCGTTTATTGGATGTCACTCATAATTTAACTACATTTCTAGGTATCGTACATGCGATTTATAAACGTTGATTTGGGCGGACATTTATCGCGTTTTCCAACGTACGCATATAAAACGTTTTTTTATACTTATTAGTGTTTGCTGGAAAGTGAAGTCAATCCACCACAGACGAATGCACAAATTGGCTTGTGGGAATCTCTCTATATATACAGATTGCATTTCCAAAAAAAAATTGCTCCCCAGATAATCGTTGAAATCATACTTTTAATGATTAATTTTACTCGACTAATATAATAAATAATTGTAAAGTGTATTATACCCAAGATGAAATGATCTGTTGATTATTAAAATATTTAATAAAGGAATATTAATTTGTAATTGGCATTCAAGCAAAGTGTTAATCTGATAAGTATTCGCAGTCGGCCACATCCGACTACAACTTCAGCTCGATATTTTTGCGATGAAAAAATTTTCCTTGTTTTTAACTGAGGTAATTAGCAGTTTCTAAAAAAATGTCATATTCAGTAGGAGCACGGAAAAAGAGCACGAAAAACTACTAAATATACGTTATAAACGATGCGTTGCTAGTCCTTACCATGTAAGTTATAAAACGTTGAATGAGGCCCCGTTATTTTTCCCAAGAAATTTTATTAACATATAATTAATTAACGACAGTTTAAAAAGATATAATAATTTGGCATTTTTGTTATTTTTTGAAGTTATAACATAGTTTCATTAAATTTTTAAAAATTATGCAAGTAGTTGTTTATCTGTTTCTTAAACACTTCAAAAATCATCCTTGTAATTGAAATAACTTTTGCCTATCTGATAATGTTTATAATTAAATATAGTATAATTAAATAAACCGCATTATAGCTGTTTATCACTGGCGATTTCTCAATGGTGGCAACGGAGGCTGAGCCTCCTCAAGATAAGTTAGGTCAAAGTATTCAGTATATCATATTTTATATTTTGTTAACAATAAGGTCAATAATTGGCTAGCAAATCATAGATAAATAACTTGTAAATTATTTATTTGCGTTCTGGTGCTAATCTATCCCACACTTGTTTAAATTAATTTTAAATAGGCTCGTTATAGACTAGCCCCAATACGCCCAGTCGTTGAAGGTACCTAGACAGCACAAGGTTATACTACGGACATCCTAGGGATATAAAGGCAGGACATAGCAATATCCTGAGGATATCCCAAAAGACGCCCACAGGCATCCCTGGGATCCAGAATTTGCACTATTTTCAATATCCTCAGGATATCCCACAAAGGTATTTTTGGATATCCTCAGGATCAATCTGTTTTATGCCATCTGTTTTATGCCATCCTTAGGATATCGTTGTAGGCTTTCATAGGGCCGTAGTTTACCCAAATAGCCAGACTGCAAGTTGCTTTCAAACAATGTTAGCAACTTGTTACGCTATGCCATTCATTGCTTAAAAAACTTTGCATTTCATGCCAAAATAATATTTTTACTACTTGAAAGCATTATGTTAGTATTGTTTACTTGAAACTATACCAGAACATTTAATTTAATAGTAGCAAAAATATTACTTTGGCATAAAATGCTTACAGTTTGCTATTCTTTGAAGCACACGATGATAGGGTACAAGCTGCCGACTTTGAAAGCAAATTTTCGATCAGTCTTTGCTATTTAGATTACTGAACATGATTTCTTGGGTATCATCTTGCACCGTTTATATCGGAACAGTGATTTCTTGGGTATCATCTTGCACTGTTTATATCGAAGTTCTGAAAAGTCACCTCTACATCACCCCAATTCTACGATAATAAATGAGATGGTTTTGAAGATACGAGCATATTAACATTTACATCTTAAACTAGTCTACTGACAAATTTCGAAAAAATAGACATTGTGATTTTTCCAGTAGAGCCCCATTTCTTTAAGTTATGATCTAAATGTGTTGGAATTCAGAAAGGCAGCCTTCCTGACTATGATAAGAATGGTACAAAACAGCAATACTTAAGAAACCAATAACCTCTTACATATTAAAATATATAAATTTTTCCATATCTAATTGATCAGTTATAGATTAATTAGATAGATATCTTGTTTTATGGATAGTTGATATACTCCTGGCAATAATGATCCCAGCAGTACTTGTCTTCTCATATACTTATGTTCCATTTTGTATCCTTATTTGTAAACGACTTCATAAAAAAACCAAAAGCACAAGACGCAACTTAATTATTAATAAAGTCAGTAAGTAACCAACAAATTCAGTTCCTTTAAACAGCTATAAAGGGTAATTACAGTACCTAGTAAATAACAAATAGACACGTTATTAATATTTTTATTTTAAAATAAACGAAACAAAATAAAACCAAAATATATAACAACATATATTACCTTTCCGTTTCACAAAAATATGCTAGATTCGAGTTACCCATTATGAAAGCGGGGCATCTCTATAAAATTTTTATTTGTTGACCGATTAAAACTATTTTTTTTTTCTAAATGACAGAGCCTCAATATAACTCTACTATGGTGTTAAGTTTAAGAATGAAATTTAAAATTTCAAAGCTTACTTCGAATTTTTTTCAAAGCCAAAAATCAAAAAAAAGCATTAGTAATTTTTCCTATCTCTAATCTGACTATGCCACTACATTTTTAGGATACTTTCAAATAGGTGTGACCGAAATTTAATAAAAAAATATCAGTTTATTACAGAAATATAGCATAATATTTTATATTGTAGAATTTTTAATCAGTATGGTGCTGTATCTAAACACATTCTAAAAAATGATAAACAAGGATAGACATTCCGTTCGCTGCAAAAAATGACCAGTCTGTCGATGTTTTGTTGTGGCTTAACTCTTGCAATGTGATATATGTTACCAGTCGTCGAGAAATCCCTTGCCAACATTTCCTGTCATCAGGTTCGGCCCTAGGCTCAACCGTTAGCCGTTTCACCGCGATTTCCAGGAGTTGGGCTTAGAGCCGAACCTGATGACAGAAAACGCTGGAAACGGATTTTTAGATTGTTCTCAACGCCTGGTAACATATATCACATTGCAAGAAAAGTCTCAACAAAGCATCGACATGGTATTTCAATTAGAATTTACCAGGTCACAGGCATGACCACTTCCACCGCCCGGGCATAGTAGCCTTATTCACCAAAAAAAATTGTATCCATAGACTTTTCAAAACCATGATATATTTCTGCAACAGCAACTATTTTCAGATGGAAATAAAGAAACTAAGATACAGGGACTAGATATCCTCAAAGGTCTTGATAAAATGGACAGCCTGTATATAAAAATGTTTCAGACTGTTTTTGGCTAAATAGGTATTTTTTTTTCCGTTACTTGGGGACCAGAACAACTTTTTGGCAGCTACAATTAATTCACTTTTGTTAAAGGAGTGAAGATCCGGTTATTTTTAATATTGTTCTTTCACCGATCGCCACTATTTACAATTGTATTATGGAGACCCCGATCCTTTCACTAGGCTCTTCATTCTCGTAACACATACTATTTATATTTTCTACTGATCTAGAAAAAATATGAAAAAAAAATATGTACATTACAAAATCATGAGCTAAATGAACAGTCAAATAGAAAAAAACTTACACAAACACATATTTATTTCATAAAACTGAAAAAAAAAAACTACTTTTGATAATCGCTGCTAGTGTTTTCATTAAAATATCTTATCTTTTTTATAATCTATGATATCTAACACTTTTCTACAATTTGTGAGACTACAAACGATTTCCCTATTTATTAGCCTATTAATAATATTATCGGTGTAGGTATCATAAGGGGACACTGTCTCTTTTACGGAGTTATTTATTTCATGTGTTGACATGAAATCGACTCCTCTGCCTGAGGTTTATTCCACATAATTTTTTCTGATGTACCGGAAATGTGTTTTTCCTGGACCAATTATATAAAAAATACTCCAGAGAGAGAGAAGGTATTGAGAAAATACATTAACATTTTGAAAATACTAACCTGTAATTGAGAAATATTCTAAAGAATATCATAAAGCCCCAATATGTTTACAGGTGGAATAACTAGTGTCCATTGTGGACACGAACAGGATGACTAAATTGTTTCAAAAAAAGAAACATTCTTCTTAAATATACTTAATTTCCAAGTTATAATCAACTGACTTTTTGCACAGCACAACACTTGCTTGTATAATATAGTAAATAAGTATTATAGTTTTTAAAAGCCACTGTATATTTGATGAACAACTTCATAGCCAATATTTTTCTTTTTTTTCCATTTTTTTGCATTATTTTTATTGAAAAAATCTTCTATGTACCTAATCATAATTTATAACTTTTTCACCTTTCAATTTATCTAAAGACTGAAATTAATTTGCACCTGGAAAGGTTATGGGATTTTTTCGGCATCTATCGATGTAATCTCTAACAAAGATTCATTTAATATTATTTCTTTCCACAAAATTTAGCTGCAAAAATAAAAAGTATGAGGTTAGATAAAAGATATTTATACTTCCCACCTTTCAAGTTGTTTCTTTTTACCTGTAGTCTTAGCACCAAGTTAACTCCTTTTTCAATTGTAAAATAACGATATTTGCTAAATTTAGCTTTTAGAAACAGAAAATTAAATTGATTCACGGTCACTAAACTGTAAACAGCTGATTGAAAAGTAGAGTAATTCCAATTTCGATTGAAGCACTAACGGGAAATTTGTAAACTATGATTATAGGTATTTGCGATTCACGAGGTCCGCGGTTCGATTCCACCGCATTTAGTTTTTTTTTTGTTAAATTTGTTTAATACATATAAGTATATTTCATGTTTTAACATTTTTGTAGAAAAAGATGGCAAAAATGCTCCCCTGTTTGGATATCCGTGGGCAAACTTGACGGGATAACCCATGGATATCGATTCTATTACATCCGTAGGATATAGATATTCTGTACACCTATAGGATACCGACATTCCGTAGGGATATCCGAAAGCAATCAGTTGCGGATATCCGTAGGATATCCATAATTTGGATCTTTACAGGATATTAATATCCAGTCAGGTCATCCCTGGGATGACCTAGGGATATGTCTATGGGATAATCCCAAATCTGGGACAGCGGGACTATACTAGGATATCGTGTGCTGTCTGGGTATTTACCTCCAAAAACTTGCAAAATGAATAATTTTTTTTTAATGAGTTCGTGAAAGTGTATAAAATAATATCCTAAAAAGTTTACATTTCGCTCGGATGCAGAACATAAAAAAAAAGTGAAAAAAAATTTTTTTCACCTATTTTTTCAAAATTTTGAAATTAGGTCAAGGTAGGAAAAAATAAAAAATGCAGATGGGTTGATCACGTGTTTATGAACAAAAAATGTCCTAACAAAATTTATCGCTAAAGCCACGGTATTCCCGGAAAAAAATAGTCAAGTCTGTGACACCGACGTGCGCACTGAATTTAGTGACATGTAACTAAATCAGAATTTGTTCAATCAATATGAGTGTCAGTTCATTTAAAATATGGAAATTGTAGCTTTTCGATGTTTTTTTGTTTTAAACAATAGAAGCAAAAGATAGATGGGAAAAATATACTTATATATATTATCATCACGTCCGAACTCAATCGTCGCAATAAAAAAATATAGAAAAAAATAAGGGCCTTCAAAAAAATTCTTTCTTCATTGAGAACTTAAAAAGTATGTACACTTCATGATTATTATGGCTTATTAAGTTGTAATAACGTGGATTCAAAAAAAAAAGTACATCTCAAATCATTTTAATTTCCTTGCTTGATGATTTTTTGATAAATATATATATTGGAGGCTGTAACTTACCGAGAACTTGACCCATTGGAAAAAATAAAATATCACTGTTTTGGAAAAAATGTATACTTTTCGAATGTTCAAACACAAATTCGTTTGCTTGCATGCATTTTTTCACAAATATTATCAATCCCATCATGATCAGAAATAGCGATTTTCACAATCTTTCTATAGTTTTGACTATAAATTTTGGAACTTTTCTAATACATTAACAAATATATAAGGAATCCATTGGATATTGTTGAAATTTGGGTAGGTGTATCTGTAATAAATACAATACAGTAAAGGTAGGTAAAGATTCATGCGAGTGAACATTTTTTTCACTTTTTTTTATGTTCTGCATCCGAGCGGAATGTAAACTTTTCAGGCTATTATTCTACACACTTTCACGAACTCATTATTAAAAAATATATTCACTGTACAAGTTTTTGGAGATTTTACTATAAAATTTCCTCTGTCGCCTGGGCTACAATGTTTACTTTTTTCTGGAGAAAATTCGGTGTGGATGTAGCATTACAGAATTTATCTCCTCATTTTAGAATCCCACTGACCGCCACTGCTGTTTATTAGTTGACATTAACTAATAATATTAAATATGCTTATCAAAGTATTGATATTAATTTATATGGTTAAATTATCAGACGCCAGATAATCTTAAGCATAAATTAAATAGATCAAACAGTATGTGTCCGTGTCCGATAAATCACTGTTATTTAAAAGAAACATTTTGTAACAAATCATGTTTTTTGTGTTTACTGTGATATTTTTTATTAATCATGTGCAGAGTGCAAAAATTTTAGGTGTCTTTCAGTTTCCTTCGTTAAGTCATCAAATTGTTTACCAATCTTTATGGAGAGAACTATCGTTACGCGGCCATGAAGTAACCGTTGTTACGCCCTACCCACTTAAAGACGAATCATTGACAAACTTGACAGAAATAGATGTAAGTTACATACAAAATGTGATACCATCATCAGAAGCCATTGAAATAACTATGTCAAAGGATGCTCCTACGACAGATATAATGAGAGCCTTTTACAGTCTATCTGAAAAGATTCAGGAATTAGTATTCCAGAATTCTCAATTTAAAAATTTGTACAATAATCCTTACATTAAATTTGATGTAATCATAGTTGAATGTCTGCATCCTGGAATGTACAGTTTATCAGGAAAGTTTAAGGCACCAGTAATAGGCATATCTTCTCTGGGGATAGTGGTAGCTTCCCATGAATCTGTTGGAAATACGAATCATCCTGTTTTATACCCTGATATGAATCTACCAATTCATGAGAATTTGAGTCTAAGAGAAAAAATTTATAGTATATATTTTTCTCTATGGTTGTTATATTATTATAATAATAATGTAATAGTAAATGCAGATAGGATTGCTAGGAAATATTTAGGCAATAATATACCACATCTAGAGGAAGTGGCAAGAAATGTTAGCCTAATTTTTGTTAATACAAATCCAGTAATTTATAATGTGAGACCAAATGTTCCCATAGTAATTGAGCTTGGACAAATTCACATAAGACCTCCAAGACCTTTACCTGAGGTGAGTGAGACAACAAGAGTAAAAAGTATTTAAATAATTTCCTTATCAAATTAAGTATCTTAAAATTTTAAGATACTTAATACTGCTAATTAGCATGACTCGATATACGGGGTGCTCAGAAATAAATAAAAAAAAATTCAGGAACACTCAAAAATATGAAGAGAAGTTCTTATAAACACGGGTCTGGAAATTTATTTATTTATTTATTTATTTGCTTATTTATTAATTTATTTATTTACTTATTTATTTATTTATTTATTTATTTATTTATTTATTTATTTATTTATTTATTTATTTATTTATTTATTTATTTATTTATTTATTTATTTATTTAGTTACACCACCCCACAGTAAAACCAATTACGGGGTGGGAAGAAAAACAATAATTTATACCTAATGGTAAAAAATATGCAAACAGACAAAAAGAAAAAAGAATTGATTATAAACATGCATAATACACTAACAGATTAAAAGTAGATTAAAATGAAATCACAGATTACTACGAAAGGATACACTTAATATTTGAAATAAGCGAGTAAAATATATCAAGCTGTCCTTCAATAGACATGTAAGTGTTACACATAAAAAATAAGGGATGGAACATCAGAACATTGGTTCGTGGAGTGGGAAGACAAAACGTTCATGATTACGGGTTTCAAATGAGGGGGCATGAAAATTTAATGTATTCAAGATATTAGAGCAATCGATGAGATTAAAAATTAACTTGTGCAAAAACAAAAGAGAACAAAGTTTCCTGCGTCGTCTAAACTAAGAAAACCAAATCTATGAAACGAATTTTAAGTAGCGCCGTGCAATTACAATATTTATTATAGCCTGGATTTCAAATAAGTGAGGCATATTCAAGTCTGGATTTAATAAAAGCAGTATAAAGAAGATTTAATAATTGAATGTCATCAAAACCACTGGAATTTCTAATCACAAAACTCAAACTGTTTTAAGCAGAGAGAACAATATTTTCTACATATTTGTTAAAATTAATTTCGAATCGAATAGAACACTTGAGTCACTGAACTCATCTGATCTATTTAATACGGTATCGTTCAACTCATAATCAAATAACAATGGATTATTCTTCCTGCAGAAAGACAGAACGTTACATTTGGCGATGTTTAAAAGCAGATTGTTTAGAAGACACCAGTCATTAACATCATTTAAATTACTTTGAAGTAATACATAATCCTCGTCGGTATCAACAGTATAATACAATTTCATGTCATCAGCATATAGCAGGCAGTTGACATCAACACAAGTCACTACATCATTAATAAATAAAACAAATAATAAAGGCCCCAGTACTGAGCCTTGGGGCACACCGGGCTTACTGGGTCGCTAGAGCCCTTCGGAGATGATACCCAAAAGATGTTTTTTATCGATTATTTTAACATCGGCACTAGAGGGATAGAGATGAACTTTGGTACATAATGGACCGGGAGCTAGCGACAGATTTGGTTGTCATTTGAATATTTGTACTTTTAATTGGCGAATACAAGTTTGCCATGTGAGTAGCGGAACAACGCTTCACAGGAACGCTCAACTATGTAAAAAAATTGCGTCGTTGTCTGAAAGTATTAATGATGATTTTTTGTTTATGAATTGTGGATGTCCGAAAATACTTGTCTGCCGTCATACCTGCTGGACAAAATGGATCTGCCACAAAATGTAAGAAAGATGCAATCTGCCGGTCTTCTAGCGGGAAAAATACCGTCTGCCACCGAAAGGGATTAATGCGTTGGCGCGCCGCGAGCAGTATACTGCCTTGATTAACTTGAAACTTGCGTACATTTACGAAAATATTGTACTTTTAAAAATAAACAAATCGTTATTCAAAACAAATCAAAATTAATGATTTTTTCACTGAGTTCCTTTATATTATAAAATTATAAATCAAATTCCGAATAGACTTTTTAATGTAGCAATGTTCTTTTTATGTATTATCTATAAGTAACTTATTAACATATTGTTAAAATTGTTAACATAATTAGATTGATATTATATTTCAACGAAAAATTTTTAGATCGAGAAAAAAATCACCCATTCAATCCTGTTTGAAAATGTTGCCTGTATTCCTTAAGAATTACTTTTAAATAACGTGTAGTGTCAATAAAATTTAGATAAATTTATGATTGCCCAGTAATTCAAGTTGCTTTGTCTTAAAGTTTAAAGTTTATAATTGTATTATAAAACATGATTCTTTTTTGTAGAAAAGACAAGGAAAATTATTTAAACTAATGCATAATTACTAAATAATTCAATATGATACTATTAGCCCAGTCAATGAAAGTTCAATAAGGGGGTCTAGAGGGAAATGTCGGGATCACAATTTTTGACTTAAAGGCTGTGGACTATTTAGGAGGTAAACATACCAAAAGTCCCCGAACGTAGGAGGTGGGGGGGAGGGGGTGCAGGGGGGCACGAA
This sequence comes from Rutpela maculata, assembly GCA_936432065.2. Lineage (NCBI taxonomy): Eukaryota > Metazoa > Arthropoda > Insecta > Coleoptera > Cerambycidae > Rutpela > Rutpela maculata. The sequence continues at coordinate 136,348,682 of OW386285.2, read as the reverse complement.
GAAGGTCCCGGTTTTTTGTTTTTCGCTCATATCTCGAAAACGGTTAGCCCTAATCAAAAAGTGGCTATATGCAAAATTAAAGCTGACTAAATTTTCTACAATAATGTTCTATTATTTTTTTTCGTATCTGTTATGGTTCAGTAATGAATTGTATATCTTTTGACCGTATTCTAACTTTATTATAAATTTATTATAAATTGAAAATAAATTTTAATAATCATCGTAGAAAAAAATTTCTTGTACAGATATCCGTTTCACAGCAAACTGAACTGAAATATCGAATAAAAAATGTCTTTACGTCTGTAAGTGTGTGTGTGCATATATATCTATGTGTGCGTGTATACCGTTTCTTGTAAAAACGATAACTTCTGTTAGACTTAAAATATTTGATTTCAATTTGGAACATATGTAAAACAGCATATTACCATAATCCCTATTGAAGTTGGGCCATATCTGTAATACATGGTGATAACCAGAAGCCTACAAACTCTCATACGTAAAATACGTTTTATTTTAATTTCAGAGCAAAATATTACTAAGCATACAAAAATGAGAAGATGTATAAGATTTCTAAACCGCAATATACCGGGTGTATGTTAGGCAAACCAACTTTATTTAAATTAGATGATATATCAGTGTTATCCAAAAATATGGAACATGGTATTTTTAATAACATTATTATGAAATGAGAATTGTAGGCCTCTGGTTATCACCATGCATTACAGATATGGCCCAATTTCATTAAGGATTATTGTAATGTGCTGTTTTACATATGTTCCAAATTGTAATCAAATATTTTAAGTCTAACAGAGGAGAAGTTATCGTGTTTACAAGAAGCGGTATACACGCTCACATAGATACACACGCACACACACACTTACAGACGCAAAGACATTTTTTATTCGATATTTCAGTTCAGTCTGTTGTGAAACGGATATCTGTACAAGAATTTTTTTTCTACGATGATTATTAAAATTTATTTTCAATTTATTTATATTAAATTTTTTTTTGTTCGAGTCGTTCGAGCGTACATACACATAAAATTGTGCTCCGCAAGTTAATTCATTTATACCACGATATATAAACAATTACGACAAATAAATGATGAAAACACGGTCGGGTATGGCGTGTAGTGTGAATACAAATATCCAAACATCACAAAGTTCTTCAAATAATAGTGAACTCAAACAATTTATTCAAGACGTAGTGAAAGAACAAACATCTAAGCTATTAAAAATTATTTCGGAACTGAAATCCGAGGTAGTGATTCTACGTGAATCTAATATCGAACTTATAAACCTACTCTCGACCAATGACCCTAGTTTAAGTTTACGTAAACAACCTGAAAAACCAATTGTTATAAATTCGTCATCATCAAATAACTATGCAAAAATGTCAAACCAAAATAAAGGTAATGCATCAGCTACTACAAAAAAAACAGTACGATAAAGAAAAAGGAAGTAACTCTGAAAAAACAGTGAACGCAACAAAAAGTAAAGTATAAATAACTATAAGAAAACAAACACAGAAACCATAATAGGTACAAATAAAAATACGAATGAAATACTCAGTGGCGTGGAAAAAAAGGCCTGGCTGCACATATCTCAATTTAAAAACAAAAACGTGGAAGTAAATGACGTCATGAAGCTCATAAAGAATGACGTCGATATAAATTCGGTAATATGTGAAAAACGTAAGACTTTCCATGGTGACCACACATACTTCAAACTAGGAATTCCAGACATCTTCCTACCTACAATCTACAAGCCAGACTTCTGGCCAACGGGAGTTGAAGTAAGTCAATTTCTTTTTCGATCCAAAGGAAACGAAGGATCTTCAATTGCAGACCAAAGATTGCAATCTCCAACAAAGTGAAAACTTAAAAATTGTTCATATAAATGTACAGGCTATCGCAAACAAAATTCCACAAATTGAAATACTCACAAAAACAGATACGCCATATTTTTTGTGCATCAGCGAACACTGGATTACAGACTTACAAGCAACCAACCCGATGTGTTAATAACACTAAAAGTTCAATAGATTACATCGTATCAAATATTAACTACATTAATTCTTATAATATCGAAGCTAACATTGCAATAAGGCCCAAATATGTACATTTAGTATAAATTTTAACTGTCCCTCAAATGAATCCCACACATATTGGAAAAGAGATCTGTCTGAAAGCAACCTCCACAACCTAAATTATTTACTATCTACTACAGATTTTAATGACATATATCACATTCATAACCCACACATAGCTTACACATATTTCTGGAATAATTTTTTTTATTGTTTCGATATAACGTGTCCAAAAATTAAAGTTCGCTCAAACTCAAACGACAGTAACAACTGGCTAAATAAAGATATACTTGATGAGAGTGAAGAACTGAATTTTGGATGTATAAAAATACTGGTTCTGAGGAGCTCCGTAAAAATTATTTGGAGAAAAAAACAGAACTTTACCCTAAGAATCAGAGAGGCAAAAAAAGACTTTTACGATAACCTTTTAAAAAAATCATCAAACATCAACAAGACCACTTGGAATATTGTTAACAAAAATACAGGCAGGGCAACGCGCAAAAATATCGAGGACCTCATGATTAAGCAGAATAACACTGCAATAACCGATCCAAACATTTTAAGCAACATTTTTTGCGAACACTTTTCATCCATAGCAGAAAACAGCATTAACTCACAGTTTGGACCAAACCATAACACAACTTGCACCACGTGCAGTCAAACATCTCAGTCGATGTTTTTTGGAGATATATAGCCGGATGAAATTTTTTCTGCTTTATCCGAGATTAATAATAGAACTTCTGTAGGTCCGGATGAAATTACATTTAAAATATTAAATTCCTGCATATATAACATCGTAGAGCCACTTTGTTATATATTTAATTTATCAATAACTAGTGGTATATTCCCATCGGCCTTAAAGCTAGCCCATGTTACACCATTTCATAAAAAAAGAGATAAACAACTAATAGAAAACTATAGAGCTATTATGCAAAACTCATACATATCAAAAATATTTGAAAAAACCGCTGCCCAAGGAATCACTACTTCCACATCCAGATTTTCTATCCAAGTCACTCACAACTAAAAAACTTTGTATGTGAAAATAATTGTTTATGGAACTTTAATAATATAATATTTGAAATCCTCTACCCCAAAAACCCATAAAACGATACCCCACATCGGTAGTAGGGTGGGGGTGGTGATAGGGGGGTGGTAGTGGGGGGTGGATGAAGTAAAAAAATATTTTGAGGTTTCTGGTTCCTGTACATGCACTAAATCACATTTTTTTTTCATCCCCTTTAATAAGGAGATGGGGGTGGTAATGGGGGTGACTAATGCCAAAAATTTTTTTGAGACCTCAGCTTCTCTTGTATATACTAAATACCAATTTCGTGGACTCTTACCTGCTTGATATACCCATTTACCCCAAATTTACCCCAATTTACCCCCAAACCCTTCGACAGAACAAGATGAAAATATAATCTAGTTCTAGATCTCGTTAAAGTACATATGCGTACCAAATTTCAAGTCAATATCTCAAACGGTTCCAGAGTAAACGTGCGCACAAAAAAGTTACAGACAGACAGACAGACAGAAATTTTTTTTCGCTCAAACTTAAAATCTCAACGTTTCATGACATTTTAAGCCTATTTGGACAATAAAAATTTTTAAAAATTTTTTTGTCGTTACTATACTTCCACTGAACGTGGAAGTAAAATAATGCACCATAGAATATACAATTATTTGAGCACATACGATCTCCTAAGCAAAAACCAACATGGTTTTAGATCCAAGCATTCAACTTGTATGCAGCCTTTGACTTTGTACAATCTATATATGAGTCTCTGGGTGAAAATGGGTATGTTTTGGGCATATTCTTTGATATATCCAAAGCATTTGATTCGATAGATCATACATATTTACAGCGAAAAATTGATGCCTTTGGTATTCGTGGAAATTTAAATGAGTGGGTCTCCTCATTTGTAAGTGACAGAAAATTAAGGTTAGGAGAATATTTGTCTAAAGAGCAAACGGTTAACATTGGGGTTCCTCAAGGTGCCGTGCGAGGGGAAAAATGAAAAAAAACATACGTCATATGGCTCTCGCTGCTGGCAATAAGCATGACCCAAATCCAACCTAGCCTCGGAAATCGAGGAATCAGAAGACTCAGAAAAAGAAGAAGCAGAAACACAAAATGAGGAGCATAAACAGTAATAAACACTTCATATCAAGACATAACACATATTTCACACGAAGATTCAGAAGAGGCAGATACCCAGAACCAAAAACACAAAAATGCGGTAACGCATCTCACAATATTCCCATATTCTTTTACCATGCGCCATGTGGCACTCGCTGCTGGCAACAAGCATGACCTTAGTCCAACCCAGCGTGGACGTAGCAGGCCCAGCTGTATAACTCTAAGAGTGGCAGCAATGCCTACCGCACGCTGGTAAATCAATTAATCAATCTATTATAAAAAATTTTGTTCGTATAATTCAAGTTCATAATAATATTTCATATATTAATGCTGCATTTTTTTTTTTATTACTGAAATGAATAGCAAGAAGATTACATTATTTGGAACGATATATTTTTATTCAAATAATAATATTTTTCATAGTATGGCATTAAATTGTTTAGTAATTAGTAATTAGTTTACAAAATCTTACTGGTCATATCTACAAAAAATAATCATGTTTTATAATACAATTATAGTCGAGTAAACTCTAAGATGGCGCGTCCAAAGTCGCTTCATCATATAAAATAAGAGAATAAGACATACGCAAATAGTACATCTCTATGTCACTGCGATAGCTTTATGCGCGTCGCATATCAAATCGTACGTCGTGTTACCAACTCATACATACGTCACCTTAGAGTTTACCGGACTCTATAAATTTTAAGATTGTATTCCAAATCTAAATTATATGTTAACATTATCTAATTGAAAGTTCTCATCATTACTACTTCCACAAGCTTATCAAGACAATAAGTCCTTATTAATCCATATCAATATTTTTTGAGATTTTCTGTCGAATTTCACATCAAAACTATTTCTGTTTAAATCTTAAAAAATCTATCCCGTTCAGTCCTATATACTTTTGAATTTGAAGATAAGAGTACCTTATAAATTACTTTTTATTTGGTAATACTCAAAGGTTCCATAGTATAATTCCATACGATATCTGCTATAATATAAATACTTTTATTTATGCCACATAAAATCTTACAAAGAGATAAAAACTATTAAATTTCTGCGAAGTGTTTGATTGAGATTTTTGGCAAGGACATTGTTCAGTTTATTTGCAATTTATTTCATATTCTGGTGATATGTTACATTGGATATGATCTAATAGTATATTATTCATGGAGCATATGACACGCTCGGATAATTTACAACACTCGTGCCGAGCAGATTACTATACTTTATCCACGACTATTTTACCTGTTTTAATCGTCTTAAAGTGAAAAAGTAAAGTTAGTTTAGAGTAAAACTTTGGTTGACGTTTTAAACGTCAAACGAAAACGTGGACTTTCCGTTGGATAATAGTATATTATTCAACGAGCGTGTAATGATAAGAAAACTCACTCGGATGAATGAACATCATCCTCTTGAGTAATAGCTATTACACGCAAGTAGAATAATATACTTTTTCTACGACTACTCAACAGGAAGTTGCACTTTAAGGTAAATCTGAGATTTTTAGGGAAAATGCGAAGACGGACATTGTATAGGTCTTAACTTCTTTATTTTTTAAGCAGCAGAGAAAATTTAAAAAAAGACTTTTAGCTTAATCGATAATCTTTCATTTGGTTTCTTAACATTTTTGGCGCAAGTGCCTTAGTTTCTGAGATACTTAACTTTTAAAGAGGTATATTGACTTAAAAACGTTTGACGCCATTTTTAAACCTCCATATCTCCGAAAAAACAAAAAGTTATGGATATTTAAAAAACAGTAAATTGTTCCTCGATTTATGATCTTTACCTTGGAGATTTTTATTTTTTTGCTAGGAATGATGCTTTTCGATTTATTGAACAAAAACCGTGTTGAGCCATCTGTTTTCACAATCTGCAAAGAAGGCGAAACACGAACTCTTTGAACGTTCAGATCTTTTTTAATATATGAGTTGAAGGGCCATACTATGTCATTATGGAAAGAGGAAGAATTACAAGTTATGCACATCGTGAATCGCACCAGCGAAATCGATAATTCGAGTCTACAGGAGGGTACGAAAAGTGACATTTTTTGACTTTCGGCCGAATCGATGACAGATTGAATAATCTCTTGCGATTGCTCCACGAAAACTATTGAATAATGAATATGACCTCTTGTGACTGGTTCAAGGCTGTTGAATAATGAATATGAACTCTTGTGATTGGTCCGAGCCTATTGAGTAATGAATTATTACCCGCGGCCGTTAGTAATAAGACCTATTACATGTTCAAGAATGTATCTACAATAAATGAATTATTCAATAGTAGTAGAAAAAATGGATTCTCTCATTGATTATCAAAATTGCTAGTTCCTGATTGGTCAAAGGTGTTATTATGAGTTCATGTTCATAATACTCTAGAATGGAATTATGACTACAATTATTCGTCAATTGTTAAATGTATAATGCAATAATTATACGATAGTCGTGGATAATAGTATATTATTCAACGAGCATATGCTACTCGCATATGATGGCTACTATCCATTCTGGTGATTTAACCATTAAACATTATATACAAGTAGAATACTATACTTTGTCCACGACTATTAAATATTTTTAACTAAATTGTTTACTGAAGAAACTGATTAATTAATTAATTAATTATTCTTTTTGGGTAATATGTAAAATTATAGTAAATAACGTTGACGTTTAAATTTAATTTGACAAGCCGTTCTTTTGACACATAACGACCTACTCAATAAAATTTAAAAACCGCCGTCCAAGGAATCACTACTTCCATATCCAGATTTTCTATCCAAGTATCTTAAAACGAAAAAAATTTCTATGTGGAAGTAATTGTTTATGGAACTTTAATAATATAATATTTGAAATATAAGGCCCTAAAAACCCATAAAAGAATATTCCACATAGATAGTGGGGTTGGGGGGTGGTGGAAGGGGGGTTAGTGGGAGTGGATGAAGTAAAAGAAAATGTTGAAGCCTTTGGTTCATGTACACACGCTAAATCACAATTTTATTTTTTTTTTCACCTTCTTTAATAGTAGGATAGAGGTGGTAATGGGGGTGGCTAATGCTAAAAAAAATTTTGAGACCTTAGCTTCTCTTATATATACTAAATACCAATTTTATGGAATCTTGCTTGAAATACGTACTTGTACCAAATCAATATCTTAAACGATTCCAGAGTAATCGTGAGCACAAAAAAAAGGTTACGGACCGACAGACAGATTTTTTTTGATCAAACTTTAAATCTTGACATTTCATAACATTTTAAGCATATTTGAACAATAAGAATTTTCAAAATTTTTGTTTGCTTTTTTAGTTACTATTCTTCCACTGCATGTGAAAGTAAAATGAAATTGTATGATAAAAAATGGTCTGTTTCTGAAATTTTAAATAGAGTTATCTTTTCATAAATTTCATAATAACAGTAACATTGTTCACACAATCGTAGCTATGACAGTTAACGAATAATTCCATTTTACGTTTCAGAAACTGGCCATAAATTCTACTAAAAAGTTGCAAAATTGCACTCAAAATGAAGAAGTACCTGCCAGTGATTAATCATTAATCACACTTAGATATATTATTAAACGGTCGTGGACAAATAATTTCATAATTATTATTGCCCCCATGAAAGGCTTGGTAAGATTTGGGGCTTAGCAGTAATTTCTTTTTATCTTTAGTTGTTAGGCTTTTAATTTTTTATATCCATATCAAATCCAGTAATTGTTGGTAAATTGATTAATGTGCTGAAATAACGTTGTAAACGCCAAAAGTAGTTTTAATTGGAAATCTAAAAAAACGTTTGTTTATTTATTTATTGTTATGCGAAAATTTTGAATAATTAACAGTACATGATACAATAAGCAGTACATTATTAACATCCAGTATAAATAACCTGTAGTTATGTTGCATATATCGGACGACCGAGAACTCTGGAATTGGTCGAATACTCGTTTTCACACTTTTCGGACACCCGGTATTCTACGTCGCTTACTATACTATACAATATACTATACCATACACTCTACTATATACTATACTATACTATATACTATATACTATACTATATACTATATACTATATACTATATACTATATACTATACTATATACTATATACTATATACTATATACTATATACTATATACTATATACTATATACTATATACTATATACTATATACTATATAATATATACTATATACTATATACTATATACTATATACTATATACTATATACTATATACTATATACTATATACTATATACTATATACTATATACTATATACTATATACTATATACTATATAGTATATACTATATACTATATACTATATACTATATACTATATACTATATACTATATACTATATACTATATACTATATACTATATACTATATACTATATACTATATACTATATACTATACTATACTATATACTATACTATATACTATACTATATACTGTACTATATACTATACTATACCATAGTCTATACTATAGTCTATACTATAGACTATACTATATACTATACTATATTATGTATTTAGGACGTTTGCAACGTTGTTTTAGATTGACCAAGGAAATACCCAAGTTGAATGAAGAAACAGTTTTTCTCTTTTTTTATTGGAATAATAGCTGAAGACATCAAAATAACCTCCTATTTCAATTTCAGTTAAGCACGCCACCACAATAACAGTTTATGCCGCAACATGCCCGAAATTGTCACTTACAACATTGTTTCAGCGGAAACAAAATTCACTGATTTTGTTTATCATAAAAATAATGCAAACTATGATCTAAATTGTGACCTACCTACAGTCCCATACTTGTGAGTTCATAAACTGCTATTATGGGAAAATTCAATATTTTGACATTTTGACGTCGTTACAGCATACCATTCAAGTAACCATTTTATAGTGACATACTAATTCTAAATTAATATTTTATTATGTTTATTTTCAGAACATACAAACTATTTTAGACGAGGCCAAAGAAGGAGCAATTTATTTTAGTTTGGGATCAAATGTAAAAAGCATTAATTTATCTGAAAAATTGAAGAAAGTAATTGTTCAAGTTTTATCCGAGTTGCCATATATAGTTTTATGGAAATGGGAAGCAGAGAAACTTCCTGGGAATCCAAAAAATATTATAACTGGAAAATGGTTTCCTCAACAAGATCTTCTAGGTATTTATTTCTAGTTACACACCTGCTACTATACAGGGTGTCTCAATAAAAACTCCCATATCTTCTAAATGAATGATGTTTTAATTCTGCAAAAGCCAGTTTGTAGAGGGATTTTAGAAAAAACGTAAAATTTTTGTTTCTCTGCAAATATCTCCATAAATATTAGTTTTAGAGAAAATATACTGGACATCAAAAATGTAGCTTATAAACTGAAAAGAATTTGTTTTTTTTTAATATTTGTGTAGGATTGACACTTTCGGGCATATTTAATTTTATAAATGGTACCCGACCGAGGATGAATTATTTAGTTTAAAATAATGATCTTAGAAACTGTGACACTTCCATCAACAATTCTAAGGAACAAAATTAAAAATGGTTAATCAATTTACTTCCACATCCAGTGGAAGTATAGTAACGACAAAAAAATTTTAAAAAACTTTTATTGTTCAAATAGGCTTAGAATGTCATGAAAAAAAAATTTCTGTCTGTCGGTCTGTCGGTCTGTCGGTCTGTCGGTCTGTCGGTCTGTCTGTCGGTCTGTAACTTTTTTGTGCGCACGTTTACTCTGGAACCGTTTGAGATATTGACTTGAAATTTGGTACACATATGTACTTTAACGAGATCTAGAACTAGATTATATTTTCATCTTGTTCCGTCGAAGGGTTGGGGGGTAAATTGGGGTAAATTTGGAGTAAATAGGTAAATCAAGCAGGTAAGAGTCCAAAAAATTGGTATTTAGTATATACAAGAGAAGCTAAGGTCTCAAAAAAAATTTTGGCATTGGCCACCCCCATTGCCACCCCCACCCCATTATTAAAGGGGATGAAAAAAAAATGTGATTTAGTGTGTGTACAAGAACCAGAAACCTCAAAATATTTTTTTCTTTATCCACCCCCCCACTCCCACCCACTGTCACCACCCCCACCCCACTACCGTTTTGGGGTATCGTTTTATGGGTTTTTGGGGTAGAAGATTTCAAATATTATATTATTAAAGTTCCATAAACAATTATTTCCAGATACATAATTTTTTCGTTGTGTGACTTGGATAGAAAATCTGGATGTGGAAGTAGTGATTCCTTGGGCAGCGGCTTTTTAAAACGATTTTTTTTTATTTCTAGATTACAAAAAATAAAGAAGTTATGGCCGATACAATGTGCGTTTTCAAATTATTTTTAACAAAATGTCGCAATTTTTTATTGTAATTGCTGAGTAATCAATTTTTTTAATACTCCTTTTCGTTAATATATAGCAACACCTAAATGCTCAATTTTCTTGTCCGTTTAAAAGAAAAAAATCCATCCGCCATATTAAAGCAGCCATATTGAATTTTTTAATTTTGACTTCAGATTCGTAATCAATGATCCTACGTTTCAAAAATAAATTAGTAATACTTTTTCAAATATTGATTATTTAAATTTAGGTGTGGTTTTCACCCCTTGAGGGTAAGAGCAAGTATCCGGACCATATAGAAACTAATGACGATACCTTTTAGTACAGTAATAACCCATAAAGAACAATTATCATTAAATATGAAATTATTCCGAAATTTTACATATTTTTTACCTCTAGACCTGTACAATTTTAGAAGTAGCTGATACCAAATTTGACGCTAAAAGTTAAGAACTCATATAATCCAATAAATAAGCCGGAAAATGTGGAAAAGTGGTGGAACAGTACCGATTTGAAAAATTCCTTTTTTCACGTGTTCCCTAGACTCCCAGAAACATTACTGCCTACATAACTACCTTACCTTTGAAAATGAGAAAGTTAGGGGGGCTTGAAGTGTCCCAAAAAGTAGCTGCCTTAAAAAAATTTATAAAATTAATATTTCTCCTCACAAACGGGCTCTTGGAGTTTTTTTGGGTCGCTGATCACAAATCCGAGGAATCCAAATTGAGGAATTCCATATTACAGTATGGAATGCGTGCCATGTTTTGATAAAAATTCCACTTTTTCGGGAGAAAATTTAAATATGAATATTGTGCTGCGGAAGTGTGCCCTAAGAGGTTTTTTGCGTCCCTGATCATGATTTTAAGGTCCAATTTGAAGAATTCCATATTCTGTATTGGAATTTGTGCCATTTTTCATGTCGAATTTTACTTTAAAGAAAAAAATTATATATGAATACTACGAGAGTATTTCAAAATAATTTTTGAAGTCAATTTTGCTTTGAAGAAAAAAGTTATATATGAATATTACGAGCATTTCAAATCATATTCATTTGAAATGCTCGTAATATATTTTATAAACACTGCAGGAATGCATGCAAATTGTTTTTTCTTTCAAGTGAGGTAAGTGATTAAAAGATAACAATTTTTATAAAAATATAGCATTTATTGTGTTGATACTGTGACGTGGATTCTTCCAGTCGCCTAGCGCATAAACGAGTGGAAGCGTCACTTTGACGCCGAGATCTACTTCGGTATCACTCGGGCGCCACCTTTACAATTTTTACGTGGGGCAAAGGTCCCACAATAGCCTCCTCACGCAGCCTGTTGCAGTAGGGCTGGGATAAACTCAGTGAAGAAACGGAAATGTCCAGGGGTCAAAATTTGAGATTAGATTTTCAGCACATTCAAACAGTAAAACTCAAAAATCGGCAAATAACAACGTTTATTAAAACGTGATAAATTCAATAACAATAGTAAAAAAAATGTTCAGGTACTCAAATACTCATAAGGAGTTTATCACAGATAAAACTTATGATATTTTATTTTACAATAGGTAAAACATCGCGAATAACAAAACAAATATAACTGACTGTTCAAGCGGGTTAACTAATCAAGCGGGCTGACTAATCAAGCTGACTAACCAATCAAGCTGGGACAAGATAGATTAATCGGTGTTGCAATTGTTAAGGTTACTATTAAACGGGTTTGTTACTAGTGGCAAGCGAGCAATCCACAGGATGCTAAGCAGTATGCAAAGTAACAACAGGTAGTATATACAAAACAAAATAAAATAGCATAACAAGTTAGAATAGGCAGTGCTTGAATTCTAGGTGGTAGCAAGGCAATTATTTACAGCAATATAGGCATGCACGAAATAATAGTCAGGAAACAGTATTAAAGAACACGACTTTGTTCTTTATAATAATCAGGAAGTACGGCTAAAGAACACGGCTTTGTTCTTTTACTTCCGATCTGGCGGTTTGCCTGCGGTTTTCGGGTGGCAAACGCCTGGCGGGAGATGTGCTGCCTTTATTAGCCAAACGCAAATTTTTCAGAGCGGTTTCAGATTATATTACGTAGTAACATATGAAAAATAATTAATTTTTCGGGATTGTCAGATTTTCGCGTCAAGTCCCCGGACTATGACAAAGTTTCATAAATTTCTTAGGATACTGGATTTTATTGTTTATTCATAATAAATTGTTAAAATACCATAGCAGGAAAACAGTTTCTAAATACGGTAAATTGTCAGGTATTATTTTATAACAAATTTTCATAACTTCTTCAGAATACAGTATTTTATTTTTAATTTATATCAACACGACGTGGTTAAATTAAAGCAGGTAGAAGACAGATTCTAAATACGGTAAATTATCAGGCATTATTTTATCTCGTTGAATAGAAAAACACGGTACAAGTTAAAATAATCTGGTAAAAAAAACGGTTTACCGTTTTTCTCTCAAAAATGTCTACTATGTTTCTTTTTCTTGGTTTGGTCCTAAGAAAAATTACTGGAACATAACTGTTTTGGACAAAATTTCGAGAACTTATCAGTCTGTCTTTATAACACGCCGACGTTAACAAAAATTATAAGTACAGTATCTGGATAAATCGGAAATTGACAATCGCATTTTCTGCATTTTAATCGAAATTACTTAATACCCTTAATCATGTCGGACAATCTTAATAGTTGGATGTATGGGATCTCTGACAATTGGCTACGGAGGTGCCCACTTAATAAAATTAGTGCATCTTAGCTTAACAAGAGCTGATACGGGAATGACCAAAAAGCCTTTTCACTAACTTCGATATTCCCGAAATGAATTACGACCAGCGACACTGGTGACAATTTTGTAAATTATATTGATATGTCGCGCTATCTTCTCACGGCAAGATTTAATACAGTTTACATGAAATAGCTGTTCTTTACTTTGGGAGTTCCTCAATTGCACGGATGAGGGTGAGGAAAATCCATTCAATTAATTAAAACAAGTAAATTTTTCATGTAGACGGGACAGGCAACGAAGCGTAAGGTTAATTTACTGCATTTTATCATTAAAAAAAACACTTCATCACAATACAAAAGGTGGTATTCTGTGTGATAAAATAGTTATTAATTTATCATTATTTTTTTTATTTAAATTACACAATTTACATCAATCATAATCTGAATCATATTCGAGAACTGGTAATTCAGGATTTGTTGGTTCTTCTTCATTGTCATGTTCATCTTCCTGTTCATTCGATATTTCAGCCGGACAAATCGATTCATTTTCGTGAAAAAACGTTAAATTTTTTCTGAAAAAATTGAATTTTCTATGACACGTATTCCAGTATGGAATATGGAATTCCTCAATTTCGGAATCGTGATCAGCTACCCAAAAAAACCTCTAGAGCACACTTCCGCAGCACAATATTCATATTTAAATTTCCGCCCGAAAAAGTGGAATTTTCATCAAAAAATGGCACGAACTCCATACTGGAATATGAAATTCCTCAATTTGGTCCTCGGATCGTGATCAGCGACCCAAAAAACCTCCTAGAGCCCGTTTTCGAGGAGCAATATTAATTTTATAAATTTTTTTATGACAGCCACTTTTTGAGGCACTTCAAACCCCCTAACTTTCTCATTTTTGGAGGTAATGCGGAGGTCAATGCTGATGAATGTACCTGGGGATCTAGGGAACACTTGAAAAAAGGAATTTTTCAAATCGGTGCCGTTCCACCACTTTCCCACATTTTACACTTTTTTCCGGCTTATTTACTGGATTAATAAGGGTAGGTAAATTCAATTTATAATTGCAATATGTTTGTAGATTTGCATGAAAGGACCCCGCACAAAGGTATAGGAAAAGGCCGTTCAGTCAAAATTTTTGAAATTTTGGGAACAGTTCTGGTTAAAATGAACAAAAGTTGTCATGGCACAAAGCGCCAAATTCAATAGTTCGGCCGCCAGTGGCCTTTGAAGTCTAAAAATATAAAGTTCTTATATAATCCTTGAGGTAAAGCTTTGACCCCAAAAGTTCACCGGACCGGACCGCACGACATCAACCTCCCCATTTTCGAGAGCGAAAAACACGATGGTGACAATATTTTCTGACATAACTTTCACCCATATACCACTCCTTTTTCCGATTTTCCAGTACTAGGCTAGCGAGGATCGTTTTTTTTTGTCAATTCGAATAAAATATCCTCGTCGGTTCCCGCGAACACATTTGTGTACAAATTTTTTTGATTTTTTTTTTAAATTTACTGCGCGTGCTATTGTCATGCGGTGCACTCTAGTCAACATAAGGCTTCAAGGGCTCTTCAAAATCACTACAGAATTAACAAAATACTTAGTAGAGGTGATTGTGGAGCAGTTATGGCATCAAGTAGTACAGCTAATTCTACAAAATCGTGAACTTGCCGAGGTAAGTGTAAAATATTAATGTTTAAATGTCAACATGGCCCTCAATGTTATCACAACATGCTTTTAAAATATTAAAATTTCACTATCACGTATACAATTTTGCTAAAATTGCATCCATTTTTACAAAAATAACATTTGATTTTATTTGTACGCATTTGTGTTAGTTGGGTCTTAGTGCAAATTTATTTTGTCCACAAAAATGGACATAGGGATTGTAACAGTTTAAAGTACATTTTTAATTTTTTTTCCACGGTAAATCGAAAAACACTATTATCTGATGAGCAGGTTGCTGAGTTACAAGAAAACAGTGACGTCTTCGCCACTAATGATGAAGAAGATTATAATCCGGGTGATTATGCCTTTGGAGGCGATTCTTCAGCCGTGGAATCTAGCGATGGTGGTCATCTAATTTTCACAAATTTACCAACTCAGGAAGATCAGGGAAGCAATTCCAGCTGTTTATTTCATGAAAATGAGTCTTCCACGACACCAATTCTTTCAAAAAATAACCCCAAACCCCAAAAAAAGCGCTTTTATACAAAAAAATGATGCAGCAGTAGAATCTAATACATCACATACAAGAGACGAATCAACTACGAATGGACGAAGAAATAAAAAATAAAAACTTCAAAAAGACCAAAAGCCTCCTAACAAAAATTGGGATGACATAAGCGAAGACTGTGACATTGAACCACGATCTCCAGAGTTTATTCTGCAGCCTAGAAGTGCGAAAAACTGCGAAAGGTTTTCTCTAGTTGATTATTTCAGCCAGTATGATGATGCAAATTTCTTTAGAAAAGTAGCTGAAAACACAAACGTGCATTTTCAAAAAGGAGCAACGAAGCTGAAATTCGATCTTTTGTAGGCTAAACGCTGTTAATGAGCACTCTAGGCTTCCACAGTATTAGAACGTACTGGTCTGCAGCATTCAAAATCCCTCTTATTGCGAATACATTAATTAGAATTAGGTATTTTCAGCTAAGGAATTTTGTAGAGTTTCATAGTCAGAACTATTATTAATTTGTATTTTGAATTTAAATAAAACCTCTGGTATAAAAAAGGTGTTTTATTCTTTGTACACAAATGTGTAACTTGGGACCATTTAACACAAAATTGAATGTTTTAAAGCTAGACCCAACATCCACATATGTGTACGAATTATATCTGCAACCTCTAGTGGTGGATAAAAAAATTAGCCTCGAATTATAGCTCAGGGTGAGCCAATAGATGGTGCCACATGCCTAGTTTCGGCTTTGTACACTTTTGTGTTACATGGGTCTGACGAGGATATGGGATGGGATTTCTTCTAAAAATAAGTAAACCTCCATCAGATGTGACCCAGCCAATTCGGGGATATAAGCAGCCTTTATACGAAGTGAACTTTTCCTTCAGTGGTGTGTAGGGAATTGATTGAGACGGGTCATTGGTGGTATATAGATATTTTTGTTTTTCAGTGATTATGTATGTAAAAATATTCTCATTTTTAATCATTCAATGATCATTCATTACATCTGGTTCATTATATACAATTCTTATTCTATGTTAATAGATCTCTCAACGTTTATAATTATAATCACATTGTTCATTCGCGTTGAAATGAACGTCACAGTCACTGAAGGAAAATTTGGGTCTCGTCTGATCGCGGTTTACTTAATTTATTCGAATTGTCGAGAAGAAATCCTATCCGACAAAGCCTCGCAAGCCAAGCACCGGAAAATCGGAAAAAGGAGGAGTTAGTGTTAGAGGTAGTAAGTCAAGGGCATGTCAGGAAATATTGTCACCATTGTATTCCCCGCTCTCGAAAACGGGAATATACCGTTTTCCCGCTGATTTTAGTTATTTCGTGACATTTCGTTATTGTGGGGTGGGGGTAGTTTCAACCCCGGTGGGTGGGTTAGGTCACCTGTGATCAATCTTTACTTATTTTATTCAAACTGATAAAAAGAACCAATGCGACAAGCCCTCGCAAGCCTAGCACAGGAAAATCGTAAAAGATGGTTTTCCGGTTAAGGAGTAGTGAGTGAAGGGTAGGTTGGAAGATATTGTCACCATCGTGTTCCCCGCCCTCGAAGATGAGGGACCCAGTCACAGAACTTTTGAGATCAAAGCTTTACCTCAAGGGACTATACTAATAACTAAGAACTTTATATTTTTAGTCTTCAAAGACCACTGGCGGCCGATTGTGATCATTGTGTCCATGACAACTTCTGTTCAGTATAACCAGGAGACCTTATTACCAAAATTTCAAAAATATTGATTAATCGGCTTTTTTCTATACTTTTGTACGGGGCCTTGGTTACATGGCAATCTCTGGATTTTCTGCATTAATAAAAATTCACTCTGCATAAAAAATTCAATACGAAGGATACTTATTTCTATTTACTGTGCAGATTGTAGAAAACTTAAACCTCCTTCAAAAATGGGTCGTTAAAAATTATGAAATAAAATTTCACCGAACAGTAATTACAATAAAAGTAAAAAATGTGTTTTAATATCTAAAATATCTAGAATTGGTTTATAAATCATACTTGAAGTTATAAATATCGGCAATCCTTATTTAGAGTAATTCAATCGCATCTAAAGTCGTATAATACAAAATTAAAATTTGGAATTTATAATCTCTCTCTTTAGAACTTAATCCACTCGATCTAAATTGCAATTAATCAAACTAGTCGTATTCGTTGTTACAAATAAAACATATATTTATAAAACCGCTGCCCAAGGAATCACTACTTCCACATCCAGATTTTCTATCCAAGTCTCTCACAACGAAAAAAATTTGTATGTGGAAATAATTGTTTATGAAACTATAATAATATAATATTTGAAATTCTCTACCCCAAAAACCCATAAAACGATCATCACATCGGTAGTGTGGTGGGGGTGGTGATAGGAGGTGGTAGTGGGGGTGGATAAAGTAAAAAAATATTTTGAGGTTTCTGGTTCTTGTACATACACTAAATCACAATTTTTTTTCATCCCGTTTAATAATGGGGTGGGGGTGGTAATGGGGGTGGCTAATGCCAAAATTTTTTTGAGACCTTAGCTTCTCTTGTATATACTAAATACCAATTTTATGAATTCTTGCCTGCTTGATTTACCTATTTACCCCAAATTTACCCCAATTCACCCCCCCAGGTCTTCGACGGAACAAGATGAAAATATAATTTTGTTCTAGATCTCGTTAAAGTACTACTAAATTTCAAGTCAATATCTCATACGGTTCCAGAGTAAACCTGCGCACAAAAAAATTACAGACCGACAGACAGACAGAAATTTATTTTTTCGCTCAAACTTAAAATCTCGACGCTTCATGACATTCTAAGCCTATTTGAACAATAAAAGTTTTTAAATTTTTTTTGTCGTTACTATACTTCCACTGGATGTGGAAGTAATATAAATATATTTCATAATTATTTGTCCATTTTAAATATTTGCAGCGCATCCAAATATTAAGGGTTTTATAACCCAAGGCGGTTTACAATCAATCGAGGAAGCCATATCTAGAGGAGTTCCAATGATTGGTATGCCATTTATTGGGGACCAACCTATGAATGTAAACAAAATTGTTAAAGCAGGAATTGCTATTGAGGTCAATCCAGCTACAGTTACTAAAGAAGAACTAAAAACGGCTATTATAGAAATTGCCGAAAATGAAGTGTAAGTGATTATTTATTTTTATATCTATAATGATATCTATAATATATATGAGTCGTCCATTTCCAGTGTCCTATAAACGATTTTGAGAAAATTGAAAAAAAACTTGTAACTCGGTAAATAGTGGAGTTAGGTATATCGCTGTGAAAATAATTTCTTGCAACGCATGCACAAGGGTATAAAACGAACCTCTAATGTAAATAAAATTAATAACTTCTAAACCGCATGTAGATGAGATTTGCCAACTCTTGTGCATGCGTTGCAAGAAATCATTTTCCCAGAGATATATTAGTATTAATTAACAGTATTTTTCTGAGTAGTTGGCAAGTCCCATCTACATGCGGTTTAGAAGTTATTAATTTTATTTACATTGGGGGTTCGTTTTATACCCTTGTGCATGCGTTGCAAGAAATTATTTTCACAGCGATATATTAGTATTAACAAACAGTATTTTTCTGAATAGCTGGCAACTTCCATCTACATGCGGTTTAGAAGTTAATAATTTTATTTACATTAGGGGTTCGTTTTAAACCCTCATGCATGCGTTGCAAGAAATCATTTTCCCAGCGATATATTAGTATTAATTAACAGGATTTTTCTGAGTAGTTGGCAAGTCCCATCGACATGCGGTTTAGAAATTATTAATTTTATTTACATTGGGGGTTCGTTTTATACCCTTGTGCATGCGTTGCAAGAAATTATTTTCACAGCGATATATTAGTATTAACAAACAGTATTTTTCTGAATAGCTGGCAACTTCCATCTACATGCGGTTTAGAAGTTATTAATTTTATTTACATTAGTGGTTCGTTTTATACACTTGTGCATGCGTTGCAAGAAATCATTTTCCCAGCGATATATTAGTATTAATTAACAGTATTTTTCTGAGTAGTTGACAAGTCCCATCTACATGCGGCTTAGAAGTTATTAATTTTATTTACATTGGGGGTTCGTTTTATACCCTTGTGCATGCGTTGCAAGAAATTATTTTCACAGCGATATATTAGTATTAACAAACAGTATTTTTCTGAATAGCTGGCAACTTCCATCTACATGCGGTTTAGAAGTTATTAATTTTAATTACATTAGGGGTTCGTTTTATACCCTCATGCATGCGTTGCAAGAAATCATTTTCCCAGCGATATATTAGTATTAATTAACAGTATTTTTCTGAGTAGTTGGCAAGTCCCATCGACATGCGGTTTAGAAATTATTAATTTTATTTACATTGGGGGTTCGTTTTATACCCTTGTTCATGCGTTGCTGGTAATTATTTTCACAGCAATATATTAGTATTAATAAGAGGTATTTTTTTGAGTAGTTGACAAGTCCCATATACATGCGGTTTAGTAGTTATTAATTTTATTTACATTAAGGGTTTTACGCTCTTGTGCGTGCGTTGCGAGAAATTATTTTCACAGCAGTATATTAGTATTAATAAAGAGTATTTTTCTGAGTAGTTGGCAAGTCCCATCTACATGCGGTTTAGAAATTATTAATTTTATTTACATTAGGGGTTCGTTTTATACTCTTGTTCATACGTTGCGAGAAATTATTTTCACAGCAGCATATTAGTGTTAATAAAGAATATTTTTGTGAGTAGTTGGCAAGTCCCATCTACATGCGGTTTAGAAGTTATTAATTTTATTTATAATAAGGGTTCGTTTTATACCCTTGTACATGCGTTGCCAGAATCTAAAAAATCATTTCTTGCCTTGCCAACTTATGTCTCCAATTTCCAACTTTTGTCCAACTTTTGCCAAGTCTGACAAAGTTGGGGGGGGGGGAGAACCCCCATACCCTCCCCCTTGGCCACGGCCCTGACGCTCTATATTAACGAGGGAATACCCATAGATTTCTTGAAGGTCTGTATTAATTTAAATTTTGTTTAGGTTCGTATTTTATATATCGATGGTATCGCTCGTGCATGATCGTGTAAATTAGCTGCTATCTTTGGCTGCTGTTTTCACATTGGTGGGCTCCCACCTTTGTTTTACTTGAAAAGAAAAGTTATTTTGTGCTTTGAAATAAATATGTTTCATTACCATCAGCCTGATTCATTATAAAAAAGTCCCAAAGGAATTATCGTCTAAAATGTATTTTAAAAAAGTTATGACGATTTTTATATTTAAAAAAATTATATTGAAGTTCAAATATCTCGGAAAGCAGAGATTTTTCGAAAATTGTTCTTATTATAAAACTAGCCCAAAATGTAATGTCCCATCCCTTACACTTCATTTCAACGTTCCTAGGATCAAATAATTTATTTGCGTCGCAACGCCATCTATACCTCAATTTGTAAAATTACCGTCTTTACTCAAAGTTGATATCATTTATACATTCTAGTGAACAGCATTAACAGAATTCAAATATCTCTTTTATTTATCGAGAAAACGGGACCGGTAGTTTTAAATGGGACACTCTGTATATACTTCTGAGAAGATTTAGAGAACATTCCTGGCATATTGGTGCTACCTGGGCATATTTTATTTTCCAGCATTGGTTCTTAATAAAAAATGTTTGATAACTACCCTGTATATTTTTTGAACTAAAAGTTTCTGGCAATAGTGATAACTACATTCCAAATATTATTTTCCTCAGCCTTAATAATTTTTTTAAAGTGTATAAGGTTTCTTCCTTAGGAGTCGTGTTAACTACGTATAAACACCCCACATATATTAGACAAGGTGAAGACTGAAAGCCATTAAAACTAATCACTGTATATCATGTCAACATGCTTGCTTAAGCATCCATCGAGTGAAGCGTTTGTATTGCTTTCGACAGTAATTTTTGGTATTATCATCAGTACACGATGGGGAAGTTGCATGATTCTTTTTATAATGAAAATCGATAAAGCATAAAAAACCATAAAAATGTAAAATTTACGATTTTTTGAATGTTAATACAGCGAGAAAAAAACTTCTTCGGTGAAGAATTTGGATATTTCAAAACAGCAGCTATTTGGCGTAGTAACTGTGACTTATTCCGACGTGATTTCCCAAAAATGTCGCCGCGATTGTCGTCGACAATCAGTAAACGTCAAAAAATGCCATTTTTAATTCGCTCCTCCGGGCCGAATTTTCGAATGTCGCCATTAGCCCAGACGATAGCGAACATTTTTATTGTGAAACCCACAAAAAGTTGCAAACTGACTAATTTTTTTTTAATGAGTTCGTGAAAATGTATAGAATAATATCCTGAAAAGTTTACATTCCGCTCGGATGCAGAACATAAAAAAAAGTGAAAAAAATTTTTTTCCAACCAATTTTTTCAAAATTTTTAAATTAAGTCAGGGTAGGAAAAAATTAAAAATACAGATGGATAGACCACGTTTTTCTGAACAAAAATATCCTAATAAAATTGTTCGCTAAAGCCACGGTATTCCTGGAAAAAATAGTGAAGTAAGCTTGTCACTCTGCGCGGCTAGCGCACGGTTAAATACATACTACGTAAAAATCTAAAAATTCTTAGC
This sequence comes from Rutpela maculata, assembly GCA_936432065.2. Taxonomy (NCBI): domain Eukaryota; kingdom Metazoa; phylum Arthropoda; class Insecta; order Coleoptera; family Cerambycidae; genus Rutpela; species Rutpela maculata. Next base: position 136,326,567 of record OW386285.2, on the reverse strand, counting down.
TGTTCTATCGAGTAAAAAAAGCTTTTTTCTCTTTCTGATTACACGCTTTAAACATTTTCCTTAGTGAATAGGAGAATAAATAGTGAGTATGGAGGGAAAATATATAATTATCAATGATATACACAGACACCACACATACCCGCTGAATCGCTCGCATGAATTTTTACGTGCCTTTACTATATTGTATTTATTACAGGTACACCTATCCACATTTCAGCTATATCCAATGGATTCCTCATACATTTGTTAATGTATTGGAAAAGTTTCAGAATTTGTATTCAAAACAATCAAAGATATTTTCATAGTTATAAGGATAAGATCGTGAAAATCGCTATTTCTTATCATGATCTAATTGATCATATTTTCGAAAAAATGCATACAAGTAAACGATTTTGTGTTTGAACATTCGAAAAATATACATTTTTTCCGAAATAGTGATATTTTATTTTGTCAATTTCTTGACAAGTTACAGCCTCCAATACATATATTTATCAAAAAAAAATCATCAAGCAAGGAAATTAAAATGATTTGAGATGTACTTTTTTTTTAATCCTCGTTACTACAACGTAATAAACCATAATAATCATGAAGTGCACATACTTTTCAACAGTTCTCAATGAAGAAAGAATTTTTTTGAAGAGCTTTTATTTTTTTCTATAAACAATATAGTGCAGGCAAATCCAGTTTTGAGTATGAACTATCTGGGGACAGCTATTTCTTCATCGAAATGGATAGCTTTTTTCATGTACATTGAGGATATAAAAGTCCCGAAAAATTCCAATGTAAGCTAAAGCCACCATTTAGAAAAAATGGCCGCCAGAACCGTTTCTTTTAGAAGGATATATCTCAGTAACCATTGCTCCGATTTTAGATTTCTTTTTTTTTTTGTTCTCTTCCCCTTTTTATGTACAATCGAAAGTGTTATTACATCTTTGGTCGTAAAATAGAAGATAACTGAAGAAAATAAGACTTGAGTTCTTGGAAATATACGAGTCCAATTAGTGCTTCCTCGGAAGATTGTGCAAAACCGGGTAACTTTATAAAAAAACTTTTCTAACAAAACTTTCGATGTTTCATCTCTACTATAACGTGAAATTACTTTCAATTATACAAGGTGTCACAAAAAGGAGTTACACAAGAATATATAATTTTTTTAATGGAATACCCTCTAATTTTTTAGTGACAGTTAAGCCCCTAGGGGTCCTGAATTACACCCTAAAATTTTTTGCCAATCGGATGCAGCGTTGCCAAGTTATAATTTTTTTCCTGTTCTTTTGGCAAATTACAAACATTTTTTTGACTACCATATCTCCGCGATTTATTAATTGTTTTTTTCTAAAAATATAGGGTGTTATTCGATGATGATACATTTACTGAAAAACATTTTTGAAATAAATTATTATTATACCGGGTGTCCAAAATATTTGCTTACATTTCTTGTTAGTTAATTATTATTTTTCTCAATTTTTTTAATGGAATGCCTATATTTTTTACATGATGAATAAAGCATACAATTCCCCATATTCTAATATTATACACTTAATTTTTATTTCAAACCGTTTTTGAGATATGATTATTTCAAATAAGTTTTGCCTAAATTGAGGTGCTTTTTATTTTAGCATTAAAATCTAGTATGGCTTTGGTCTTTTGTTTTGCGTTTGTTTTTCACTCTAATGTGTTTAAGATTATCGTGGTTAAGTTGAATTAATATTGTTAATATTTAAAAATACGAATTATAATTATTGTCAATAAGATTTAATATCTATGGTAAATGTTATGTTATTGGTGAATGTGATGGAAATTGTTTATTGGCATCAAGAGTGTATGGTCAAAAATATCCCTATAGAAGATGTCCTGATGTGAGGTCTCTAGAAAATTTGAAAGAACGTTTTGAACTTACTGGAAATTTTGCATATGAAAAGAAGGCGAGACGACGAAATATATTGTAATGAAGAAAATGAGCTGGCTATAACTTTAGAGGTGATCGAAAATCCTACGGCAAGTGTTCGGGAGTTAAGTAGGGATTTAGAGGTCAGTGAATCTAGTGTTTCCCTATGTCTTCGTAAAAATAAGTTTCACCCCTATCGAGCTCAGCTACATCAAGAGCTTTGGGATGTGGATTTAAATCGTAGATTAAATTTTTGCCAGTGGGCTCAAAACCAAATTGGAGAAAATTAAGAATTTTTCAAATTTGCGTTGTTCACGGATGAATCATCGTTTATCGCAACGGATTTGTGAATAGGCACAATTTCCATTATTATGCCAGAGAAAACCCTCATGTTGCACAGAAAAATCAGAACCAGAGTTTAAATGTAAGGGGAGGAATTGTACATGATTATGTTATTCATCCTCGCTTTTTTTAAGGAAATGAGCAGTCTTCTTAGATTTTACGCAAAATACGTTTCCACAAATAATCGAGCATATTCCTGATTACATTACAAATAATATGTGGTTACAACTTGAGGGTGCACCACCACATTTTAGTAGAAATGTTCGTCAGACCATTAGTAACCAGTTGTCTGAAAGGTGGATAAGAATAGGAGGTATTTTAATAAACTGTTAAATAATATCTAATTTATTATTTTATTAAATTATGTTAGGTCTCATTACATGACCGCCTAAGTCACCCGATCTGACTTCAGTGGGTTTTTTTCTTTGGAGATTTGTGAAGTCAGACGTTTATAAAGTAGAACCAACGACTCGAGAAGATATGATTGAAAGGATTCGTCGGTGTTTCAATCGTATAAATGTTGATATGTTACACTATGTAAGGCGCTCATTTATCAAGAGACCTCAGTGTTACCTGAATCAAAATGGTGGACATTTTGAGGAGTTGTTAGGTTAGTTTTAATATTGTGAAAAAAAATCATTGCTCAAGAACCGTTCATAAAAGAATGTGTACGATATCAAAATGTGAGAAACTGTAAGCGTTCTCATCCATTATATTATATAGGCATTCCATTTAAAAAAGTTGAAAAAAATTTAAAATATAGATTTTAATGCTAAAATAAAGAGCACCTTAATTTACGCAAAAATTATTTGATATAATCATATCTCAAAAAACGTTTGAAATAGAAATAAAGAGATATTAAAATGTGACGAATTGTATGTTTTATTCATTCATGTAAAAAAAGTATACCTAGGCGTTCCATTAAAAAAAAAATGAGAAAAATAATAATTAAATATCAAGAAATGTACGCAAATATTTTGGACACACGATATACTAAAGATTTATTTCAAAAATGTTTTTCAGTAAATACATCATTATCAAACAACATCCCACATTTTTAAAAATAACGATTAATAAATCGCGGAGATATGCCAGTAAAAAATGTTTGTAAACTGCCCAAAAAATACAGAAAAAATAATTTGGCAAAATATTTTAGGCTGTTGCATTTAAAAAAATTATACTTTCTTGTGTGACTCGTTTTTGTGACACCTTGTAAAATTGAAAATAATTTTAAGTTGTAGTAGGGACGAAACATTGAAAGTTTTGTTAAGAAAGTTTTTTTATAAAGTTAGCCGTTTTGCACAATCTTCCGAGAGAACACTGACTAGACACCCTTTATACATTAATGTACATTATTAAAAATGATTACAATTTTATATATAAATAACTATTACTCCGTTAATATTTGAGTTAGTAACATCGGTCAAAAAACAAATGAAAGCTAATTGTGTGCTCTAGAACTTTTATTAAAATTATTTTTTCAAAAATTGACTAGAAATTTCAGTACAAACTTCTCGAGTTTACAAAAGTTTAAATTTCCGTAATATTTAAATTATTTTTTAATTTCCTAGGTTTATCGTTTAATTTATCGTAAAATATATAATCATACTTTCTGTAAAATGTGAAGTGAGGAATGGAACAAAAAAAGAAATCTAAAATCGGAGCAGTGGTTAATAAGATATATGATTTTAAAGAAAATGTCTCTGGCGGTCATTTTTCTAAATGGCGGCTTTAGCTCACGTCGAGATTTTTTGCGACTTTATGTACTTATCCTACATTCATAGAGCTATCCATTGCGATAAACAAATAACTGTCCCCAAATAGTTCACGCCAAACCCATTTTACACTGAGATTTGCCTGGTCTAATATTATTGTTTATTGCGATTGAGTTCGGGCGTGATAATATATATATAAGTATATTTTTCCCATCCTTCCTTTGCTTGTATTGTTTAAAACAAAAAAGCATCAGAAAGCTACAATTTCCATCTTTTAAATGAACCAACACTCATATAGATTGAACAAATTCTGATTTAGTGACATGTAATTCAGTGCTCGCTTCGAGTTGTAACGTTACACTTGACTATTTTTTCCCAGGAAAACCGTGGCTTTAACGATAAATTCTGTTAGGATATTTTTTGTTCATAAACACGTGATCTATCCATCTGTATTTTTTATTTTTTTCTAGCTGGATTTAATTTCAAAATTTTGAAAAAATGGAAGAAAAAAATTTTTTTCTTTACTCTTTTTTTAAGTTCTGCACCCGAGCGAAATGTAAACTTTTCAGGATATTATTCTACATACTTTCGCTAACTCATTAAAAAAAAGTTTACACAGTTTGCAATTTTTTGTGGGTAAATACCTACGCCACTGGGCTACATGCAATTTACGACACAGAGTAAGTACAATGCCCTCTTTCCATATTCAGATCATACGGCCGTTCCGTTGGTGTATTTCGAAAAATATGAACGTTTTAAGATTGCATGTTATTGCGCGATTTTCGACTTGAGTGTTTTTTTTTTTTATCTTTCGCAAATATTCCCAAGATGGTAAGAGCTGACACGAAATAAAACATACTGCTAAACGAGTTCGTTTCATTACAACTTTTTTTATTGGTTCCATCAGAATTTTGATATTTTTGTCGTTTTGGAGATATTTACTGAAATGACGGTGAATGGGGGTACGGCAAAAAATCGAACATTTCTTACTTAAAACCTAGGTAGCTCCTTAACCTTGACTACTAGGTCAAGAAACTACTCAAACGAGATAAATTTGCTGAAACTATTTTTTTTTTGTTTAGCCCTATGACAAGAGTGGGGACTTTTTAATTTTCGGTAAAATTTCGCCATTTTGTCACCGTAATTAATCAGTAATCAATTTAAAATACAGTATTCACTTAACGTCTGTATTACCTAGATGCTCCATTAATTTCGGCCCTTAGAAACGAACGTTTCTGACAAAATGATTTGTTTAAGATTCAAATGCGTTTTCTAGGAAAACGTGAAATTTCTTCCATTTTCTCGAATATCTCGATGATTACCAGTTTTTTCGAAAAATTTTTAAACATCAGTATTAAAGAGAATCGATTCTGCTTTCCAACACGTTTTTTCTCTAGCATAAAAAATAACGAAGTTATGACCCAGAGAATGCGCGTCCTTGTTCGGTTAATAAATAATATTCTTTCACGCTATCACAATGCCAGCTCTAACGGCTGATGTCATTGAGCCAAGAAACCGTTTGCAGTCACGTAGTTGTGTTTACAAATTGCGGCATAATCTAAATATTTATTTTACGGAAAAAAAAATTTATTTTGAATTTTTTGTTATAATCGTTTTCTGCGTAATGGAAATTACGAGCAAATCACTTTTTCAAGCATTTTAAACTTTCATGCATCTTCCCCATTATCAATATAATTAAATCTAGACAAGTACACACAAATTTCCATATTTTATTAAAATGTATATGGATTGTCATAGAGTTAAAATGAAAAAATATGTAAGTATGTAAATTTTTCCAAAACTAATAGTAATACAGAATTTGAAACTGGCTCCGTGGCGCAGTGGTTGAGGTGTTAGGCTTGCCACCACGGTGTCCCGGGTTCGAATCCTGGCTCAGGGTATGGATGTGTAGTGGCGTTTTTCGCGTGTTGCCTAGACGGTAGCAGTGAGCTAGACTGATTGTGGGGAATGGGAATGGGTGTTGTGGTGTTGTCTATGTGTGTGTGTGTGTCCATCCTGGTTGAGTGGTAGAATAGCTTACGGCTAAACTTCGCCAAGACACTAATATAAATAAGGCGATTAAAAAAAATGATTTAGTGGAGTAAACGTAGTCAAAAAAGAGGCATTGTTTCGGAATAATTTCTAACTGCATAAAAATTCATAAAAACTTTTTAAATGTGTTCTAAATAAGTTTAAGTTCAAAGTCTACCGGTTGGTATTGTAAGCTAAATCTCTATTTGTTTATTAATAACAAAAGATTGCAAAATTAGTTGTTAAATGAAGTATCTCGAAAATTAATCGAGGAGAAATCATGAAAATCAGGTACTAGGGGTTTTTGGGCATACTGATTACAAATTTGATGCCAGATTTGCAAAATTCAAAGCCATACAAAATAGCCGACCGAAACGTATTAAGAGTGCGAAATTCGCCATAAAAATGAGCATTAATGGGTCTTTACGGGTTTTCGGGTATGCTGATGAAGAATCTGATGTCAAATTCAAACTTTTCAATAATTTACGAATTTTTTTTTTAAATATTGATTTAATCAAATACATTGATTTCACACTATTGTTTATCAACATAAACACGCCATAGTAGTCACCATTTATGCATGTGTAATATTTAATAGAATTCTTAGTTTTGATAAACTTAATTTTTTATTTAAAACCTTCGCAATTCTCCAAAAATCGTGTTTTCACCGATTTTTCGCCTTTTTTACTGTTTAATTGTCATTACCTTCAAAAAAAAATAAAACCAAGAGATACTTTTCAAGATTAGTACCTTAGCTAACACCTCTATACATTCAAATAAAAATAAAAAGTTTTGTTTTTAAGTTATTACACTTTTGATAGTGTTAAATTTTCGAATTTTTTTCTTCTAAAACTTATAGTTCGACTTATTCATAAAAAATTAATATAAAAACGCGTATGTATCATAAAATAAATCATTGTGGCTTTTAGTACACATCTTTACCTTCAAATTGATCACTTATAAAGTGCCGATATCACGATATTAAGCTTTGATATTGATGACTGAAATTTGGTGTCAACAGCCGATAACGTAACGTTTTTCGGAAAGGTACTAAGTTTAAAGGTCTGAATTTCCTAAAATAAATTTTTTTAATTTTTTTGGCTGATTTTAGATAATCCCTTTGAATGTGCTATCCAAGTACTTTTTTTTTTAATAAATTATTCATTTTACAATGATTTTTACTAAATAATCGTTAATTCATGTAATGGTCCGCTTTCAAGCTACATATGTAATAATTAAAGTACTTAAAAAATTATTTAAAAACATGTAGTACTTCGAGGAAATTATGCTTTTTCATCTCCAATTGGTTCCATATCATTTGCTTTTTGCAATCAAAAGTTACAGCTACTTACATACAGCGCGCGCGCTACCGCAAGTCTATTCCAGCGTCAGCGGGCGGTTGGCGCAGCGTCACTTGGGACCTTAATTAACAAATTTCTACTCGCTCCAATTTAATGCGCAAAATACATGTCATATATGTTTCTTTCGTAAAATTTCCCGTTCTTTCGAATGGCGCTATCAGTTTTTTTGTACAAATAAAATTTAAAAAGTTTTTGCACTTAAATTGTTAAATAAAAATAGGACGCGTACACTTTTTTGCGGTAGACTTCTCACTACGTTATTCTAGCATACTTGAAGAATATTATTTACCAAAGTCTACCTGGTTACAAATTTTTCCGAAGTGAAAATCTTCGTTTACTCCACTAATTTTAGTTAGCACTATTAAATAATAATTCTGTGCACCGAGATAAAAATTTACGTGTACTTGACTTCGCTTCGCAGATGTGTTTGTTTGGTATTGAAAATATTGATATTTTTATTTTTCAGATATAGGAACAAAATTAAAGAAGTTCAATACATATTAAACGACCAACCAATGACAGGATTAGAAAGAGCTGTATGGTGGACAGAATATGTTATTAGACACAAGGGGGCAGAGCACCTACGAAGTCCTACTGCTGACATACACTGGGTGAAATATTTCTTATTGGACATTTTTGGAGTTCTACTAATATTATTCGTAGTAATACTGTTCATGTTAAAGAAAATGTGGTATTTAATTCATTTTACCCTGCATAAGGAAAAAACAAACTGATATAATGTAATATAATGTAGTGTATCCCATGTAATATAATGTGATGTAAAATATATACATATTAACACGTATTTTTATACCTATATAAATATAAAAGTAAAAAAAAATGTGTATATCAAAGATTTATTAAAAATATTATATCAAAATACAAAAGTAATAATTCACATCAATAAAATTTTAAAAACTCAAGTTCAAGGATACAACACTGTTAAAAAAAAAAGAAAATAAAATGTCATTGGAATTTTATTTTGGCTAGTTTTGTATTTTAATTTGCTATTGTTGAAATAAGAACAAGTGAAATTAAATAAAAATGTTAAAACATAGTGCATCGATTAGTGTGAATTATAAAAGAAAAATTAAGAAGAAAGGGCGGTGAAAAAAAGAAAAGATGAGAGAATTTTTTTTTTTTAATCAACAAGATGAAAGATAATTTAAACATGACAGAGAATTTGTAAAAGAAGAAGCAAAGAAATATATACCAAATAAAATAACTATTAGAAAACAGAGGAGAAAAAAAGAAATATTATAGAAAAAACAAGATAATAAGTACATTATAAAATAGATAAGAACAGGCAGGAGTAGAATAATATTAAAGAAGAAACTAAATTAAGCAATCCAAACCACGTGACTTTTAACATGGCGTTGTGGGCAAACATCCGGCAAACGTTTATTTTCATTCGTTAAACGTTTGTTAAAGAGTTTGTTTTTCGGTTGCCTTAGCTACGTTTCCGCGAGTTAATTAAAACAGACCCCGTGTTTGCCTACGACAAAATAATTTAACAGATTGTTGGATTGCCTAATAGATATAAAATAAAGGAAGAAAAGCAACATTGGACTATAATTTAAACACATAGAATAAACTTTTACTTGGAACTATTTTAAATTTTACAATTCTTACAAGTCAAATTTGACAATCTATATTTTTTTTTATTAGTATATAAGTTAGCTACAGTAGGGATGTAGGGACAGTTTTAAAAGATTTGTATAAATAAAAATTTAATGATATTTAATTTAAAAGAAAATTAAATACAAATTTGTATTCTAATACAAAATAAATTTCATTTTTTGGCAGTAAAAGAAAAATTTTATTTAGGCAACCAAACATGCAGTAGAGTAATACAAATAATGAATGATCACTCAGTAGTTAATCTATAAATATAATTAATAAAAAGTAAATTTAGATAATATACTTAAAGAATCTTTTTGAAATTAACTTAAATTTATAATAAAATAAATTAATATTGAACTAGCAATCCACCAAAAACTCCGAGATAAAGAGCAACATTCTCTTTAGAAAAATTAACGTATCTTAGTGAGCTTTAATTTTGAAATTGTAAATTTAGAAAGTTGATGAATTAATGAAATTGAAATAGTATAAAAATGATTCTAATGAAGACTGTTGGGTGCCAGGTATCACAAAGTCTACCAGAAACGCTCACCTCAGAACACCATTAGTATGATCACTTGCACCAAAGCAGGCAGACTCTCTCCAGATAAAAACCGATTCAATTTGCTCAAACTCAGAATGCAGCAAGCGATTAATAAAATGAAGCCCAATGTTAAATAAACAAAATATGACATTTAGTTAAAATGACACGATTTGGAGTTTTTGACTAATATGAAGAGTGAACAGAGATTTAAATTTAAAGAAGGATGCCAATCTTGGGCCCAATGCGCCCACCTTAGAAAAGTGTACTATCTTATGTTTTTTGGCATGCTGATTACAAATATGACTTTCAATTTGTCAAAAATTGAGCGAAAAAAGATGGGGTACCCACTAGAGCATTATTAATTAACTGATATCACAGCCACACAAAAAAAAGCGATTTGGCCTGTGGACCAGACCAGTGTAACCTTATGTATTTGTACCCGCTGAAACCGAATCCGAGGTCAGAATTATCAGATTGCTTCTTTTTTCACCCCTAACCCAAAAAGACACCCCCAAAAAAATGGTCTGGCCTGCAGATCATACCAGTGTATCCTTATGTATATGAAACCGAATCCAAAGTCAGAATTGTCAAATTCGCTCGTTTTCACCCCCAATCCCAAAAACAGACCCAAAACAAACAAAAAAGTGGTCTGGCCTATGGACCAGATCAGCGTATCCTTATATATTTGGATTTTCTGAAACCGAATCCGAAGTCAGAATTGTCAGATTCGCTCGTTTTTCACTCCTAACCCCCAAAAAACATCCCCAAAATAAATAAAAGTGGAACAGACCAGTGTATCCTTATTAAATACATAAGATACACTGTCACTGGTATGGTCCTCTGTAGGGTACTAGCCTACATACATACAGGTTAGATTTTATATCACTATGGATATTTGAAAAAACAAACAATTCATTATCATTACAAAAAATTCTATTTTGAAAGCAAAAATATTAAACTTTTTTACCAAATCTAATCATTAATTTATTTAGTAGCTTACTTGGCTATATTGGTGACCCCGAACGTCACACGTTATCTGCCTTCTGAGAGTCCATAAGAATTAAAGGAGTTGTCAAAATTTAATTATGAAGACTGAAGCACAGAAGACCTAACACAAATTCATTCTGGATTTCCAAGGAGTAATTCGGTGACTTGAGAAGCGGTTAAGAAAACATTTTAAGAAAACATTTTTAAGTGTTGTTAAATAGTTATGCCGAAAGAAATCTCCCATGGACATTCTAGACAGCTGTTCCAGTCGCGACAAGAATATGGGGCCGAAACAAACTGCTCGTGCTGCTAACTGCTGATGACGGACGACGTCCATAACGAAGACAACCAGCTAAAGGTCGACCGTTCCATAGATATCTTCGCTAGACAAGGATTCCTCAGTCTCTCCATGAAGATAATACCGAGATACGAATCAAACTAGATCTTCAGAAGACTTGTTATTACTTATTTTATTATGTACATGTTACGGTACGAAATCTATATTGCTCCCTACTTTTTTTTAAAACCAGCTTATCAAGTGTATCAATATATCAATTATTCAATATTTTAATTGTCTCGCCAGCTTTTCTTTAGCCAAAGCTGCTATAGCTGGTGCGACATCTTTGAGAAAAGCTCAATCCAATTATGATTGCAAACTTATATTCACTTAGGACATGCTTGTATTTTTATCAATTACCTATTAGAGAAGTTCAATCCAATTATGATTGCAAACTCATATTCACTTAGCACATGCTTGCTATTTTTATCAATTATCTATTAGAGAAGCTCAATCCAATTATGATTGCGAACTTTTATTCACTTAGCATCAGTCATATACATGCTATTTTATTTCAATTCATCAATAACATATAACATACTCACATTAAGGATAATGTTATTACCACAGAAGACAAGAACTATATGCCTTCTGTGGTTATTACAAAAATAAATTTCCTTGTTTGTCATTTATCACTCAATCTGACTTATCTTTTTTACTAATGTCATTTATCCATCAAATCTTACTTTTATTTTAAATCTGATTTTTAATATCGATACCTTGGTAAGTTGGTTTCTTCATTGTAGGATGGGAGTAATGTAGGGTACTGGTCTACACACATATAGGTTAGATATTATATCACTATGGATATTTGAAAAAACAAACAATTCATTATCATTATAAAAAATTCTGTTTTGAAAGCAAAAATATTAAACTTTTTTACCGTCTAATCATTAATTTATTTAGTAGCTTACTTGGCTATATCCTCCAGACCATTTTTGGGGTGGGTGTTTTTTGGGGGTTAAGTATAAAAAATGAACCAATCTGACAATTCTGACTTCGGATTCGGTTTCAGCTGCCCCAAATACATGTGGATACACATCTGATTCGCAGGCCAGACCGCTTTTTTTGGAGGGGTGATTTTTGGGGTTAGATATGAAAAACGAGCGAATCTCACAATTTCGACTTCAGATTCAGTTTTAGAGGGTCAAAATACATAAGGATACACTGGTATGGTGCGCAGGCCAGACCATTTTTTCGGTTAGGGGTGAAAAAATAAGCAATCTGACAATTCTGACTTCGGATTTTGTTTCAGTGGGTCCAAATACATAAGAATACACTCACTGGTCTGGTCCGCAGGCCAGATCACTTTTTTTGTGTGGCTGTGTATTTAACGTCTTGACACCCACAGTGTAACCATCTAAGAAAAAAGCACTTTTTTGAAATACTTGAAAAATTCATGATAAGTAAAGCCAAAACTGAGGTCATATTCAATTTCAGCGAGCTGAAATAAATGGGAATACAATGGTTTAGTTCGCTGAGCACGACTTTTTTCCATTTGTAGGCCAGTGTAATTTATGCACTTAAGCGGCTTCGCAAACTAATATCTTAGAAATAGCTCAATTTTGGGGATTACGGATATTGAATTTTTTGGCTTGCAAGACCAAGTACAATAACTTTGTACACTTTACAGACTTGGGCGTATTGGTCCTAAAGTCCCACAAGACTTTGGTACCCTTCTTTATATTTAATATTTGGTCTTGTGTTTTTCAAATTAATTAGATCTAGACAATTAAAAGCATAATTGATAGTACCATTTGTACCATTGATTTTCTTGATTTTGTATGTGTAAAAGCTTTTACCTTGTGCGATCGATCATAACTTTAATATCGGTTGTTAAAGTTGAATTTCTGATTTTTGATGTGAAATTTTAAATGATTTCTTTCTTGAATTTTTTCCTGGATCTACCGAAGCACAATTTCATGGTACTTTTCTATTGCGGTAAGTTTTATCTTGCACTTTTTACTATGGACTTGTTTTATTTTCTAGCGTGAGACAATTTTTTATGATTTACAAATATTTTTTACAAACTTTTAATGATATCGAAACAATTATTTTCGTTTAATTCAATACCTCAGAATATTTATCTTCACTTCAATCAAGTTGCTAACTTTTAAAACTCTACTTGTTGTGGCTCAATCCTGACCTATCACAACTCTTTAAAAATAGTCAACAATTAAGTTATGTTTTGGAGTGAAAATTTTACAATCGTACCTTATGGAGGTTTATTAGTAATTAAATGCCAAATTCAGGCTTTCCATTGACCGGATCTGAATTTCTGGCAAAATGACGTGCTTGATTTTGGAAATTTGAAAGGACCCCGGAACAAAACCCATGAAAATGTTGATTCGGTGGAATCGGCTGAAATTTTGGTATTTTGTAGTTCAAGTCATGCTGATCAAAAGTTCTTATCACATCAAGCCAATCCTATGGACAGTTTTTGAGATACAGCTTGTCAAAGTTAGGTATTTTACGTCATTTTAGACATTCAAGAACTTTTTACTCCTAAACTATTAACTTTAGCAAAAAATTGCAAGGGTCGAAATATTTTTTTTCTAGTCCAATAAAGCTCAAGAATTTTTTTCAGAATTTGTTTATCAATTTTTAGGTTAGGTGAAATATATATATGACATATTTCGGCATGCTTCGATGGGATTGGCTGAAATTTTGCTATTTTGTAGTTAAAGTTATGCTGATCAAAAATTCCTATTGCACTGAATCTATCCTATGAGTGGTTTTCGCTCCAGGAGTGCCTGAAGGTCTAACAACGAGGTAACGGGTAATCTATATGTATGTGTTTATGAATGGCTTCCAGCGTGTTTGTGTACGTGCGTGCATGTGTGTGTGATTATTTTTATCTCTCTTACCGGCACTATGTTTCTAATGAGAGCGTTCTCATTGCCAACCAGGGTGATCCCATTTTTTTGGTTTCACTTTCTATCTGTTAATTTTTACTTTTTGTTGTTTTTTAATATATTTTTTTTTAGTTTTTAAATATTGAGAACACCCATAGGATTTTCAGGAACAAGTGCTCTGTTTCCAGCATCATGTATCGTTCGAAGAAGAATCATTGATGGATATTTTATGTGATTTTCATGCCGTGCGTACCCCAAAAACCATAATACGCTTGTGTTTTCAGCGGTTCCGCATCAAACTCGTTAGAACGCTTTTTCTCACACTAGTTCTACGACTAAAATGAAAGAGGACATTTTTTGTGTATTTTTAATTAATGAATGAAATTCTTGTACCAAAGTGAAAAAAAAATAAAAGACAAGAAATTAATGCAAAATATCCCCCCTCAATATCACCCACTTACGGTAAAAAATATTTTTTAAAAATACTATAAAAATAAGCTTGTATTATTGTTCAATATGCGTATAAAGTCGCGTCCCTGTAAATCAAAAGGTTTCTGAAATATAAAATAATAATCAATTTTTGAGTGCTATTTTCAAAGGGTCGTAGCTCAAGGTATTTGCGAACATATTTTTGCATGTAGAATCTGCACCAGAAGTTTGTCATCGATATTTCCGGAGAACCCTGTATATACTGGCACATACATACACACAAACGCATACACACAGTGCACAAATACGCTGGAAGCCATTCATAAACACGTACATATAGATTACCCGTTACCTCGTTGTTAAGACTTTCAGGCACTCCTGGAGCGAAAACCACTCATAGGATAGACTCAGTGTAATAGGAATTTTTGATCAGCATGAGTTTAACTACAAAATAGCAAAGTTTCAGCCAATCCCACCGAAGCATGTCGGAATATGACATATATATATTTTACCTAACCTAAAAATTGATTAAAAAATTCTGAAAAAAATTCTTGAGCTCCATTGGACTTGAACAAAAATATTTCGACCCTTGCAACTTTTTGCTAAAGTTAATAGTTTAAGAGTAAAAAGTTCTTGAATGTCTAAAATGACGCAAATTACCTAACTTTGACAAGCTGTATCTCAAAAACTGTCCATAGGATTGGCTCGATGTGATAAGAACTTTTGATCAGCATGACTTGAACGACAAAATATCAAAATTTCAGCCGATTCCACCGAATCAACATTTTCATGGGTTTTGTTCCGGGGTCCTTTACTTTTGATTTTTTCTCTTTATTAGCTTGTACTGAGTAAAATGATTCATTACATTTTCTGAATTTTCAATACCAAAATAAAATTCCAGGTGATTAATCGTGCTATTTGATACATCTATCTTAATAATTTACTTAGGCCAACTTATTTTACTAGTTTCTAACTTGATATGAAATTTTCAGGTGTCGCGTATGCGCAACGAGGAGGAGCAGTAGACAGCCTTCAGCGATAACCTGAAGACGGCAGATGGTATTCTGCCGAAACATCGTTTGGACAATCATGGCTAGTACAGAAGCCTACCATCTACGCGGGAAAACACCCGGAACTACAACAATACTTCATTCAATACCAAGAAAACCTAAGAAACAAGATATATATACTGAAATAAATGCATGAAATGAAAGAGAAGAAAAAACTTGAACAAGGACGTGCGCCCAATACTCAAGCGCAACTGGCGTTGTCGTTATGTGTTTATTTCCAGGAAGATAACAATTTTTAGGAAATATAAATAAATATACAATATTATAATCCCATTCTGTTATGTCGTTACGCCCAATACGTGCTCAAACTGTAAGTTAGTAATACTTGAATTAAAACGGGAATTAAATCCACTGCACTTCAACAAGACAATATTTATTTAATAACAACACTAGAGCAATAACAATCCATTTACGAATATCACAATCACGATCTGGGATATGAACCCATGACTCACCGTAGTTGGGACGCTTTCAATGGGCAGCGGCTGGTGCCTAGACACATGGTACCCGCGTAGAGACTCCCCCGATAATTATTTTCATTCTCGTTTAAATACCTCGAATGCATCCGCATTTACAGTTCAATGTTGACTTTAATTACAAAATAAGACCTTGTTGACTCAGCAGTATGCTTGTACTTGCATTGGAATGGTATTGAACCAAAACAATAATTTAAAATGTTATGCAAGCTAGTTATGACTGAGACAAATGTAAGATATAAATGTAAGACTATACCTTATCTAAGTTATAGAGGCTTTCAAACTGTTATAAGCTCAACGTCAGAATATTTTAACCCCCTTATTTTTTGTCTACTATCCACCATTCCATAATTATGAATCTCCTTATATAGGTAATTTTACAAAATACATTCTTGAATTTCTTAGATTTGTTACTTTCTTGCTGCCGTTAGAGATAGAAGACATTCGTGCATCAATGAAATAAAATGCTGCTTTACTTCCATCATCTTCAAATATGCAGTACCTATCTTCTTGGTAAAATTATAATCCAAAGATATAGGTTATTATTATATTAAAAACTTATTAGCCAATTAAAATTAAAAAACCTGATGATTGTAATTATAACAGAGTTAACTATTTATTAATGGGAAACCTACTCCACTTTAAACAAATCATGAAAATATTTATTCATTGACCTTTTGAAACTTATAAATTGCTTTGGACAAGATCTCAAAACAATCTAATCAAAATAATGGATAAAAATACAATACAGGAAACTTGAATGCTGTATTCATTAATGGTTCTATAGTGCATAACGACGTTTTAATGGCTTATATGCCATACAAGCGATTTATAT
The DNA here is from genome assembly GCA_936432065.2 of Rutpela maculata. Classification (NCBI taxonomy): domain Eukaryota; kingdom Metazoa; phylum Arthropoda; class Insecta; order Coleoptera; family Cerambycidae; genus Rutpela; species Rutpela maculata. The sequence continues at coordinate 136,310,077 of OW386285.2, read as the reverse complement.
GTGAAGCATACATGTTTACCAGAAAATTGTAAACATATAATTATATATAAATTCCAAACTACCCACCTAAGCTCTACTGCCTTCATTACGGGCAAGCTGCAATCATTAAATCGCGAGTGAAATCTGTGAGGTTTGTCTTTCAGCTTGAATTTGTGTGTGAGTCTGAGTATCACAGAAGTGCAATTCTGATTTCACTTTTGAGCTCGCGCTCAGTACCTACAGGTTATAAGGGTGTACTTCAAGATAATTGAGCATGCCTTGACCAAAGAAATGAACAGATTAATTTATTTTCAACGTTATTAACCAAGAGTATTTTTCGGTCAGTGGCGGGTCATAGGACGTTTATGTGCTCTATGAAGTTTACTTTTAATAAATAAATAAATATTGACTGCGAAACTTCTTATTCACAACGTCTTGGTAAAAGTTTTGTAATCCATGAATTATCTAGTTGGCCCTTGGTTGATGGGATGCGGAATAATGACTTTAAGTTCCTCTATTAATATAATGAGCCAGTAAGTTTAATTTGGTTTTTGGGCTTGTTTTCTGTAAAAAAACCCAAATTCATATATCCGGAATGCGTCTTTAAATTGTTTCTCTGACATGATTTTGGAGAACACATGTAATTCAATTCAAATTCAGTTCTATTAAGTAGGAGAAAACAAATGTTGTTCACAATTAGCAATAAACTACATCATGTACAAAATAACAAGTGGTTTAAGCAACTTACCTAAGTTAGACATAACTTGTGTTGTAAGTGATGGTTATGGTTATTAATTATAAGAAATAATAATAGATTTTTCCTATAAAAATATTACAAATTTATAAATCAAATAGAAATACACAAATATGTATTTAATGAATGAGTAGGACAAATGGGGTAGAGGAAAAAGATGTATTTGTTCTGGTCTACTTTCTGGTTTGTGTTGACAAATAGTGAAACTATGATGGTTAAGTAAATTGAATGTAATTTTTAGATTTAATATATATTTTGCATGATGATATAATGTTCATTTAACACAGCCATATTGGATCTTCAATTCTTAACTTTTGACATCAGATTCATTATCAGCTACTTCTAAAACATCTAATTACCAATTTTAATGGAATTCCGATGGAATTTGAATTTTTTATCACAAAATTAATTTTTGACTGGCAACTTCGCCTTTTTCTCGAATTTTAATATTTCTTGGGAGGAATTTGTTAAACATGTAACCACTTTTCGTATCAAAGAGTAATTTTTAAAGAGTACTCGAATTTAAAACACTATATTATTATTAGAGAATATTATTTAGGTATTATGCAAATCACAACTTACACACTTTTTTATTTATTATGAAAATACCTACTTTCTGTATATTGTTGCCCTAATCTGGGCACGCTAATATACTAGTTAGGTAAATACTTTAAAACACTTATTATTGGAGAACCAATCAAAACAACTACTCTCCTAGCTAATACTGACGAAGTATTGAATTACATGATAGGATTCTTAGCATTTTAAAGAAAAAAATATTGAAAATACTTAAATCATTTATTTACATTTAGTCATTCACCCTTTTTTTTATTTAATATGAAATTATCTACTTTCTGTATATTGGTACCTTAACCGGTCACGCTAATATACTACTTAGAAAAACATTTAAAACACTCATTATTGGAAAACCAATCAAAACAACTACTCTTCTAGCTAATACTGACGAAGTATTGAATTACATGATAGATAATTTCATATTAAATAAAAAAGGGTGAATGACTAAAGTTAAATAAATGATTTAAGTATTTTCAATATTTTTTTCTTTAAAATGCTAAGAATCCTATCATGTAATTCAATACTTCGTCAGTATTAGCTAGGAGAGTAGTTGTTTTGATTGGTTCTCCAATAATAAGTGTTTTAAAGTATTTACCTAACTAGTATATTAGCGTGCCCAGATTAGGGCAACAATATACAGAAAGTAGGTATTTTCATAATAAATAAAAAAGTGTGTAAGTTGTGATTTGCATAATACCTAAATAATATTCTCTAATCATGATAAAAGCAAATAAATAAAAAATAATTAATTGCAAAAAACTATATTATTATGTAAAACTGTGAAGTAGTATCAAATTTTTGGTTATCTACCTCATTATTCGTTTTTATTTCGCTATAAACATTTCGTTATTATCTAAACCAATCTCAATAAAATAACATGTCATTTGAACATATGATGGGAACCAGATAACGTCCTGAAATTCCAATTAAGTGCTGCCATACGCAAGACCACCCATGTTATTAAAAATCTTTCCTTGCGTCCGGTTAGATTTTCAGACATCGAAAGCATACAAATACGTTGGACCAGGACATGACAGCAATGCTGCTCGGAACATACTGTCCAAAAAAATGAATGTATTTTATTTTCTAATCAAATATTTTGGGACCATATGTTTCCTTTTAATGAGGTTCGTTACTGTCATCTTATAGAAGTAAACATTAACAATTAAACGAGAGTAATATTTATTTAAATAGTATTATAGACCGGGAGCCGTGGCAGATTTTAAATAAAAAGGAAAAATAGTTTACTGGCTGATTTGTGGTACACTCCCTATTTGAACTATAAAATACTCAAAAATTCTTGTACCATACCGTTTGAGTGGTTGGAAGGGCCAGCCATACTCGCGCTATTTTCAGCACCTGTGATAACCTACCGACTAAAATTGAGTTTACATGTTATTTACAACGGAAAACATTAGAATGTATGGAGAGTGGGTAGAAGAGGGATTAATAAGAGCTGAAAATTTTACGATTTTAACGTTCTTAGATATGATAGCTTTCCATCTGGCGTCAATGCTTTTCTATTAATTGGTAATAGATAAAGAGAAAAATAAAACTTGAAATCAATATAATGAATGAAACAGAATTTATAACATTTTATAAATGCACCCCACGATCTTATTTTATTATATTTATGATCCAATTGAATCATAACCAGAATAACTTATTTAAAGATGAGTGTATATATTTGAATTAATTATTTTGACACTACAAAAATTGCATCTATATATTTGTACATAACAACAAATAAAAAAATATCAGAGAGTTCCTTTTCCTTTACAGTGGTCTTAAAACATTATTCAACGTGGCTCCTGAATTTAAAATGTATTAACACTAACAAATAAACAAAATACTTAGCTGCAGCTTATTTAAACAATTTAAACAAACTTAACCTAAACTTTTGGAATTGTTCTTTTCCTAAGGCTTTAGTAAATATATCGGCACAGTTTTCGTTAGTGTTAACGTGCTTTATTTTCATCTCTTTCTTTAAACAAAGATCTTTGATGAAGTGATATTTTACTGCAATATGTTTACCACGCTTTGAATTTTCAAAATTTTTAATCATTGAAATTGCACTGAGATTGTCAATTTTCAAAGTAACTGGTTCAGATTCAGATTCACCAAATTCGGATAAAATATTCTTCAAAGGACATCGCACGTTTTATTAACCCCCGACCCCAAAAGAAGCATATGTTTGTATGTTTGTTTGTCTGTCTGTCTGTGGCTTCATATCTCTTCAACGGGTGATCCGATGTTGATGTAGTTTCTTTATTTGAAAGAGTATTTTGTCGAGAAGATTACAGGCCATACGAGATTTTGATGTTTTGTCGCCATCTTGAATTCGTCATGTTGAACTTCTCTAGAAATTGTCCGATTGAAGTAAAATTGAAAATGTGCCAACAATTATGGTAACCGAACATGATTTAGGCCTCATTTTAATTCGGTCATATGAAACTGGTACGATTAGATACACTGATCGGGGGTTTTTGAAAATTTTCAATTTTACTTGTAGGTAAACTGCTGGCTTGTCAAATTTGATGAATTTTTGATATATTATAGTTCAACTGATTCTAAATAAAAAGTTCCTTTGGCAATACTTCAAATTATGAACAGTTTCTCAGATAGATGGCTCCAAAAACTGAACGTGAAATCACATTTTTCGAATGCACAACACCCGTTTACTTCAATATAATACATCATATAATATGTTAAAATTCTTAGTAAATAAGTACGTACATTGATTGATAGAACATTGATGCTAGCTTCATACCAGGTACATCATAATCATGGTACAAAATTAAGTTCATTTTATTTTTCACGATATAAAATTGCACAACCACACAAAAAAAGCGGTCTGGCCTGCGGACCAGACCAGTGTATCCTTATGTATTTGGACCAGCTGAAACCGAATCCGAAGTCAGAATTGTCAGATTGCTTCTTTTTTAGCCCCTAACCCCAAAAATCACCCCCCAAAAAAGTGGTCTGGCCTGCGGACCATACCAGTGTATCATTGTGTATTTTGACCCTCTAAAACTGAATTCGAAGTCAGAATTGTCAGATTCGCTCGTTTTTCACCCCTGACCTCAAAAATCACCCCCCCCCCCCTTCGGAAAAAAAAAGTGGTCTGGCCTGCGGAACAGATTAGTGTATCCTTATGTATTTGGGCCCGCTGAAACCGAATCAGAAGTTATAATTGTCAGATTGGTTCGTTTTTCACCTCTAACCCCAAAAAACACCCACCTCAAAAATGGTCTGTCAGGAGGACCATACCAGAGGTAGTGTATCCTTATGTATTTGGTAAGGATATACTGGTGTGGTCCACTTTTTTTGTGTTGGGGGTGTTTTTTTGGGGTGAGGGGTGAAAAACGGGCGAATCTGACAATTCCGACTTCGGATTCGGTTTCAGAGGGTCCAAATACATAAGGATACACTGGTCTGGTCCGCAGTTCAGACTACTCTTTTTTTGTGTGGCTGTGTTATTTGTGAGAAATAAGTCCTGTTTTGGTTTTATTTATCTCCATTCCTAAAAATATTGCTACCTCTGTCACTTTATTTACTCTAAATTCATTGTAGAGATTTTCTACTAGTTTATCTACTTCAGGGCGTCCTCTACAAACAGTACTAGATAAACATCATCTTTTTCATATAAGAAATAGTCATATTTGGATCTCTTAAAATTTAAGTTTGATATAACGTCATTAAATTTTATATTCCAACATTTTGGAGCATTTCGAAGACTATATATAATGCTCGATTTAGTTTTAAATATTTTGGTTCAGCTTTTAGATCTTCCGGTGTTTGTATGTAGACATTATTTTCGAGTGTCCCATTCAAAAATGCTATTGGCACATCTATTTGCTTTAAACTTCAGTCTTTTTGTACAGAAATTGATATTAAAATTCTTATCGTTGAAAGTCTACACGCTAGTGCATAGCGAGATGGATTTTTGACGTCATTTTTTATGGAGAAAGTAGGTTATGAGGTTATGTTTTATCTTTGGTATGGTCAGAACTTCAATAGTTATATTTTGCCCTTGACATTTAGCTTTTAACGTACCTGATTTGTATGCCTTCAGAATTTCACCGTTTGCGATGTGAATTGATACATAATTTGGCAATGTTTTGATATCATATATACATTTCTCTAGATACTCTTGTACAAAGTGATTACTTCCCCACAAGTCCAAAACATTGCATATATTTGCTGCATATAGAGCTATCGATTCTTTAGCTGTATAGGCCTGCTATTTCGTGTTCGTGTTATTTCTGTTTTTTGATTTCCGTGACCTCTATTCCCTCTATAATTCGGACCTCTAAAACCTCTAAAATTACCTCTGTATGCACCTCTAGTGTACTTATGACCTGTCATCGCGCTTCGGATATCGTGCTTGAAATATAATACTGAGTACCACATGTAGTCAGTATCCTTTTGTCATTGCCTTGAAGCTTACTTCATTGTTTCCATCAGATTTATTTTCTTGACGTGAATTTAGTTTTATTTATTCGTCTAATAATCTCGTTTTTACAAAATCGATTTTGACATCTGAAACTGTCTCTAAAGCTGTCACTACTAAGTCGTATTTTGATGAGAAAGATAATAATAAATGGCATACTTTGTCACCTTAATCAAGGTTCGATCCAAGATCTTTTAGCCCTCTTGCTCTTATTATTGTATCGAATTTCATAAAGTTGTCCTCCAGCTCTTCATTTGTCCCAGGCCTTAAATTAAGTAGTTTTCTCCATAAGGAAAGTTTTGTAAAAGAACTTGATCTGACGAATAAGCCTTTTAAAGCTAATATTTGTTCTTTTGCAATTTTGCCATCTTTTATTATATATAGATATTTATTTTATACACCTTGTACTACTATTGACTGCATTGGCCTTATTGAATTTACTTTTTTACCCGTTGTTGCATTTTCACCTGGTGGTGCTTCTAAGGCTTCACTGCACAGTTCTTGTTTTAATATAGTCACTATTCTGAAATGCCAGTTATTGAAATTATTACCCTCCAAGATCGGTGCTAAAACACTGTTGTGTCCTGACGTTTTACTGCACTTATAGCCGTTTACAGTTTATTCTTTTACGAGATGTCTCCTAGCAAATACCTGGCCTCATAACCTATTAAAGATTGATCCAATTAAATAGTAACCAGAATTTAAAGCTGAGTGTATTTATTTAAATTATTTTGACACTGCAAAAGTTGCATCTATATATTTGTACATTACAACAAATAAAAGAATACCAGAGCTCCTTTTCCTTTACAGTGGTCCTAAAACATTCAACAATTAGTTCCAATATCACAATTTTTCAGTGACCAAATATAATAATTTATGAAAACGTTATAAAGTAACCTTTGTAAAAAGTAAAAGGTACGAAAGCGTAGAAAGGCCATGCCATTAATAATATTTTTTAACTCAGAATTCACAATTGTTAAGTCGGCATTCATAATTGTATCTCGGAATTCACAACTGTATCTCAGAATTCACAATTGTAAGTCGGAATCACAATTGCATCTCGGAATTCACATTTGTTAAGTCGGAATTCACAATTGTTAAGTCGGAATTCACAATTGTTACGTCGGAATTACTAAAGAAGTAATAATGTAGAGGAATGGTAGATAAAATATGCAATTTTGTTGCATTCCTCTGAATGATATTACCATCATTACTAGAAACGCAGTGTGCTTGCAACAAATGCTTATAAAAGGAACTTTGTCTAAATCAAAGGAGTCTCGCCGCTTTGGGAGGTGTCCAGAATCATTTCGGTTTCGAGCTTTTGGCCCTCGTCAGCCCAAAGCAGACTCGGACACCTTCGACGCTGCGGGCTCTTTTATTCTTAATAAAATAGAGCAATACAAAGTCAGTGACTTGTAAATAATGTAAGTGGGTCCCTCCAACGGAATTAGTTCTACAAATATTGCGCGTTTCACCAAGTATATTGGTATCATCTGGAGATGATTAAAAACTAATGAAAATTAACTTGGTTATTCATATAGTTGAAATAGTCCTATAAATACTCGAATACTATACTCGATACACGTTTCGCCAACCATGTTGGCACCATTTGGAAATGATTAAAACTGAAGAATGTATTTTATTTATACCAAACTAACGTCATGTTCCAACGAATTTAACCAATACCGTCAAACCTATGTACACTCTGTCTCGACTCTATAAACTACCACCTGCTAACCAAAAATAGGGATATTTAGGATAAGGCTTTCGTCACTGTTCATACACTTTTTACATTTTGCAATTTCTATGCTTTCTAAAGCATCCTGCTGCCTTTCATTTATTACCTTCGGTTATTTATCATAAGGAATTTAGGGCCGGTTTTTCAATGCGAAGTTACGCACTTTATCATACAGATAAACTAACTAGAAGTTTAGAATGTGAAGTTGCAATATTAAAATGTTTAATAGAAGCACAATCTAAACTTCTAGTTAGTTTATCTGATAAAGTGCTTAACCTCGCATTGAGAAACCGGCCCTTAGAGCATTAAATTGAATCATACGAAAAGTCCGGGATTTACGAAATCAATTGTAAGGATTATAATTTGAAGAATGTTGGACTAGCGAAACGTCCTAGTACAAGTAGATTCAAGGAGGGTAATATGACCCATCTCAAAAATGAAAAAACTTGAAAATTTAGTGTTGCCCAGTCCAACATAACAATCATGGAATAGATATCAACAACTTGTTAATTAGGAATATGAGAAATAATAGCCAACTGGATGCATTTGAAAGCTTACAAAAATTGCGAAATGTAAAAGCAGTTTGAATAGCGATAAAGGTCTTATTCCAAATAGCCCGTTTTATTGGTTAGTAGGTCATGTACTGAATAGTGGGTTGCGTTGTACTATGACATTAATTTAGTAGAAATACAGCATATATTATTTAATTTTCATTAGTTTTTAATCGTTTGCAGATGATGCCAATATAGTTGGCGAAACACGCATCGAGTATAGCATTTGAATATTTGTAGAACTAATTCCGTTGGAGACGCATTATTTACAAGTTACTTACTGTCTTTGGGTTGTTCGACTTTATTAAGAGCAAAATGAGCCCGCAGCGTCAAAGGTGTCTGAGTCTGCTTTGCGCTGACGAGAGCCAATAGCTCGAAACCGGTACGCAAATGACTCCTTTAATTTAGACAAAATTCCTTTTACCAGCATTTGTTGCAAGTACACTGCGTTTCTAGTAATCTAGTAATGATGGTAATATCATTCAGAGACAAGAGAAATGCGACAAAATTGCATATTTTATCTACCATTCCTCTATATTATTACTTCTTTAGTAATTCCGATTTATTAATTGTGAATTCCGACTTAACAATTGTGAATTCTGAGATACAATTGTGAATTCCGAGATACAATTGTGATTCCGACTTACAATTGTGAATTCTGAGATAGAATTGTGAATTTCGAGATACAATTATGAATTCCGACTTAACAATTGTGAATTCTGAGATAATAATTGTGAATCCTGAGTTAAAAAAATATTATTAACGGCATGGCCTTTCTACGCTTTTGTAAAAAGGCCCAGCCATAGAATGTTTTTCTTTGCAGATTGCGGTTCTGAGAACCCGCTGTACTGAAGCTTATTAAGGTTATTATACGGCAGTGTCACTAACTTATTAGCCCCATTCCCCCTAAAAATGTGAATATACGGTCGATGGGAGTTCTAGTTATCTCTTCTGGAGTGGCAAGTGGTCTCCCTGAGGTGTGAAAGTTTTCCAGCCATCAAGACTGGGCGTTCAGATTTTATGTGATGAAGAGTTTCCTCATTTTCACCATGCATCATACATTCTGAATTACTCTCCACTCCCATGTTGGTTAGGTGTTTGTTTAGTATGTAGTATCGTGTTAAGATGCCCACTGAACATCTCAGCTCTTCTCTACTCAGCAATTCGTTGGCCTTTGTATAGTATTGGATGATTCACCAACAATGAATATACGTGGCAGTCTCATCCTGGCGCCTTCATCCAATACAAGTTGTATTTCTAATTTAATAGTTTCTTAACCGATCCTCTTTTGGTGTTATATGATATCCCACCGGTTCAGGTTCAATCAAGGCTGTTTTTTGCGTCCTCTTTGGCTTGCCAAAATTGCCTGGTGTCCTCGCCTTCACCCCAGTTATAGAGAATCAGGGCAGCCTTTTACTGTTTTATAAGGTCCCTGAGAATTCTCCGTCTACCAGTATTGAAAATGTTGCTTGTTAATATAACCACTTAAATGAAAGTGAGCTTCATTATACATTAGCACATTTTTATTCTGAATTTGGAATGATTCTCTGCAAAATGTCATACGAACCAGTTTATCATCGTCATATTTTTTTCATGATCTGGAGTTTTTAGGGGTGGAAATGCAACTTGCTTTTACGGATTCTTAACTGATGAGTGCCCAATGTGTTTTGAAGACGTCATCGAACTCCTCTGAATGGACTATTCTAACGTTTTCTGGTGTACGAACGGTTCGAACATCATCTTTACACTTCGACTGAATATTGCCTATAGTGAAGTTAAAATAAATATGGAATGGAATTTTTTAACTGCAGTTTTAATTCGTTTTAAGTGTGGCAATAGATGTAATGAGAAGTTTTGGATTTAATCTGTCCATTGCTTCATATAAAATTTAAACAATTTATGTTTCAACATTGAATTTTTTTGATAGTAATCGCTTCGCAAAAATGAAAATACCAAATTGTTCGCAAGCAAATTTTGAATAAAACTAAACCTATGAAAAACTTTTTGACTCTTTATTAATTTGTAAAAAATTTAAAAGCCACTAACAATTTCCTTTTTTCTAAAAAAGTTATGATCTACTAGCATTTGGAGCAGAGATACTTTAGTTTTGGTGTTTAGGTCACTCACAAATAAAAAAATCGATATTTGTTCTTTTTAAATTGGCCGCTTATATTCATGTTTCTGTTAGCTGAAAATAATCCAACACTACAACTTTTAAAATTGCATCAAGTAAACCGGATAATGCACATTTTAAATTTTTTCATAACTTTCTTAATTTTTGCTGCAAAAGGGAAAATCCAACCTAACCTGATCAACCATCCTTATCTCTATATGTATACTTATATCTTATGGAAACAACTTTGTAAAACTTTTAGTATTACTGATAAAACAAAAAATAAACCGCAATCAGGATTTGAACCCTAGACATCCGTAAACTGGGCCAAAAAGAGCTAATCATCTTATATACTGAGCTCTCTGACGACTAACACCAGGTCTGCAAAACCATAATATAGCATATAGATGTATTTGACGACTTTCGGTCCTCTAATATAATCGCTAAACACCTGACTTTCGGGCATCTATACACTATCTTTTAACAATTGTGCTTCTGGATTGTTTCCAACTAGCTGAGAGTAAATATAAATATTGGAGAATAATCAATCCAAATTTTAAGAAGAAATATCAATTTCTTTGTTTATAAGCGACCGAAATGTAAAAACTGACGTATCTCGGTTTCAAATGCAAGTAGATCATTATTTTTTCTAGAAAAATGTTGGATATTTCATGTATTTTCATAATTCGTTTACCGCCTTTGGTTTGACAAAATTCACAAAGTTATTGGAATTTGTTTATAACCACAAATTTGAAAATTGTTAAAAAAAGAATTTAAAAACGGTTCAAATAAAGATAAGTGAATATATTTTTTTCTTAGTACCATTGTAAAATACATGTGGAAACTAGCATTTAAAAAAAAATCCCCATACGAGTCGATGCATTTATACAAAAGGCTATTGAAATTTCGAAACCTTTTTTAATTCTTACTCGTTTAAATAAATATTTGGTGCTAAAATTTGGCAGTTCAATAAAGGGCAAATATTGTTGAAATTGATGCATTATTACATTACTTGTATTTCTTAAATCATTCGAAAAAGGCAATTTTTAGTTGTTTTTATTTTTTACAAATTAACAATTTAATATTTATATTTTTGCGATGCGATTACTGGGACCGGAGATAAAGAAAATAGCAAAAAATGTCAATGATGAAACATAAATTAAATTTTACAAGAAGCAATAGCCCGATTTATTCCAAAACTTCTCATAGCACTTGTTATTATACCTAAAAGAAATTAAAACAAGAAAATTGCTGCTTCCAGAGAATCCCTTATTCACTTATTGTTTAATTTGACTTCACTTGTCTAATCTAAAAAAAACTATATTACTGGGTTATGCCTTAGATCAAATTTTCGTGAATGTATTCAATAGGCTTACAGGACTTCCAAGTACTAATAATAATATTTTATTCAATTGAATTATAATATTAAAGGAAGGATTAGTTCAAGGGAATTCATTAACAAATCTCCCCTAGGAATTCATGTATATCAATCAAGCTTTAACGTAATAGATATTGTAAATTAGTCATTCAATTGTACCCGTACAGCATAATCTTCTCGGCGGGTAGTTAGAGTTGATACACCGTCATGAATAATTAAATAAAAAGCTAAGCCTATGCGTTTGATGATAGATCAAATCATATACCGACTAGTCAGGTGTACGGACTTCTATTAATAATTGAGATCTCTAGCAAACCTATTGTTAAGCTAACTATTTTTTTTCCAAGATCAAAAGGAAATGCTAATCAATTTCAAGTATTAATACACTGCTATGAATAGTGAAGAAAAAATTCCTTGTGAATGAGATAATGGTATACTAGATTTGCAGCTATAAGAGAAATACTACTTCTCTGTCTACGTCCATATTTCTTTGTATTGTATTTCTCGCAAGTGCATCACAACGTATTCTTTAGCTGCAAAAATCTTGCGCACAGGCAGACAGGTTTAATTTCACTACTACATTTACTTAAGCGAGAAAAGTAAATCCACTACTGTAAGTAGTCAAGATTGTATAATAGGGTAGGCCGAAAAAAATTGAAGTTGAAATTATAATTTGCTATACGTATCAGAAGTTGGCTTTCGGTATATACAGACACTGTATTTTTTCTCAATTTTTTTTTAAATAACTTCCTCTACTACTCCTTTAATGACCTTTAAAAAAGTGAAAAAATTTAAATTGTAATACCCATCAAATGATTTAATTTGATTGTGTATAGTCACTTCAATTTTTTAAATATCTTCAGCCTTCTACCACCCCTTTAATTCCGCATATAATTGCGTCAAATTTGTACTTTCGTATCTACGTAAAAGTAATCCGAAAATATTTGAAATCAAATAAAGTAGGTATTTATCTTAAATTGACATTAAATACAAGCAAAGGTTTATTTTGAGTCAGTTATTGCAAGTTTTGACATGTTCCGGAATGGGACGTTTCGCCGCCGCCGGTTCGCCGCGGTCATTTTGCCGTGGCCGTTGCACCGCCAGACCTTTTCGCCACCAGCTGTTTCGCCACCAATACATTTCGCCACTGGTCCAGTTGGCTGGCGAAAAGTGACAGCATACGTCAAAGAATTGTCGAAGATAAATACTTTCCTGACAATGGAATCCGGAATCGTAAGTGAGCGTGATTGTGAAAAGTTTTCAAACGATGGTTTCATTTTACCATCAGTTGCAAAGCAATGGAATTCTGATTTTTAAGTAAGCGTGGCTGTGAAAAGTTTTCTAACGATGATTTTTCCCTTATGTTAGGGTTAAATTTTTCATGTGAGGTTGGGTTAGGTTAGTTTAAGATGGATGAATTTATGTGAGGTTAGCTTAAGATATTTCTTTGATATAATTAGTGGCGAAATGGATTGGTGGCGAAACGGCTGGTGGCGAAAAGGTCTGGCGGTGAAACGACCACGGCAAAACGGCCGCGGCGAACCGGCGGCGGCGAAATGTCATAGACCTGTTCACAGAGTAGTGTGTTATACGCTACATGCTGCACCTAATCTTCGAATATTACTATGTACTCAGAAGTTAAGGGTGGCGGTGGCGTGCTTAAGAAAATGATTTCGTAATTCGACAACATCCCTAAACCGATTCAGAAAAATTTTTTTTAGTAGGTTTTTAGAGAAACTTTATAGAATGGTACTAGGCTATTTGTAGAGTCGATAGGTGGATTCTTATCCGAATAAGTGCGGGAGTTTTGAAACTTGGGGAATTTGTAGATTTCGATGCCCTGAATGAAATAAGAGAAATTGCAAAATGTGATCTCAGCCGCCGGCGCACAAAAACAATTTCTTTGAAATACCTCATACGGCAAGAAATCTCCTTATGAAAATAAAAGAGCATTCAATTTTCTACAAAAAATGTCCTATATGTTTTTTCGTTAAACTGAATAATTTCGGTGCAGCAGCCGATCGAAGTCAAGCATTCTTGAAAAAATTATGATATTTTGCAATTTCTCAATTTAGTGCGAGTTTTATGAGCAACGGCGGTAGAAGTACTTTTTCTGACGCTGTGAGCCAAACATGGAGACAATATCTCTCTGAATGCTTGTCGTTACCAATGTTTCGTAAGATCGCTCACAAAAAGAAAGTTTAACATCGCGCCTCTACCAGCTACAGCTGCAGCGGCACGGCAGCATTCATTCAGGACATATTATCAAGTCCAGAAGTGGTACGGAGTTTGTAACAATGTTGAAGAATGGGGCTGGAAACAGAGCAAAGCTGGGCATACACCAGTAACAATCCTGAAAGATCCTGCTTCTGAAAAGCCACTGAAATTTCTTTCCTGTAAATGCAAGAAAGAGTGCAGTGAAGCATGTGGTTGTAGAAAGATAGGGTTAAAAGTTAAAATGTTCTGTAATTTGCAAATTTTGTAACGGACAATGCTGCGACAATGAACCAGCAACAATTCATGAGCTTCATGACGACGAGGAAGTCGACTCTCCAGTCGAAACATTTCTCGCAAGCATAGAGAACAATCACATTCCGAAAGTATTGTTGAAGACTACAGCGAACCTGGACTTTCGACATCAAGCACCTAAAACGCCTCAAGAAACAGGCTAGTCATGGATTGGGCCTATAGGTAAAAAAAAACGCGCCAAATTCTCTACCTCAAGGTGGTGTGGAAACGAGTATTGAACATTGAGCTATGCGTAGCAAATAAGTAAAAACAACTATATTTGAGGATTTTCAGGTATGAAAACAAATTTTAGATCAATACAAAAATACTCCTTCATAAAAGTCGCACTAAATCGAGAAATTGCAAAATATCATAATTTTGTCAAGAATGCTCGACTTCGATCGGCTGCTGCTATTCAGTTTAACGAAAAAATATATAGGATATTTTTGCAGAAAATTTAATGCCCTTTTATTTTCATTAGAAAATTTTTTGCAGTATGAGGCACCCGAAGCGAGATATATCAAAGAAACTGTTTCTGTGCGCCATTTTTTCAATATGATGGCGCCGGCGGCTGAGATCACATTTTGCATTTTTTCTTATTTCATTCAGGGAATCGATATCTACAAATTCCCAAAGTTTCAAAACTCCCGCACTTATTCAGACTAAATCCCATGTTTTATGATCTCAGCGCTCTATTGAAAAGTCAACAAAATTATTATTTTTTTAATTTCGCACAAGCAACATAATTTTTTCTTTCCTTAATTTTCAATAGCCTAACACCATTCTCTAAAGTTATCTATAAAAGCCTGTCAAAAAATGCTTCCAATCGGTTGAGGGATGTAGTAGAAATTGTCGAATTACGTTCACTGTACCGCCCACTGAAGCTTGTATATAATTTGTTCGTAAAAAGTAATACAATAATTTTATTTTATGCAGTGAATAAAATAAATTAGAAATTATAATAATAAATGCACCAAAATTAAACATAACATGGAGTAAAGTGAAGTGTCCTATTTTTGTTAGTCCTATCGATTTAAACTGTCTTGTGTTATCGACAATTGAAGAAATGCTTCGATGTTATTTCTTTATTCTGTATAAAAAAAAATTATAACAGTGCGGGAAGGAACCAAGATTTGTAGAACTTTGCATCGTTGCAATTTTAGGCACACATTCGTATGTGTGCCTAAAATTGACAGTATTTGGAAAACTGCATCAATTCGTTCGTATAACAAAATTTTGACATTTTCAACTGAACATTTTCAAGCACAAATTGTGTAAATATATCGCCATTAAAACTGCACAACATTTTCACAAATTCGCAGTCTACCGTCTCTGCAATAGTATGAGGCTTTCTCGCGGCTCCCGCGTATATTGTTTTTCCAAAAGAATCCATTCATCTGATTCCCCTTTTTACAAGCTTTTATTTAACTTGCTTTGTATGTGCGTTAGTTAGTATGTTTAGTTCAAATCTTGCAACTCAATTTTAAACCATTAAACGATGTCCAATTTAGCTGAAATTTTGCATACACGTATAGTTCTGGTGAAAATACAATAATCTTGTACCAAAAAGTGTAATTTTTTTTAGCTTTTTTAACTATAATTTGATTGGATAGCGTATCACTCGGACTATGGATTCTAAGAAATGGTGGAGGATCCAGTTACTTTTAAGTAATGACTACGCAATGAATATAAAACTAATTAAAACCTAACTAAAAACTTAAAAATAAAATTTTAGGCAAAAAACTTTTTAAAAACAAGCTTTTATTATTATTTAGGTGTACTAAAACGAAAAAAGTTGTGTTGAATTAATTGTCTTAAAGCTTGTCTCGTGAATAGAAAAAAAAATACTTACTTAGATACTTACAATCTCTGTGAAACAAAATTAATGCCTGTATGAACTTCTTCCGCGCGACAAGCTTTTAAGACAATTAATTCAATATAACTTATAATATTAAAATACTGATTGATTGATTTACCAGCGTGCGGTAGGCATTGCTGCCACTCCCAAGTTATACAGCTGGGCCTGCTACGTCCACGCTGGGTTGGACTAAGGTCATGCTTGTTGCCAGCAGCGAGAGCCACATGGCGCATGGTAAAGGAATATGGGATGGGAGGTGTAGGTATTTGTGAGATGCGTTACCGCATTATGTCGTGAGGGAGCATTTAAGGCCCCTTTTTTGTATTTTTTTTTTTTGTTCTGGGCTTCTGCCTATTCTTTCTGGGTCTTCTTGTGAGATATGTTGCCGCGTTGTGTCGCAGCTATCTGTGCTCCTATTTTTGTACTTCTGTTTCTACAAGTCTTCTTCTTCTGAGGCACCTGAATCCTCCGTTTCTGATTCTGGTAGAGTATATATCGCTCCGATTTCTTTGTGAAATCCATTTTTCCCCTCGCTTTTCTTTCCCAGTATGTTTGGTGCTTTCCCAGTTTGTTCATGATCCTCTCGATTGTTGTTTTCCACGTGTAACATGGTCTCCCAATTTTAAGTTTGCTGCTGTTCAGTGTTAGTGCTTTCTTCAGTAGGTGTGTTGGTTCCCTTCTTTGGACGTGTCCCCAGTACTTCATTGCGTACATTTCTGGTGTTGATGTTTTATGTCGTTGTGTTTGCCCTGTTGTTTTTCTAAGTAATTGGATGATGTCTCTTTCAGCTCTTCTCGAACTTCTTCGGTTGGCTTTTGTTGTTGCCGCGTTTTTAACTCCATATGTCATTGTTGGCAGTATGATGGCTATGTACAGCCGTTTGGCCAGGCCCCATGATAGTTTGTTTTTGTCGATGAACGGTATAATTGCTCTTGTGACTCTGTATGCTGTTTTTATTCTCTCCTTTACTGTTTCTCTCCTTTTCAGTTGGTTCTTCAGATATGTTCCTAGGTATTTCAGTTTGTTCGTTGTTCTTAGGGAGTAATCACCTATTTTGTATTCTTCTCCACTGATCCTGCTCTCTTTTGTTGATGGCTCTCGCTCCATTATTAGACTTTTCTTGAAATTTATTTTCAGCCCAGATGTGTCCAAATGCGGTTTCATGTTTTCTAGAAAGTTGAGAATTTGTTGCTCTTCTTCTGCGATGATTAGGAGGTCATCGCCGTAGGCTAATACGATTGGGGTTTTCAGTGTTTCCGTGTCTTCGTTAAAATTTGGTGTTTCCCTTATTGTGTTTTGTATCGCTTGGTCTAAAACCGTGGTAAATAGTCGGGGGGATAGGGGGCATCCTTGTTTGACTCCCCTGTTCTTTTGTCTGGTTTCCGTCATTTGTCCGAACCATTGTATGGCAGTTGTTTTAATTATCTTGTTTATTGGATAGTGCGGCACTCCTTTGTTATACAAGGTGTTGATTATGGCTTCGTGACTGATGGTGTCGAATGCCTTTTGGAGATCTATAGCGGCTATATGCAGTTTTGTCCCTTCTCTCCATTTTTCTTCCAGTATTCTTCTGGTGGTGTACATGTGGTCGTCCGTTGATCTGCCTTTGATGAATGCTGCCTGGTAGTCTGGCGGTCTTCCAATGTACTTCTCTAGTTGCTCGAGCAGGAATTATGCGCAGTATTTGTATCCTATGCTGCAGAGTGTTATTCTTCTGTAGTCTTCTATGGTCTGTAGCGAGTTGGTTTTTGGGAGGGGTATTTGTATAGTCTTGGTCCATTCCGTAGGCAGAGGTGTGTTTTCTGTCCATACCCTGGTGATGATTTCTAGGGTTTGCTCCTTTAGTTTTTTCGTGCCGTAGTGTATTAACTCGTTGTTTATTTTATCTACTCCAGGTGCGGTGTTTCTTCTAGCTCTGGCTCTTATTTCTAGCAGTTGATCTTTTGATGGTGGCTTGTCCAGGGGCCAGTGGTCTGTTTCTTTTATTAGTTTTGTTCGTTCTTTATTTGCTTTCTCTTCTTCCTCCAGCTTCTTGGTCCAAAGTTGTATTGGTATATATCTTCTCCTGTGGGTACTGTTGTTTCTTCTGTATTTTTTCAGATATTTGAAGGTTTGGTTTAGTCGTTGTCCTGTTGGAAGTGCTTCTATGTTTTCAAAGAATGATTTGCATTTTTCCTCGTCATGGTTTCTCTCCGCCTCTCTTTTTTCCCTCAGCGCTTCTTTTAGTTTTTCGTTTATATTCCCCATCGGTTGTTGTTCGCCTGTGGCCTTCATCTTTTTTTGTTGTTCGTACTTGTTTTTTTCCTTTCTTGTCGGGCTCATAGGTGATCTGTCCTTTTTTAACGTTTTTCTTGCTGCGATTTTTATTTTTGCGCCCATTGATGTCCAGTCTAATTCTTCTCCTGTCAGTTGGTTTTCTATTTCTTCACCGTATTTCTTCCGATAGTCTTCGTGCTGTAGTAGGGAAATATTCCAGGTACTGTGTAGTGTCTTGTTGTTTTCTTGACTTGTTTTTCCTTCTTTTATTTCCAATTTTCCGTATAGAATTTTGTGGTCTGTGGTGATTCCTGCTGCCCCTTTTTGCTTTAACGTTCTTAATCCTTTCTCTTATCTCTCTGCTTATCAGGATATGATCAACTTGTGAGGTTGATCTTCTATTGCTCCAGGTGTCAGTGCAGGTTTGGCTTTTGGCCCATGTGTTTCTTATTGTTAGGTCAAACATGTGTGCTAGATTTTTCAGCGCGTTTCCGTTTTTATTTGACCATGTGTGGAGTAATGTTTTTCCTATGATGCTTTTATCCTCCTCCGTCTGATCGTCTTTTCCTATATGCGCGTTGAAGTCTCCTAATATTATGATGGGCATTTTTCTTTTTTTCGTTTCTTCTGGTTTCTTGAGTTAGCTGCCTGAATACCCTTCCTGCTCTCTTGTCTGAGGGTACGTGGACTCCTATCATGCAGATGTTCTCCTTTCCATTTTGTATGATTGCCGTGACTATGTTTTCGTTTATGTTTTCCGTCCTTATTTAGATGGGCCTCTCCCGTCTGGTTACCCATGCAACTCCTCTGCTGGTCTTTTCTTGCCCCCCCCCCCCCCCCCCCGCTTAGTTGCCATTTGTAATTTTGTGTGATTGCTGTTTCGTCTATCATGTGTGTTTCGTCGATGTTTTCTGCTTGCAAGACCTCGTCGATTTTTCCCCTTTTAACTCTTCGTATGCATCCTCTGACGTTCCATGTTGCCAGAGTTATCCAGTCATCTGGTGCTTCCTGACTGCGTCCCTCTTCCGTTCTTTGCGATATTTGGTACCTGTTGATATTCGTCGTTTCCTCCCATTCTGGGCGGGGGGTTATAGCTATGCTCGGGGGGTTTGTTTTTTTTAATCGTTCTGGTTCGTTTCTTTTCAGTGTAGTGATTACGCTGTCGTAGTGATTTCTGTTGTTTCCCTGCTTCCTGTACACGATCTCAATTGACATGTTGTCGTCTTCTTGTTGGTTGTTGGTGAAAAGTTATGATTTCGCCCTCCTCTTGGTGTATTATTATTGTCCTCCTCTTCAAGTTTGCTGTTGCTGCTATCGTCTCCTGCCCACCCTAGAAACCATCTTTTCTCAGGTCTCCTATGAACGCCTCTATCTTTTCTTTGTTGGTGCTGTGTTGATTATAGCGGGGTTCCAGTTCGTTGATGGATGCTAGCATGAACGGGGTGAAATAATCTATGTTGTTTTGTATATAGTCCGCTACTTGTTTCCGTAGATTTTTCGTGGCGTTGGTGTGTGCCGGGGTTGTTATGTTTTCTCCTTCTAACTGATGGCTTATTGCTCCATATAGACAGTTTCTGTCGCCATCGATCTTTTGTACCAGTAATTGATATGTCTTCGTTCTTACGTTCTGTAGTGGGTACATTGTTTTTGTGTTTTCTGGAGAGTTGTTATTTCTTGCTTACTTTTGCTTATTCTTGACCTAAACTTTTTAATAAAATAAAATTCCTTAGCCTTACCAGAGCCGTACTAGACGTGGAGTGTAAACAGTCAGTATGTTTTTAAAGCATGCATGAGAATTTTCTAGATTTGCTGAAACCTGAAATCAGGATGGGCAACAATTTTATCCAAAATTTTTGTTATTTTTGAATTAATTTAATTAGGCGCGATGTACTGTTACTATGATAGTACGCCCTGGGGTTTAGTCATATACGTATAGCTGAAAGAGAAATTGTTTATTGACTTATCTAATTTATTGCCCGACCTGTTTTATAAGTGGTTATTGGACACTTAGCTTGATTTATGTTTCCTTTCTGCTCCGTCCCTTCGTCGAATGCTTGATCTGTCGGCTTTTTTCACTGCACTACACGAGAAGATCAATGTTCTCGCCTACAATTACTACGGAATTGTAATTTGAAGCATGCCTAATAGCAGTGTTTACTATTTCGGCATCGGCGTCTTCTTGAACTTGTGTGGTTCTTATGTTGTTCTGGTTCAAGTTCAAGTTCATTTCACAAAAATTTTTATAAAACGTAACCTTGTTTTTTTCGTTGGTTAAAAAGTTTTCTTGGGTCGTGGATAACACCATGGCTTCATTGGATGTGTAATCTATACAACGTTTTCTCGCATCCCGCATTCAATACCAGTTGTATTGTACAGTGACCGTACAATTAATGTAAAGCATTTCTTCTTTACTGTACAGTCACGCGCTAACATGCCGATTTTTTCGGCTCGCTGTAGTGCAAACTATTGTTCGAAAATAAAAATTAAAAAAACGAAGCTGTAGGTTTTTCCTGCTCTACAATTTTCATATAGAACAATTTTTTCGTAGGAATTGCCCAAAAAATGCGAAAGACCGCGAGCCGCGCTCTCAATTCAAACTTTCTTTCTCAACAAGCAAAAATCTATCAGTCCTATGAAAAAAATGTATAACACATAAAACATGGGAAATTTTACGCCCTTTAAAACACCATATTTGTTTTTTATGTAGCCTCAACAGAAACCCAGATATTTGAAAAAATGGTTCTTAACAATTTTTTCAAGATGGCGGCAAACCCCGATCGCGCAATGTGCCGACAATTCACCAATACACAATTATATCAGCATACGTCTGCACGTTTAGCAAGTCTTAAGTAATTTAACCAAATAAGATTCAACCTGAATTTTATTAAATGCGGAATAATAAAATGTCCTGCTTAGATGAAAATTTGGAATATACATCGAATAAAAGAAATGTATATCAAAGCTATTTAAATAAAAAATTACAAATAGCCCAGCATCCCTAACAATATCTCACAATCTTACCATTTACATTAGAAATGTAGAGACTAACGACATGAATGATGTTTTTGTATTATCACTTGGCAGATGTATGCATGCTGTAAAATGAAGGCTGTCACGGTTGTCGGTGGAACAACTTTACTGGAAGAGCAACTGAATAGGAGGATAGGACTGCTGCCTACAGCGAAAACTGACAGCCAATTCATAATCATAAAGCACATGCTCAGGTATGCGGTACTTATAATTTAAAATTAGCAACTACATTTCACGTAAGTTAACAACTTACCGTAATCATCTTCGTCATTGTTGATTAAATTTTTTGTACATGTTTCAGGTTTTAGCGACTTTTTTACATTATTAAATAATTTGGAAAAAGTAATTTTCAGTTGAAAATATTCAATAAACTTATTCTTTTAACAAATATCTAAAGAAATATTTCAGATAATTTCTTAAACTTTTTATGTATATTCCATTATTATACACTTCGCAAATACGAAGAGTATATTGTATTTGATCGGCACATTTCTAAAACAGGAAATATCGCTCGTAGACAAAAAATTTTCATATAATTGTGTTAGTGAACGAATTCTGAACAACTTTCAAAATGTCCGTCTGTACGTCCCTCCATCACGTTTCTTGTAAGCACGATAACTCAAGAAAGAAAAATCCGATTGTAGTGAAATTTGGACAGTAAGTTAATGTTAGCTAGAGGAAGAACGCTATTTTTTAGCAAAATCGATTGATAAATAAAAATGTTATTAATGATTTAAATTTGAAAAAAAAATTCTTTGATTTTTATGTTTTTATAATAATTGAAGAAAAATCCGGTGGAATGATATTTCATTTAAATATCTAAATATTTATATATTTTACAAATATCCATTTCATAATGTAATATACAACCATGAAAATATGATTTTAGCTCGTGTCTTATAATGTAAAAATTTACATTTTTTACGTGTAAAGTGGTGGTGTAGTTCTTACGCTTTTGACTCGGAATCCAAATGGGGTTTGGTATGTTTTTTTTTATTTTTACTTTATTTTGCACTGAGCCTTTTACCGACTAAGTTCGTACTATAAAATTAAAAATGTCTAAAACTGACATTATTTACAAAAAACTGCGAAGAGTATCCTATAGAATGTGTAACAATTATATAAAAAGTTCAATAAATAGGCGAAGAGTACGTTTTTAGCTTGTTTAAAATATTTATATACATTATAATAACAGAGGCTCACAAAAAAAGTGGTCTCTGCTAGGGTACTGACCATATCTATCCCCTGTACTTTGAACCGCTGAACACAAATCTGACCTTAGTTTTGCCCCAGCACGTCAGGTCCTTTTTAACACCAAAAAAAGTGGATAGTAATATTTCTTACCGAGATTATTTAAATTAGACTCCAAAAGTGATTCAACTTTAAAACTTCATCCTAATAACGTTGTGGCACTTCAATGTTGACCTCATGACTCAAAGAAATCGTAAAACACCATAACATCTCAACCCCATAACCTTGGGAATCCGATGAAAATAGTGGGGAATCTTGATTGGGGAGTTAAATGAGATTGTGACTTTAGATCCTTGTGCTTGAGTGTCATACATCTACAACCTCATGATCCTATAACTACAGCATCACATAACTCCATAACACTTAACTCTGAAGATTTAACGAAAAAAATTGAGATTCTAAGTAGGGGAATTTGTGTCATTGTGACATTAGAATCTTGGAATCAAGTACCCTATAGTGCCTGGTTCTTCAACGGTAATCCTTCTATCCTCACAATCCCACAAGGATTCAATGAAAAAAATAGGGGGCTCTCAATCGGGGAATCAATTAGATTGTGCCCTCAGAACCTCGTTACCTTGTTACCAAGTAAGCCTATAGTACTCCAGCAGCAAAGCCTTCTACTATTTAACCCCATAACTGGGGGGATATGATAGAAGAATGTGAAGAATCTGAACAGTGTAATTCATGAGATTCTGTTCTCGGACCTTGAAATCGAGTAGCCCGTGATCCCTTAGCTCTTGTACTGCAGTATAACCCCGCGATTCTCGGTATTCAAAAAAAGCAAATTATGGAATCTTAACTGAGGATTCAATAAGAATGTAACTTTGGAAGTGGAGTATCTCTTCAAGTAATTTCTGCTTAGGTGACTTCATTTGATCTCTTGCTTTTGCGAACTTTTTACCTTACGATATCAAGGAGGTGGGATGATCATATGATGGTAGTCTTTTGTTGGACGTTGAAGATGAAACATGTGGTGTAGAGCAAGAAGCGTATAAAAAATCCATTACATCAGAAAAACTTTCGAAAAAGTAAGAGATCAAATGAAGTCACCTAAACAGAAATCACCTGAAAAGATACTTCACTTCCAAAGTTACATTCTCACTGAATCCCCAATTAAGATTCTCTAGTTTGCTTTTATTCAATCTCCAGAATCACTTAGTTACACGGCTAAAAGTTTTGCTGTTCAAGAGCTAAGGGGTCACAGGCTACTCGATTTCAAGATTTCGAAAACAAAATTTCATGATCTGTTCAGATTCTTCACATTCTCAGGGCCGCGTCCAACGGGGGGTCATTTCGTGCCACGCACGAAGGCGCACTAGGCCATGGGGCGCCAAAAAGCCAATTTTATAGTATTTTGACTGAGTGGTGCCCCCCCAAAAAAGGGCGCCAAAAATGCTCTCGCACGAAGGCGTCCCTTGACCTAGAAGCGGCACTGCACATTCTTCTATTATATTCCCATAGTTATGCAGTTATAGGTTTACGAGGTTACTGGGTTATGTCGTAGAAGGGTTGGCTGCTGGAAGAAGCTTACTTGATAACAAGGTAAACAAGGTTCCGAGGGCACAATCTAATTGATTCCTTTCGTCTTTTATTCCCTCCGTTTCTGACATCTAAAAGACCTAACTCGAAAACTACGACTTCTAGCGAAAAAGTATCCTTATACAAAATTAAACTAGATAAAATTTTTACGATACATAGAGGGTGGAAAAATCGCGAATTAAAAAAAAATCGAGTTTTAATGAAAAGAAATGAAATTTTAATACTAAATGAATTTAAAACTAACACATAATTACACATAACAAAATAAATCGCAATTGGCCATTACATGATTAATTTCAGCGCCCACATCAGTCAAAACCGAGTAGTGCAGATAGTGCGTTGTGAATTTTTAAGTTTTATTAGATCTTTGTGCTCGTTTATTTATTTATTACTACTACTACTATTACTACTTACATAACAAATGATGAAGAGCTAGAAGTAATGAGTAATATAGAAAAGGCTAATGTTTTTAACGATTACTTTATAAATATTGGCACAAAAATGTCGCAATAAATTGAAGCAATTGATAACCTGCCTAGTAATATCCTAGAAAGTGATTCTAATCTATCATCGATATTCCTTAAACCTGTAACAAAAAATGAAATTATAGAAACCATTATGTCTAAAAAACAACTCATCAGCTGGACCAGACGGGTTATCAGTTAAATTAATAAAATCCATACACGTTCACATAACCAAACCTTTAATACACATAATTAATCTAACACTTAAAACTAGTCAAATACCATATCAATGGAAGGAGTCGAACGTAACTCCCGTACACAAATATTTGAATAACTATAGACCTATTTCAGTTGTCAATAATTTTGCTAGAACATTCGAAAAATGTCTTAAAATGAGACTGATGGAATTCTTTGATAAACATGACGTGATCACAAATAGACAATTTGGCTTTAGAAAGAATATAAGTACAGAACATGCAGTGTTGGACTTAATACAAGATATTGTGACAAACCTAGATAAATCAAAAAAAAGCATGGATGTATTTCTCGATTTGGCGAAAGCTTTCGATAGAATGTCACATCAAATGTTACTAGATAGACTACAAAACAACGGTATACGAGGACCTGCATTATGTTTAATAGAGCATTACCTCACAAGTAGAAAGCAACGCGTAAAAATTGATGATGTTTACAGTGATTCCCTCACTGTTAAAATGGGTGTGCCACAAGGGACTTGTATCGAGTCAAATTCTATTCCTTGTATATATCAACAGCATCACTAAACTAAAACAATTTCAAGGCCATTTAATAGTTTATGCTGATGACACTGAGAGGGATTTGCAGACAATTCGTGGGATATTGTATATAGTAACGCAGAAGAAAGTTTAGCACTGATTTCTAAGTGGCTAAACTTTAGTTTATTGAGCTTAAATATCCAAAAAACAAAATTCCTAACATTCACATTATCAACCGACTAAAGATATACTACATATACACATAACAATAATATATGCTTACAACAAGCAAATTGTAATTGCCCCAAAATTGGTAAAACTAATATTATCAAATATTTAGGTGTCATGCTTGACCATCATCTAAGATGGGACGAGCATGTTACTTACATCACAAAGAAAATTAGACGACTTACGCATAAATTCTTCACATTAAGGGATATATTAGATAAGAAAAATTTAATGGTTATATATAAATCGCTAGTAGAGTCATTGGTTAGATATTGTATTATTATCTGGGGAGGGTTATGTAATAATGTATTGAATATCCTACAAACAACCCAAAATAGTATCCTAAAGATAATTTTAAAGAAAAAAGAAACTTTACTCCTCTACACAATTATATAAAGATGCTGACGTATTCAACATAAGAAATCTTTTCGCTTATCACTGTTTATTACATATGTTTGACAAAAATCCCTCACCAGCCCATCCTAGATATGATACTAGGCTTACAAAAAATAGGTTTGCCGTTATTGAAAAAAAGCTATACACAAAGGTTTGTCTTTTATCTCGGTCCAAAGTTATATAATATTTTACCACTTCATCTAAAAAATTTAGAAAAATTTAATAATTATAAATCGAAATAAAAAAGTTTATCACACACAATCATGATTCTATAAAGTTTATCCTGCATTAATATGAAAATTTCAACAATTATATATTTTAGACTTTCGAATTATATTTAACTATAAAAAATTATTTATTTTATCGGCCATACTTACCTGAAACCACGAATTACGTTACAAATATCTTATTATTTTATCCAATTATAGTTTTTTGATTTTAAGTACTAACTACCCTTACTGTCTTGTTATTAAATATTAGGTTATAATATTTTTCTCTCTCCTTGTTCATTTCTATTCCTATTTTTATACAATCAATTTACATATCAACCAGGAAGGTATGGAATTCACAAAACAAGCATTTCGTGCTTAGGTGATTCCATCTCTTCTTGGTTGATGGTTTGAGATGCATGTGTCACTTATTGCATATTGTTACCTAACTTTGTTCTTTTTATTTTTGTACCTCCATACCTTGAAATAAATTATTATTATTAATATTATTATTAT
Source organism: Rutpela maculata (assembly GCA_936432065.2). Taxonomy (NCBI): domain Eukaryota; kingdom Metazoa; phylum Arthropoda; class Insecta; order Coleoptera; family Cerambycidae; genus Rutpela; species Rutpela maculata. Next base: position 136,283,546 of record OW386285.2, on the reverse strand, counting down.
TAAAATTCGTGTTTTTTGCTGTAGAGGCTTCAAGTTCAGGTGTGTATTACATTTTCTAGTACTTATAATTTTGTGATAAACAGTAATATTTTTGTAAATGCCAATTTAAAGTCGTAAATGTTAAATGTTAATTGTTCTTATTAATAATGAAACATTTAGTTTGGTTTCAAGTGCAACCAAGACATTTTTTTCAAATGGGTGTATTCTTTATTTATTAAATAAATATATTACGTTTGAAATTTATGCCCATATTTTGCCCTTCACTTTTAAAATTGACATTATTTCTAACCTGAAACGCTTTTTAAGAAGTATATAATAATTGTTATATTCGAATGTTTTTTTCGATATTTATAAAACCTTTATAAGTTAGATTTTGTAAAATATTTTTAGCATTATAGAATACATAAAAATACAAAAAACCGCTGCCCAAGGAATCACTACTTCCACATCCAGATTTTCTATTCAAGTTACTCACAACGAAAAAATTTTGTATGTGGAAATATTGTTTATGGAACTTTAATAATATAATATTTGCAATCCTCTACCCCAAAAACCCATAAAACGATACCCCACATCGGTAGCGGGGTGGGGGTGGTGATAGGGGGTGGTAGTGGGGGTGGATGAAGTAAAAAAATATTTTGAGGTTTCTGGTTCTTGTACACACACTAAATCACATTTTTTTTCGTCCCCTTTAATAATGTGGGGGTGGTAATGGGGGTTGATAATGCCAAAATTCTTTTTGAGACCTTAGCTTCGCTTGTATATACTATACTAAATACCAGTTTTATGGACTCTTACCTGCTTGATTTACCAAATTTACCCCAATTTACCCCCTAACCCTTGACGGAACAAGATGAAAATATAATATAGTTCTACATCTCATTAAAACACTCATGTGTACCAAATTTCAAGTCAATATCTCAAACGGTTCCAGAGTAAACGTGCGCACAAAAGAAGTTACAGTCAGACTGACGGACCGACAGACAGACAGAAAAATTTTTTCGCTCAAACTTAAAATCTCGACGTTTCATGACATTCTAAGGCTATTTGAACAATAAAAATTTTATTTTACTTCCACATCCAGTGGAAGTAGAGTAACGACAAAAAAATTTTTTTAAATTTTTATTGTTCAAATAGGCTTAGAATGTCATGAAACGTCGAGATTTCAAGTTTGAGCGAAAAAAAAATTTCTGTCTGTCGGTCTGTCGGTCTGTAACTTTTTTTGTGCCCACGTTTACTCTGGAATCGTTTGAGATATTGACTTGAAATTTGGTACACATATGTACTTTAACGAGATCTAGAACTAGATTATATTTTCATCTTGTTCCGTCGAAGGGTTGGGGGGTAAATTGGGGTAAAATTGGAGGAAAATAGGTAAATCAAGCAGGTAAGAGTTTATAAAATTGATATTTAGTATAGACAAGAGAAGCTAAGGTCTCAAAAAAAATTTTGGCATTAGCCATCCCCCATTACCACCCCCACCCCCACCCCATTATTAAAGGGGATGAAAAAAACATGTGATTTGGTATGTGCACAAGAACCAGAAACCTCAAAATATTTTTTTACTTTATCCACGTCGAGATTTTAAGTTTGGACGAAAAAAAAATTTCAGTCTGTCGGTCTGTGTAACTTTTTTTGTGCGCACGTTTACTCTGGAACCGTTTGAGATATTGACTTGAAATTTGGTACACATATGTACGTACTTTAACGAGATCTAGAACTAGATTATATTTTCATCTTGTTCCGTCGAAGGGTTGGGGGGTAAATTGGGGTAAATTTGGGGAAAATAGGTAAATCAAGCAGGTAAAGAGGATGAAACAAAATTATGATTTAGTGTGTGTACAAGAACCAGAAACCTCAAAATGTTTTTTTACTACATCCACCCCCACTACCACCCCCTATTACCACCCCCACCCCGCTACCGATGTGGGGTATCGGTTTATGGGTTTTTGGGGTAGAGAATTTAAAATATTATATTATTAAAGTTCCATAAACAATTATTTCCACATACAAAATTTTTTCGTTGTGAGTGATTTGGATAAAAAAATCTGGATGTGGAAGTAGTGATTCCTTGGGTAGCGGTTTTTTTATGGTAGAATACGATGAATTGGATGAATTTTTAGTGATTGTAGATAAAGCTTTGTACACGATACATGTGCGACGAACATTATTATCCCAACTTTATAGTAAACAACTATAACACAATTTGTTGCACTTTAATAATAAGCCGTCTCTAATATAGATTACTTTCAATAGGCATATGATTTTCACTAATCAGCACCAACTTACACGTAATAATATTAAATCAGAAATTGCTGCTTTAACTACAGCTCTTCCTGTGTTATAACTTGATGTGGGATAATTACGAGAGAATACTACAGCAGGGAAATGCTGATATTTTGAAGCGTAGGAGGCCACAAAACACTAGTGGCATTCGTAAATAGGTTATATTTCACGGTAAATGTAAATATGTAACATCCAGTTTGTGTTCACATAAATTATCAGTCGTTAAAATTATCGATAATTGGCAATATTGATGAATGTCCTTTTCAACTATCATAGATATTGTGAAATATGGCATATTAATTACTAGATTCATAAACCAAAGGTAATCCTATTGTAAATATGCATAAAATATATCGTCGACTGACGCTGCATTAATATAATGTAATGTACGAAGTTCACAGAGTTGACAAATTTTATATGAACGAAAAAAATTATCAGTCACATGTTTTCCAGTTGAATTAGCTCGAACAAGGCCATTTTAGTGAACTAAAATTTAAAAATTCATTTTCATATGTGTGAATACTTAGGGATCAAATATCTGTCGATTTACCCACAAGAAAGCCCTTCATCCTTTAAATTTCAATAAACGCCCCCAAACGGGGATCTTGACGATGTTTCTTGCCATTATCTCGTAAACGGTGGTGTATCGTATAGAAAATTTTACAGTAGGAAAAACTGTAGGAACTGAAATTCTAAATAAAAGTGGTATTACGCAGTTTGCTGTAAAATTAAGTTTCTCGTACAATCACGTTGCGAAGAAGAGGGTGGAATCTAACACGCCGCGAGAAATTCGTTTCTCATGCTCCTTTTCTGTAAATAAGACTTACCCTCGTTGAAGATATGCATATCTGAAATTGCAGAGCCACAAATTTTGTATTAGGAATCAGTTCTCAAAATTCATAATAAACAATTTGTAAATATTTTAGAATCTGCTTATACAATCGCATCAATCAGGTGACTCACACCACCCATGAGGCAGATATATTCATCTGGCTGCTGGTTTCCGGGTCTTCTTCTGCGTAAACTTTGTTGAGTTCTTGACGTTTTGACCATCTTGTCGTGTTCTTCTTCTGATGCGAAGTGAGCTCTGCTGGACTGAGCTCCTCTATTTATACAGGTTATCAGGAGGCGTCTTACAGATCATTGCTTATGCGGAAAATTGACTTCCACGTTATTGGTAATTGTAGTCCGGTGTCACGGTTATAGTTATTAGGATGTTTATTTATTTCAATGGCTTCTTTGTATCTTCTTGGCCAATAATTTCTGGTGTTGGCTAATTTCTTTGTCTAGTCGAATTTTAACAATGACCGATTTTTTCTGAGTGTTCGGCAACTGCTGATTCTGCAGAATTTTTCTTCCTTATATGGCTAATGTGTTCTCTCCTCTCAGCCTGGTGTTTATATGTCGTTTGGTCTCTCCGATCTAAACTTATCCCCAGGAACATGGAATGCTATATACTCCTGGTGTTTCTAGTTCTTCTGGACCTTGGTATTTGGGAAAATGTTGTGCCACCTTCTGTTTCGCATTATATACAGGGTGTTTCATGAGGAACTGTACATACTTCCAGGGGCAGTAGAGGATCACTTGGGTATTCAGGAACGGCCATTGAAATTTTCCTGTCGCGCTCTTAATTTCTGAGATACAGGGTGATAAAATGATTTTGATCTAAATTTATTTTGGCCAGAACGTCCTTACTATTGATCGGATTTTGTTTAAATTTTTGACACTTTATACATTTATCAGTTGATAGATTGCTATTATATATTTTTTTTAAATTCCAGGGCCAGACTTTTAATTTGATTTTTCCGATTCCTGTAAAAAAGATTACCCTGTATACATTTTTTTTAACATTCAGTTGCCAATTATAAAAGCCCATACTTAACAAAACCACATAATTAGATTTTCTGTCGCACCTTTATTGATTTTTTTACAAGAGATTGAATTTGACAAAATGGGAAATTTTAAGAAAACAGCTTCATTTGCTTACATTAATTGTCCAAATAAATAAAAATGGTCCATTTAAACTCGGTAAATAGTGTTCAATATGGACAAAAAATTTAAAACCAAAGTTTTTTTTTATTCCATTAAATAAGTATAAGGTACATTTTATAACAGAAACCATTAAACAGTTTTCTTTTTATTATAATTATAGTAGGCCTAGATAGTTTGATATTTCTATGTTTATTGTCATAAACTTTAGAACTAGTATACTTTTAATTTTAGTCTGGAAGTAATCATGCCTTATAATTTTACAAATGAAGAATATGCCGATATTATGAATGTTTATGGATTGTGTGATGGTAATGGTAGATAAGCCGCAGAGGAATACAATTTTCGTTTTCCTAACAGGAGAACACCAAATCATCAGACATTTTCAACTGTGTATCGCTATGCAAGGGAGCATGGCAGATTTCCATCATCAAAAGTGGAATGAAATATTGTTCAAAACGTTGAGGAGCAAAAAAATATCATTAATATTGTTCAAAAACACCCTGAATTAAGTGCCCGATGAATAAGTGCCCAATTAGAAGTTCCCCATGTGCAGGTTTGGAGGATTCTAAATAAAGAAAGATTACATCCATATCATATTCAGTAAGCGCAAAGGCTTCAACAGGGTGACAATTTAAATAGGTTAGAATCTTGCCAGTGGATTATTGATCACAGACCGACTACATATCGAACTTTATTCACAGATGAGGCCCAATTTACAAGGAATAGCATATTTAATTAAAGAAATTCGTGTAACTAGGCCGAAAACAATCATCATGCTATAAGAGAAGCCCATTCTCAACATAAGTTCTCGGTAAATATGTATGATTAACAGCAACCTAATTGAGCCCACATATTTTTCCGGCAAGGCTAACTACAGAGGTGTATTTATATTTCTTACAAAATATTTTGTCTGGTTTAATGCAAGGTATTAATATAAGAGGACATTTTGGTATTGAGGTTAGAAGGCATTTGGATAATGAGTATCCAAACAGATGGATTGGAGGTGGAGGACCTCATCCTTTGCCGGCTAGATCACCAGATTTCAACCCCGTCGATTATTTTCTATGGGGATATCTCAAAATTGAAGTCTACAGTGTCCCAATAAATAGTAGAGATCAGTTACTTCAGCGAATGTTCCCTGTAGTGACCAAATTAGAACTAATTCAACGCAAATTAGAAAATCTATTGATAATTTAAATTAACGCCAACAAAAATGTACGGAAGCTGGAGGTTATCATCTTGAAAATTTGCTCTAAGTATTTGTAATATTTTTAAATATATTTTTGTAAATATTTATTTGACCATTTTTATTTATTTGGACAATTAATGTAAGCAAATGAATGAATGAAAGTTGTGGTTGGGAGTTGCCGACTGAGACGATATATGAAACAGGATAACTAGGAAGATGTACAGGATATTGAAATTGCAGTATAGAATGTGTCTCTTAGGTTCGACTGAACCGTACTAAAGTTTAAATTGAGAAATAAACCAATTTTCTGTTACCATTGATAAAACTGAGGTACCAGCACCATCGTCACTAATGAAAAGTTTTGTATGTTCTTGCAAATTCGATTGTGGTAGACGATACGAGTGTGTCAAAGCAGAATTATGTGCATTCACTGGCTGCTAAAATTTAAAAATTGAGGATAATTCAACTAAAATCCTGAATATAGCCATCGAAGAGGATACATGTATCAATTAAAAATCTAATAATTAAAGACAGTTTAAAATATTATTTTTTACATTGTAGGTCGAGTTGGCGTATTGAGGAAACCATTTTTTAAAAAAGATGTACTTCTAGATGGTGTGGAAATGAGTCTATAATGCCGAATGTACATTGATCCGAAAACAAAATCGTAAAAATTTGAAAAAATGCTTATTGAAAGCGTTGAGCACTAATACCATATTATTGTTTTTTTACTCTATCTCTCTCCCTCACGCTGCCATTACTTTTACAGTGAAGATATATTATTATTTTATTCAAAATTTCATTTTGCTAATATATTGCCTTCGACGCACAATTTATGAGATCATTGCAAGAAATCCTATCAAGGTCCCCGCTTGTGTTTTTTGAAATTTAAGGAAGTAACTCGATGGCTATTTGATTCTTACGTGCTCACAAGTACCCATTTGAAATATGAAAACTTTATAATTTGCCTGTAAGAGTATAATTTGACTGGATTATATCAACAAAAACTTAGTTAATACAAATTTGTTGTGGTATTGTTAGACAACAATTATGCTATATGTAATTCCGTCACCATGGCAGCTTTTACGGAATGGTAAATGTATATAGTAAGTAATAGTAAATTGATATAGGTAATTTTTATCTTTTTAAAAGATTACATATAATAGTAGGTTTAAAATAATGTTTTTAAACATATCATTTAACATATCTGACCCCATACAGTAATATCGGTCCAAGGTTCCGCAGACATTTAGTATCATGATATTGTCTCTTTATAAATGGTATGCACTACCTGTTCAGTTCAGTGTAATGTAGGTTACAAGTGGATATTGGTGTAATGAGAAGTAAATACCTTCAGTTGACTACGTAATTTATTTCTCAGGGAGTTGTATATTCAATACCGCCGCCCTTACTTGACATTTGTGCTAAATATGTCACTGATCCAATCTCCATTCGACCTTTACATGCCATATTTATTGTCTGCTTGCATTTTCCATTCTAGTAAACACATCCATTTCATAAGCATTTTGCAATATTTAATATATAGATAAATTGTAGCAGTTTTATGGGCATAATATGCCTACTTATAAGGTTACAACTTTTAAAATATCAGTGTTTCAAAATAAACCTATGCGTAATACAATATGTACTTACTCACACATTTACATTTACATCATATATAAGAAAAAGAAACGTAAAATCCTCACATTTGAGAAGTTAAAAGTTAAAGCTATATATTGAGAAAAAATATACAGGGTAGTTTGGTAGATTATACGGTGTGTTTTTTTTAATGGCTGAATCTACAACTTAGTCTTTTTAATTCAATCATTTTAGTTTCAACATTAACAGATCAGTTTTCATCTGATTAGCAGCGGGAGTTAGATTAGGTTGAGTTAGTGGTCCTAAAATCAGATCTTCCACTGCTCACTCCTTAGACCTTATATCTTATTATGTTGGTTTTTCTTTAACAATAATTTTTAAAATTAACACCTGGAACCTCCCCCTGTCCACCCAGCGAAAGCAAAAATGTTTCCTCCTTTTTTGTGTTTTTGAAAGCAAAAAAGCGTATTCGGTGTTTTCACAAATTTTAAAATCTGATTGACTATGAAGGTAATACTTAATTATAACTAAAAACATTTGAATTTTCCAACCAGTTGAGTAATATCCAAGAAAAAGTATTTTTAAATTTGAATTAAAATTTTACCGCCCAAAACACTAAGCTATATCGTTGACGTCATCGATCATAAACCCTAACCTCAAAAATACTCTTTTAAAAATTTCTAAGTATTATGTCACTATTATGAAAATTTCCACTTGGTTCTCGTATTTTCAACTAAAATCTTGTTCAATGTAATGTTCATAAAGTTTTAAATATATCATTTATCAGCCCATTTTTAGTAATCAACAATATTGAGACGTCATATTCGTCAATTTTTAAATGTTTGCTTGGAGCCATACTGGTTTCAATTATTGTCATTAAAAATGACAATAAACTTAAAAAAACCTAAAAGTTGAGGTTATGTTAATGCAACCGATGAAGTCACAGCCTGTTTTGTATAACACCCGTTCAGTTATTCAGTTTTGATATTTATTTGTTGAAATTTTAAATTGATAGATGAAAGAATGGTGTTTAAATATTGGTAAGTGCTTTAATGTACGGAGTACTTCATTTTAATATTATCAAAAAAGCAAATTTGCATACAGTGAAAACACCTAATTCTGTGCCAATTCGTAGATCAGGCTGACATCTTAAATGTCAATATTTGTCAACCAAAATCAAAACAAATTATCTGAATAACAATTGCAAATTTATTATACTACCCAAGTAGCCTGTTAGTCTACGTTGCCTTTATTTAATTAATTACTTAAAGATGTGATTAGAAAATTATATTCGTTTTAGGAATAGACAATATAAACAAACCTGGGATCTACCCAAAGATTTAATAAGATGTTAATCGAAATAGACATTTGACGTTAATGCAAGATCTTGAAATTGCAAGAGGGATTCAGACATAGTGCGCTTGACAAATGGTGAGAAAAATGTATTTGAAAGACTACCGTTACTGATCTGTTCTGTTAATTTTTAGGAGACGGTTCCTTGTCAGTACCGAAGCCTATACACACATGTTACTGAAACTAACCAATGATAACATTATTTATTATTAAGTATTCTGCAAATATTGATTTCTTATTCTTTTTTCTTAACTGCAAAATTTGAACTGTCACACGATATGTAATAAGCTCCTTAAAATAAAGTAAAATAAAATAATCCGGGTAGTTTCTGGTATTTTCCTCTTAATTCAGGCCAAGATGGTTGTTTTCGCAGTACTTAACCATAGTCCAAGTACTGGTTTTTATACCGCACACTATGGTCGTGGCTACATCATTGCCTTCCATACCAGAGTATCCAGGTATACAGAGCAGACTCAAGATTTTGTTTCTGCCCAATCGGATTAAAGCCTTCTAGCAGTTCAAAGCAGTTTTAGAATTGCAACTATAGGATACAAGAGCTGTAAGCGACGCTTAGTTGTCTGAGAAGATGCGTCCAGGATGCATCTGTTCCAGCCTCTATACACAGAGTTTAATGGTATAAATTTCAGTCTGAAAGATGTTGCATTACTAACCAGGAATTTATTCTTACTTTTGGATTATAACTGTATACTCCGACTCCAATTTCTTCAGGGATTTTGGAGCCAACTGTAAGCCAACAGTTGCCTGCTGTTTGCAGGTCGGAGTTATTCCGATACCATTGATGTCTTCCACGTTAAAGGATGTTAAAAATTAGCTCGTAGGTGATCATGGTAGGCATCACATCTGAAAGCATTCCCAGGATGTCGCGACTAGCTATGTCATCTGACAGCCTGTTTCGCTCCATGATACTAGCCTGCGGCATATTACTAACCACTTATTGGAATCTATATGTTGCCCACCTGGTCTCTCTCCAGATAGATGTGGAGAGGAATTGGATTCAGGATTTCCAGAGCAGCTAACAGTGAGGCACTTATTGCCAGACATACTTGTTCCTACATTCCAGATAGTTTGACTTTGGATGACCATGAAACTATGGAGGCATGATCTTATGACCGTAACGTATATCAATATATTTTCTGAATTTCAATGCTTTTCCTCAAATACCCGCAAGTACAGTCTTGCTTTAAGTATTATTTTTCCAAGTAGATGTTCCAGTCATCCAGCTTCCATTTTCTGGTGAATAGTGTTATTACCATTTTGCAGAGGTTCACAAACATTACTTCCTCTCACTCCAGTTACGGACTGCATCTAGTACTTCTTGAAGTGTATGAGAAAGTACCTCTCCAAATTTTCCTCTAACCTGGATGACTAGATCGTTCGTATATGTTTGAATCTCGACCTACCGCAGGGAAAGAATAGCCAACAGATCATCCACAAGAATTAATTTAATATTAAAATATAAACTTATAGGCTAGAAACAACAGAGCTCACATAAGCTGAGCTCGATATCAAAATTTCTGGAAAAGTTATTTAACAATGCATAAGTTCAAAATGCCGTGAGTACATAGAGAAAAACATTTCGTTGTGTTTTATGAGTCAGCAGCCCCACAACAGAACGGAAAAAAGCTACATCGGAGAATTTTATGGAAACCTCTGGATAATAATATATTTTCTGGTTTTTAGAGGATGTATTTTTAGTAAGAATGCGCTAGCGCGTATTGCCCAAATCGTGGTCGGCTCCGTCCCAGAGCAACATGTACTCTCTAATCCTGCACACAGAAGTCTATAATGTATATTACAATTAACAACTGATACAGGTACATCCAATTCAAAATAATACAACAGGTAACATGTAAGGGAATCGCAGAAATGTTACCCAGATGCGGTATTATCCCCATTATCATAAGCTGCTCTATTCAATTTGCTTGTATTATAGCGAAGTACACCCACAACTTGTAATTAATTTGCCGTTCTTATTAACAGTTGCCACTGGCGTTTAGTTATGGTATCATGTAGCAAGCAAGATAAACGCAAAATGCATATAGGCGATGTTTTGAAAGAGTTAAGGATATAATTTTGCCTCCAGCGAATTCCTGACTTTATATTTTACATTATTAAAATGGCGAAGAGATCTACAGTGCCAACCAACAGGTTTGATTCATATAATAAACTTACTTTTTGAAGTTTGTGTCATTTTTTTAACCCCAACAAAACAGAGCACAGCGGTCTTCAGTGGAATCAAATTAAGCATCAAAAAAGGAGAATAAAGAAATGTCTTGCTGCAGCGATTTTAATGTTTTGATTTGTTTTAGGTGTGACAATAAGTGTAATGAAAAGTTTTGGATTAAATCTGAGCATTGCTTCCTATAAAGATTTCTCTAATAGTCGGTCGAGTAAGCAAAAAAAACTGCACTTTTTGCAGAGAACACCATACTTGCCATGCATCCTGTCCAGGCCTATTGTCAACGTTTAGGAAGGGGAGCCACCTCTAATGAAGAGGTGGTCATGTTCCCCAAAATGGCCCCCATAAAATTTTATTTTTTTTTTAAATTTTTTAATATAATAAACTTAGGTGCATAATTATATGTTTTTAGGATGCTGAATTAAAAAAAGGCTCTAAAACCTTGCCAGAAGTCCATAGGACGAAATATCCAACATGGCGACTAAAACGACCACAGTGTAATAATTGTAACGTAATTTTGTTTTTCGGCTGATGAATACTCTTTAACGTTTTTCTATAAATTTTAAGTTATGTGATGGAGGTAATAGTTAACTTCTAATTAGAGGGTATAGTAAATGAACGACAAAAATTTGGAAAAGAAAGTGAATTGTAAAATGTTGGTTGATATGCAAATCCAATCAAAACCCAAATTCTTCTACAATTAATTCTACATCTACGAGCATGTCGTCTGTGACCACATCATCTATTACTATATCATGCAGAGTATCTTCTTCCGTCTATCCTTGGGTGAAAATAAAAAGTAAAAGCATCACACATTGCATCATTAGTATCAAAATAATATTTAGCATGTACCGCTATCATTTGTGAAATCAATTAATTTGTTTCACGCTGAAAACAAAGAACATACCTAGTCGTGTTGGTGCAATTTTTGCAATTGATACACAGGAGAGGTAAACATTCTACTAGGGAGCGTCTACAGCTGCAATTTGAACTTGAAGAGCACGCTGCTTTGCATCTGCACTTTACAAGATCACGACAGCCCCATCATATTGTGGGAAGTTGCCAAAAACTAATGATTGATACTGTTCAATACTTTTTCGTTCAGAGTCTCTCAGTATTTTTACTGATTCCGCACCAGAAACAGTGCGGTTTTCCAGTGATATTAGGTCACCTGAGGTTTCCTCAAAGGGATTATCAGCACTCTTGAAGCTTGTCTTCAACTTATCGATCTCATCCACGAACTTCTCTTGAAAAGAGATGCAGTGGTGTGTGTCCGGACCGTGATTTCGTTTGACTTGTGAATTCATTAACTAATCTATGTATTTCGGGACCTGCAATAGCCCACCTCCGCAATGCAGCTTGATCCTGAAAAATTCCGACAGTACCACCGTCATCTTTTACATTCTTGTTGGGTTGTTCATGAACCAGATACACTGCAATAGCAGAAAAGGGGTTGGAGACTTTCTTGTAACAAAATTTCCTGCCTTAAACTCGACATTACTGATTAACGTAATGGAAGCTCCTCCAAGTCCATTACATGGTATAGTGAACATATCTAGTAGAAACCACGGCAACATTGCCTTGATGCACTCCTTGAAAATAAATTTAAAAAATAATAAATTATAAAAAATTAATTATTAATGAAATATAAAACTTAAATTTTGTGGAGGCTATTTTGGTAGTCATGTTCAATATTTCGTTCTATGGACTTTTGATAACATTATAGAGCCACTTTTTTTATTCAGCATCCCTAGAAACATACCTACGCCTAATTTTATTATATTAAAATAATTTAAATTTTATGGGGGCATTTTGGGAAACATCACCGCCATTTTGTTAGGGAGATAGGTTTCAGGTGGCTCCCCTCACTAAACGTTGACAATGGGTCTGGACATAATGCACGGCAAGTTTGGTGACTTCTGCAACAAGTGCAGTTTTTTTGTAAAATATGTTGCTTAAATAGACGACTATAAACGTTTTCCGTAAAAATTGCTCAATTTCCATGGGAGCACTACTTCAAGAACCAATGGATCTGGAATACTATGCTATCTCAATCTTTGTCTATTTGCCAGTTTCAAATCAAGCAGGAAGTTATCTAACTCGGAGTGGTACAGTCAGATTTCCGTTTTCCATCTCTTCATTATGATTTCCATGAAGTCTGTTATTGTTGGACACACACTGTAGGTTTTCAAGGATTCAATAATCCAGGTGTGGGGAACACTATTAAACGTCCTTTTGTAGTCCACCCATGCCATGCAGAGATTTCTGTGCCCTTCTTTACAATCGATGTGATGGTGCTACTCACAAGCAGCTGATCCTGCGCCTCTGGAAGCCTTTCCGCAACCTTTCTGTTCTTCTGGGAGTATCTGGTACTTTAACAGGTAGTTGTAGATTTTATTTGCTAGTACGGCGGTGATGATTTTGTATATCGTTTGGTAGACAAGTTATTGGCCGGTAGTTTTTAGGATCCTCATCGTCCTTGCCTTTATAGAGGATAAAAGTGCTTCCTGTAGTTAGCCATTAGGGGGCTTCCTCGGAATGTCGAATGATCTTATATACGGCTGTTGTTAAGCTCTCATGCAGAGCACTCAGATATTTTAACCAGAAGTTCTATACCTATCCGGTCTGGGTGCTTTCCAATTATGCATCTACTGAGTTACCTCTACAACTTCTTCCATTTTTAAGTCCGATCATGCATCGGGTTCACTCCTTCGATGCTGTCAACGTTCTTGTTCGATCCACATAGCGTTCTCATTATGAGCTATGTAGAACATTTTAAAATAACTGTATATTTATAATTAGTTGTTGTAAAGTATTTGAAAAAGTTTCAATTACTTAAAATCATATTTTAATAGTTTTGTGAAATAATTATTATAATAATCAATGTTAGTATATTGACCGTAACTCGAAGAAAATTTGTGCAGACTTTAAACTTTGGTTATAAGTTTAAAATAGGCCAGTGTTCACGAAACAAAAATGTTTAGGAGTTTTACGAATCCGCGAGAACCTATAGGGTAAAAAGAGGTATTTTTATTAAAAAAAATCAATTTTATTCTATTTTCTCGGGATATATGGCATTTACAAAAAATAGTTCAAATAAGAATTGTTTCTGGTAAAATTATCTTTATATCAATAATTAACCGAAATGCGGCCATTTTTCGATGGAGAGATGGCGGATGGAATTTTTTTCTAAAACAAGTGTTTTAAAGGGACAAAATAAATTGAGCATCTAGATATATTAACGAAAAACAACATTTTTGAAAGAAAAATTAATTACTGAGCAATTACAATAACAAAATGCCGATATTTTGTTAATAAAAATGTGAAAACGCACCTTGAATCGGCCATAACTTCTTTATTTTTTGTGATGTAGAAACAGACAAAAAATCATTTTAAAGATTGATTAATTATCTTCAATTTTGTTTCTTAGAACCGTTGATGGAATTGTCACAGTTTCTAAGATATTCAACATTTCAAACTAAATACTTCATCCTAAAAACTGTAAAAACGATCGGATGCCATCTATAAAATTTAATATGTCCGAAACAATCAACCCTACACAAATATATAAACAAAATTAATTTATTCTCAGTTTATAAGCTTCATTTTTGATGTCCACCATATTTTCTCCTAAACTAATATTTATCGATATATTTGCAGAGAAATAAGAATGTTACGTTTTTCTAAAGTCCCTTTACAGTTTAAAATGCAATTTTTTTTCTAAAACAAGCGCTGTAAGCTGATAAAAAAATTTAGAGCGTCTAGGTCACACGATATATTAACGAAAAAGAATGTATGGGAATGTTTTTTTAATTACTGCCTACTTATATTAATAAAATTGCGACGTCTTTATTAAAAAAAATGTAAAACAGTAGATTGTTTCTGTCATAACTTCTTTGTTTTTTTGTTATAAAGATAGGAAAAAATCATTTGAAAGCGGACGCCACATTTAGACTTCCAGATCTCCGAAACCATTACAAAAATCTACAAAAAAAACTAAATTTATCCTTAATTTACTAGCTTTCATATTTGTCTGTAGCATGTTTTTGCTCAATGTAATACCTTTCGAGTTATTTGACGAAGAAGTATTTGAAAAAATTTTAAAAAACACCAAATTAAAGATAATTTTGTCAGAAACAACTTTTATTTGAACTGTTTTTTTGTAAATGCCATATTTCCCGAAAAAGTAGAGAAAAGTCGATTTTTTAATTAAAAACGGGATCTTTTCACACCCTATAAGTTCCCGCGGATCCCGTAAAACTCCTAAACTTTTTTTGTTTCGTGAACTATTTTTCGAGGTAAAGTTTTCCTGTACTATATTTATTAGAACTTAATTCGAAATTTCAATAAAGGCTTAGTGGGAAATTTGGTATTAATTGGAATTAAGGTTTTAATAAATTATATACTAATTGCCTATCAATAACCACCCTAAGAAAAATCATTTACAAATTACTACTGGTAGGGCAAATTTATTAATAAAAACTTATAAAAAATAAAAGAAACTCAATAGGCAAAAGTAAATTAAAAAATATTTTAGTAAAATAAAGACACAGAAATTATAAGGAACCTTGTATAAAAAATAAAACACATACCTAGATATTCCAATAAAACCAAAAATAAAAAATATTCAATAAAAACAAAAAAGGAACTAAACAAGCTAAAAACGTACTCTTCGCTAATTTACTGAGCTTTTTATATAATTGTTACACATTCTATAGGATACTCTTCGCAGTTTTCTCCTAAATAATGTCAGTTTTTGGACATTTTAAATTTTGTGACACCAACTTTGTTGTGAATAAAAATATATGAAAAAAAAGTGAAAAAAAACAACCACCCTCTCAGGGATTCGAACACGGGATCTTTGCCAAGACAAAACTTTGGCAACTGGACCATCACACATTACTGATTACTGCAAAAATGGAATGTTTGTAATTAAATATATATCTTCCGAGAATCATATTTCAATGCATGCTATATTATTATGAAATATATATTGGTAAAATGTATAAACAAAATTGTAGAGATAACATTTCGTAAGATTTATATTTAAGTAGAAGCGACAAAAATTAAGAAAATAATTTTTTTTAAGTTAAATGATTAATAACTTTCTTAGTTACTAATCGATTTTCTTCAAAAACAATGGGGTTCTTCCTCTAGCTAACACTAACAACTTACTTTTCAAATTTCAATACAATCAGACTTTTCTTTGTTAAGTTATCGTGCTTACAAGAAACGTGACGGATGGACAGACAGACAGTCGCACAGACGGACAGACAGACGGACATTTTGAAAGTTGTTCAGAATTCGTTCACTAACACAATGATTGAAATTTGTTTCTCTACGAGCGATTACTACGATTTTAGAAATGTGCCGATCAAATACAACATACACTTCGTTTTTGCGAAGAGTATAATAATGTCAAAACGGGATCTTTACACATATCAACTTTTCTACATTTTTCATTAACAAAGTCTTCAATAATATCGTTGTAAACCAAATTAATTGTTATATCCTTGTCGATAGCTGGTTGATCGTAAATAATTTTTTATAATTTTTAATTTTCAAAACGAACGTTCTCCACTGGCCACAAACACAGCAATGGTTAACAAGGAAGTTTTCGCTCAATTCGTTGATTTCTTAATAATTAAGCACATCAGTGGATTTGTGCGCACATTATTGTTTAAATTAATTAACTTTAAAAAAGTAGTACGAGTAAATGAATAAGTACGGAGTACGGATTAGAATATGTAACGCTCCACAATAAAAGACCCATTTGGGGTAAGAAAATGTTTTTTTGAGATTTTTGTGCAATTTTGAATTTCGAAAATTTATAAAAAGGTAATAATCAAGTCTTAAAATGCCGCCCTTAAAAAATGCCGCCTGAAACATCTGCTTCGCTGTTTCACCCCTTCCGCCGGCCCTGCTTACTATTACAAAGAGAATATCTATTGCAAATGTGATTTGAAATGACTTTAATTACTATAAACAAATATTCTATATTTCACTATGAGTTAATAAACCCAGTTCGCTAATGTTGATACATTAAAAGAAAATAATGAAGTAAATTATTATAGCGAAGAAATAAACTGGCAACAGTTACGGCAATGAGTTTACAAGATGAGAAAAAGGGTGACGTAAGAGCGTGGAAGCGAGCTAAAATTAGCAAGTTCCAGGTAACGGATGAGAAGAGGAAATAGAAACGGAAGTGGTTGGAGCCACGTTAGGGATGTTGCTCTGCCGAGAATGGGAACTGGAAGTGACGACACCATCTCTGCGTTATACAGGAACATCAAATTACTACCTTATTTACTTTATGTTCCTGGATACAATAAAGAACTTCCAAAATTAAATCTTTCTTTTTCTAATATTCTGTTTTCATGAAATACTCAACTGAACTGTTTGTCGCACCTGTTATTATTTTTATTGCTAAAAAGTACCTATTATAGACGGAGAGCTTGGCACGAGATTTCGATATTACTCGGGTCATGAAAAGTTTCGTTAAAAATACGTGGTACACTAAGAGAGGTCCCTGATTTGGGAATTTGCTGACAGCTCGAGCGGGGAGGGGCACCGCCATATTGCAAAAATGGCGCACAAAAACAGTTTTTTTGAAATATGAAATATTCGGGTGCCTCATACGGCAACAAATATTCTTATGAAAATGAAAGAGCTTTAAATTTTCTACAAAATATGTCCTATACATTTTTTCGAGAAACAGAATAGTTTCGGTGCAGCAGCCGATCGAAGTCAAGCATTCTTGACAAAATTATGATTTTTTTGTAATTTCCCAATTTATGAAGGAGTATTTTTGTGTTGAGACAAAATTTGTTTTCATACCTGAAAATCTTAATTTTAATTTACTTTATGTCATAAACCATAAACATGTTTAACTTTACCCTTTACGCTTAGGCCCGGTACTTTCATCTCCAGTTAAGTCTATTCTATAGATAGATCCCATGGAAACAATTATTGACACGATTGTATCCAAGGAAATTATCTGGAGAATAGACTTCGCGTTCTGTTCCACTTATCTAAGAGCTGGGCACGAAATTTCGATATTCCTCCGGTCATGAAAAATTTCCGTAACAATACGTCGTACACTAAGATAGGAGCCTGATTTGGGTGTATGCTGACAGCGCGAGTGGAGAGGGGCACGAGTGAGAACGGTGAAAGGACAAGGATAGATAAGCTATATAATTTTCGCCCACCAATTTCATAAAAAACAAAAGTTCTCCTTAAAGACATTAAGCGTTATTCATTTATAGTTGAACATATGATCTTTATGTTTCTATATGTTTTACATTTGAAAAACAACAGTAGGTCATAGTAATATCATTACAAAGTGGGCATGTTTGCAGTTTTTTTAGTAATTTTTGACCTTATTCCGAACTTTTAATGTATATTTCAGTTATATGCGTTCGATGAAACAAGATAAACTATACCTCATTTCATTGTTGAGCATTTAAGCTTTTAAATAATGGTTAATTTATATTGTTTCATCGAGAGCTTCAATGTATAAAAAACAAAATCGTTTCCGCAGGAGTCATAGTAGTGTCGAGGTTGCGTGCGAATTTAAACGTGTTAGCGCTCAAAACCACATATTGTGGTATGTATTGAATAAACATATGTTTATCCACGACCATCGTATAATCATTGCATACTACATTTAACAATTGTCAAATAATGATAGTCATTATTCCAACCAAACGTATAATGAACATAATCTGATTCTAACACATATTTAACCAACCAGGAACTGGTAGCACCTCCCAGATAGCATTTATTATTCCACGAATGTACATTTTGCATTCCCAATGTTCTAATTGCATTCTGTACTTGCCATGTATGTTCCCTCAACATTCCCATATAAATAATATTTTCACATATACAATATGATTATACATACGATATAAATGGAATATACAGAAAAGTTTATGTTCACAGTCGCATATACTGTGTACACGTATCAGGGAACGTTCCTCGTATATGTGTTCATGTTCATCGTATAAACATTCGTCAATATATTTAAAGTAACACAACTGTTTTATTTATATCTCTTCCTATTTTATAATTTAAGATGCATACTTAATTATTACAACAATGTATAAAGTAATTAATAAAATAAAATCATGTTTTGTTCTTGGCAATTTAAAACACGATTTGAAATAGATAAAACTTTAAGGTAATGTAATATGATCATTAGATTTTTTTCATAAATAAAACGTTAAATATGATTTTTAAGCTGAAGTTTTAGAGTGATAAGTGTTTGATCCATTTTAAAATGGTTTTTAACAGATCTTATTAACGTAAAACTATTTTTTTTTACATATATTCTTGGACCTTTTTAAAGTATTGTTATAGCAAATACAGTTTTATTTAAGTTTATTTAGCATTTGTGTGCTCCATTCAATAAAATTTGATGAATAAAACATTTGACTTTAGTTGAAAACTAATAGTAAAAACAAATTTTCTGTGCATATATTCCACATTTACTTACATAATATTCTTCACAAGGAATGTGAAATGTGGAAAATTAGAATAAGTACCTAATAATTGACTGTAACAATTAAACTTTAAAATTAGATATTGGATTTATTATATGCAAGTACTTCACTCATATCATGTATTCTCTTGAGTTTAATTATTATAATAATTTATTATTTGCTATAATCATAGATGAGTCGCTGCATCATACTGAACATATTCAGAATAAAGCAGCGACTCATCAATGGTTACAATAAGTAATAAATTTTTATAATAATTAAACTTTGAAGAAAATACATGGCATGAGTGAAGTACTTATAGCTGCCACTGATACTTAATGTTCATTCCTACAATATACATGCATCATAGATTTATGATCCATGTGTAACATACCAGGCACCTACGGTTTAATTCCTACGAAGGTAGTACTCATATACCGTGAACATGTCCTATATACCTCATGTATCTATCAGTATATCAATATACGTTTCTGGTTCATATCAAGTTCCCAAAACGGGTACGTTGTAGGAATCTTACTCGTATATCGAGAGGCGGTCATCTGTACGTCTCTCTGACATTCAGATTTTCTACATGGAATACAAAATGAATATTCATTCTTAGTTCCATGGGTACATAAAGTACGTTCCGAGCACATGCTCTGAATGTAAAAATGCTATCTGGGCTTTGACCAATCAGGAACTAGCAATTTTCATAAGGAAAAGGCGAATCCATTTTCCATGTTTTCGTGCATATTTTCGTGTTTGACGTTTAACACGTCAACGTTTTACTGTAAATGAACTTTATTTTTTCAGTTTTAAACGATTAAAACAGTTAAAATATGCGATAGTCGTGGATAAATTATAGTATTCAGTTCGCGTATAATGGCTATTACACACTCGGATGATTTACGACACGCCTTCGTCTCGTGCCGCAAACATCACCTCCGCGAGTAATAGCCATCATTATACGCTCACTGAATAATCTACTATTCCAACGAACAGTTTTTTATTACTCGTCAAGACATATACGCCAATATTCTTGGCTAAAGATGTCGGTCTCGGATGACTGGGGCCGGGCAGGACTATTGCCCTTTACCCCAATACATCGCTGTAGACCGGGGACCAGCCTCGTGCAGGGCGGGCGAGCTTACTTTACGTCGGCCCCACTCACAAATGTGAGCGGTGCAGACGATTTCGGCCCACCTCCCTGGGTCCTGGCTCATTGGACCTTGCTGGCTAAGGCCTCTTCTGGCGTTCTTCTGTCTTCATCTTCTTTTCTTCGCCAGCTTGTTTGCCCCCCGGGGGGTAGTCATCGGTCTGTTGGGTGTTTTTGGGTTTGTGGCGGGAGTGACTGCCGGTACACAAGATGCCAAGAGGCATCCTGTCATCCGGATCATCGGTAGGGTAAGGATGAGCTGTGTAGCTCGAGGAAGGGCAGACCTAACTGCTTTGGTAGCATTTTTGGTCTGCCCGGAGCTAGGGGGACTACAGGTACTGGACGGTTGTTTGTCCGGTACCCGCAGGGTCTTGGGTGGGTGGTTGGGTGATCGTCATGTCTCTTCCGTGGGGGTGGATCGTCGGGTGGTGGTATGTCTCTCATACTCACCCGTTATCCAGGAGCTGCACCTTCGGCCGCTTGTGCCTCGGAGCATCAGCTGGGTCATAGTCAGTTGCCTCCCTGACTAGTGGGTTCCCATGCTCCTCGGCAAGGGCGTACATCTTTCTGGCTCTCTCCTTGATGATCTCAGTGACCGGGGTGTATTCCAGGTCCCTGAAGATGTCCTCGTTGCGGATGAACCAGGGTGCGTCGACGGCTGATCTGAGGGCGACGTTCTCCACTCTCTGGATCTGATGGAAGTAGCTCTTTGCTTGGTAGCCCCAAGCTACCGAAGCGTACGTCAGCTGAGGCCGGATGAGGGACCTGATAAGCGTGAGCTTGTTCCTCAGGTTGAGTCTGCTCTGTCTACCCGTCATCGGGTAGATTAGGGCTCTCGTCCTCCTGGCCTTCTTGACGATGGCCTCCGTGTTCAGTCTCCATGTTAGGCCTTTGTCCATGGCC
Organism: Rutpela maculata; assembly: GCA_936432065.2. NCBI lineage: Eukaryota > Metazoa > Arthropoda > Insecta > Coleoptera > Cerambycidae > Rutpela > Rutpela maculata. The sequence continues at coordinate 136,262,385 of OW386285.2, read as the reverse complement.
ACGCCAAGGTAGTTGGCGGAGTCGTGCCATTGGATGTCCTCACCAAACATGGAAACGTGACCTGTGGTGTTTTGTTTTCTTACCTTCTTGAAGAGTACCGCCTTGCTCTTCTCGGCGTTGACGGCTACCTTCCATCTGTTGCACCAGTCCTCTAGAAGGGTGGCCGCCTCCTGGAGGTTTCTGGTGGCTAGCCTGGCACTCCAGGATCTGGCAGTCAGGGCTGTGTCATCGGCGTAGAGGGCCATGGAGGTCCTCTCCGTCCGGGGTAGATCGGATGTGAAGATGGAGAACAAGTGGGGGGACAGCACTGAGCCTTGGGGGACTCCTGCCTCCATTGTTCTGTACGTGGACACCTTGTCCACGATCTTCACCCTCATCTGTCTTCTGTGGAGGTACGATCTCACTAGCTTGACGAGTGCAATGGGGTAACCCATACTCATCATTTTGGCTAGGAGACCGTCGTGCCAGACCCTGTCGAAGGCTTTGGCAACGTCCAGGAACAGCGCTGCCGTGACCTGTCTTTGGTTGAACCCCTTCGTGACCTCCTCGGTGAGGCGGAGCACTTGGAGTTCGGTGGAATGCCCTGTCCTGAAGGCGAACTGCTCGTCTGGGAGGACTTCCAGCTCTTCTGTCTTCTCGGCTATCCTCTTGAGTATAACTCGTTCGGCTACCTTACTCATCGCTGGGAGTAGACTGATGGGCCTGTAAGAGGAAGGAAACGTTAGGTTCTTACCTGGCTTTGGGATGACTATGACGTCGGCCTTTTTCCACCTGGATGGGAAGTGTCTCAACCTCAACATTGCGTTGATGATGTTGACCATCGCCGCTACTCCTTTCCGGGGCAGCTTCTTGAGAGCGATGTTCCCAATGCCATCACATCCTGGAGCTTTCCTGGGTTTTAGACTCCTTAGGATCTCCTTGACCTCCTCTGGGGTGGTCGGGGGGATGTGGTCTTCATCTGGCAGACGGTTCATCCTACGTACCCTGCGTCCCACGTCGTCCTCCCAGTCCTCGTCCTCATCATCGAGTTGGTTTTCCCTACACTGCAGTTCCAAGCTGTCAGCAAATGCCTCGGCTTTTTCCTGGCGAGTGTAGACAACACCATTCTCTCCGTGGATCGGGGGCATGGGAGTCCGACGGTTCCGCAGGGCCCGTTGGGTGGTCCAGATGCTCCTGTCCTGTGTGTCCAGGGATTCCAGGTGGCGTTGCCACCCTTCTTGTCGGTGTTCCTGAAGGGCGGCCTTGACTCTCCGGCTCAGGGTGTTGTAATGTCTCCTGTCCTCCGGGAGTCGGGTTCTCTGGGCCCGTCTCTTGGCACTTCGTCTGTCCCGTATCAGCTGCCTGGTTTCCTCTAGGAGGTTTGCCAGGGGAGCTGGTGCTCGCCTCGTTTCCGTCTCGGTGGTACTTACCCTTAGTGCCGCCTGGATCTGGTCCTCCAGGGAGGTGATGGCCCTCTCCACGTCTGCCTCGGTTTCGAGTCTGGGAATGTGTGCGATGTTCCTCTGCAGTTCTGCACGGAACACTTCCCAGTCCGTCCTCCTTTTGATGAAAGTTGTCGTGTTCTTGTAGAAGAACGCACTACCGGGCGTCAAAATGACGCGACACCAATTTATTTCTCAGGGGGCGCCAGTCGCGTATTACCCCGTTCTTCTACCTCCCAGGCGGGTTCGAGATAAGATGACTTCGGTAGCCGAAAAGCGGGACCAAGGCTGCACTACCACAGATCGGAAACTACGCTCTCTCTGGACCCGAATTCCCTCGTTAGGGGTTTAGGCACCTCTTAATTTCCTGAATTTTTGCATAAAAAAATCCCAACCGAAGAATTTCTCTGCGGAGGGATTAGTTTTGGTACGCGAAAATCACGTTTTGGTCCATTAATAACGGAATATATTTCTCAAAAAACGCATAAAAAAAATCCCTATCGAACCTCCGTAAAACAACCAGAAGGTCGAACGTTAATGCGAATTAACTCGACACATCCGGTTTTCTATACGAAAGTTCCAGGGATTATAGACCGTCAACAGGCCTCAAGATCAATTAAGAAACATTAGTTCAAAGAATCCGTTTATTTAACAGAATTGGTTATACAAAATTCTCAAGAAAGAATCGTGCCTTCCCCAATCAAGGTAGTGACTTTCAGACCATACAAGCGAGAGCGCTCGCGCTAACGATCGATTAGGTAGAAAAGATTCATACGTACCTTCTCAGAATCAAAATGCGAGCTTTTAGAATCATTTCAGACTCTGGGTAAATGAATAATCAAGGCTGACTGAAATTAACTTAAAAAAGTTTTACTAAATGAATTTAGTTTCGCTAGAGACTACCTAGCTTTAAAGTTCTTGTATCGTGGAGATTCACGTACTCAAACACATTCAGAGGACTTATTACTGCATAAGTTGAGTGGCGTTCGATCAGTCCACGACTTACTAACCCTTATCACAGTCGATTAATAATATCGATTTGGCAGCGTCTCACCTTCGAGCGACTATTAGGCAAAATTGAATTTTTTGATTTTTATGCACAAGGCGTTTTCCTCTATAACTTTGTCATTTGAAAAGCCCCGTTATTGGCTTTTCTACCATCGCTTTGTCTGGACTACTCAACGCGCTCGACCAAATTGTGAGCCGCTGGGTCAATCCAAACTCTTTCCATGCGAGAAACCGGCCTTGTACATGTGCATTGATTTTTATCAATTTTTGCTTATCGGCACTACGCCGGCTTTGACAAAATCTTCTATTTTGCCTTTTGGATGCAGTGCATCGTTAAAATTTTATGCTCATACTTTAGAATTGTGCTTTCAATGATCGTACCTCAAAGGTCAATGTCTTTAGTTGAGGAATAAAAAATAAAAAATAATTTAAAGTATATTTTCGTGGTACTTTTTAAACTGACTTCGTGGTACTTTTGAAAAATCCAGTTTAAGACCAATTTTAGCGTACTTTTGAAAAATCGATTTTCGAGCCAAATTTCAAGGTACTTTTGAAAAACTAATCTGCGGGTGAAATTTTGGCGTACTTTTGAAAAATCGATTTTCAAGCCAAATTTCAAGGTACTTTTGAAAAGTTAATCCGCGGGTGAAATTTTGGCGTACTTTTGAAAAATTGATTTTCAAGCCAAATTTCAAGGTACTTTTGAAAAGTTAATCTGCGGGTGAAATTTTGGCGTACTTTTGAAAAATCGATCTTCAAGCCAAATTTCAACGCAGTTTTGAAAAATTAGTCTGCAAGTGAAACTTTGGCGTACTTTCGATAAATCGATTCCTGGGCCAAATTTTGACGCCCTTCCAAAAATATTATTTTTCAAAGTCCAATTTATGGTACCTTTCAAAAAGTATACTATTCATAAATCTTTGTCATTATATACTTCTACTCTGATATTCCGAACCAAAAACATTTTTCCTAAGTGAAAATTCGGTGTTTCTTCGAATTTTCGCCTGGTCATTTCCAACGCCTTATAGAACCCAAAACGGTCCTTGTGGACTGATCTGCGCCTCTGCAGACTCCCGAAAATGTCTTTAAATGAAATTTTTGCCTAAGTCGAATTTTGATTATGTCTTCAACTTAGGACGATTTTGGAGAGTTCTACAACACTCCCCTCCTTTGGTTGAATCTTTTCTACTCATCGATTGCCTTTAATTTCCATATTCACTTGTATGTCTGTATGCCTTCATTTGACGGTCTGACCTATGGTACAGATGTTTTAAAAATAACGGCCTTAATTGGGGCAGACGGCTGATTCGCCTATCTAACTTAAAAATAAATACATTTTTTAAACAATACGACAAGTTGATACAACATTTTTATCAACTTAATTACACCCGCGTCGAGGTGCGAAGCGAAGCGAAGCGTAGCACAATTTTGATTAGCGTCCACTCTCACTAATTCGTTGCACTCGCTTTTTTTTGCCTTGGTCTCGCTCTTGCTTAACTTCGGTCCTTTCTAGAAGAGGCTGTCTATATCTCCATGCCGCAGCTTGGACGGTCCTCGCCTTTGAGTTCCAGACTTCACCATGCCGCGCCCTTGCGACAGGCTGGGTCATCTTTCCATTTTTTGCACATGGAAAATGCAGTTCTGCAACTAGATTGACTTTTTAGCAAGTCGTCGACTGGAACGCGTCGACTAACAAACACAATGTGTTGTTTTTTTTTAATGAAATATTATTCTAACATGAATTTTGTTAACTTATAATGGTTAGAAATTGGTTCTTCGTAAGGTAGATTGAATCGGCTTACGATACTCGTGCGGTCATCACTACTTTGTGAAAAAAGTATAAAAAAAAAATTGAAGCGTCTTCTTGAGCGAAGAACGGCTTCTGAAACTCGTCTCGTAGTTTCTACTTCGTAAGGTAGATTAAATCGGCTTACGATACTCGTGCGGTCATCACGACTTGTGAAAAAAGTATAAAAAAAAATTGAAGCGTCTTCTTGAGCGAAGGACGGCTTCTGAAACTCGTCTCGTAGTTTCTACTTCGTAAGGTAGATTAAATCGGCTTACGATACTCGTGCGGTCATCACGACTTGTGAAAAAAGTATAAAAAAAAATTGAAGCGTCTTCTTGAGCGAAGGACGGCTTCTGAAACTCGTCTCGTAGTTTCTACTTCGTAAGGTAGATTAAATCGGCTTACGATACTCGTGCGGTCATCACGACTTGTGAAAAAAGTATAAAAAAAAAAAATTGAAGCGTCTTCTTGAGCGAAGAACGGCTTCTGAAACTCGTAGTTTCCATTTGGGGTATACGTTAATTTTGTTGACTTAAAATGATTAAAATAGAAGTTGTCTTCTTGCATAAGAAAAAACAGCTTCCGAAACTCGTACTGATTCGTACTTATGCCTACGTCCATTACTCGAACTTGGCGGCTCTCGCTCTTGAGAAGCTAGGCTTACCGGATCGCGCTCTTGCGTCGGGTTCGCCGTCTTTCCATGTCTGCTCATGGAGTAGACTTTAAATTTTCGATTCGACCGCATATAGGTCAAAATCGCTACTTAGAATTTTGAGAAAAAATATAAAAAAAGCGAAAACGGCTATTAGCCGTGGTCGACCTCAGAAATATCTAGAGGTGACTCTTCTATATCTGGCTCATCTCGAGCATCTTCGGGATCTCGACTTATTACATCCGGCTCATCTTGAGCACTTGCGGGAACATTGATTTGAACTAGTGTGGTATCGCTACGTCGCTCTGACCTGGGCGCGATCTCATTGTCCGATGAGGAAGCGTCGTCACTAAGATGAATTTCATCCGGACTATCTTCTGATTCTTCAGACAATTCCAATTCAACATCGGGGTCTCCCTTAGGTGCCGGCCTGATGGCATCGACATGTAATCTCGTCGAAGTTACCCCCTTGTGAATGAGGTAAACTTCATTGGACAATCTCTTTAAAACCTTGTGTGGCCCACTCCACGACGGTGTGAAGGTATGATCCTTCCTGATCCTTTTAGTCATTACCATATCTCCCACTTTATATACGACCGGCGTTACCGCCACTTTGGGCGCGTAACGCCATTGGTAATTTGTTTGATTTTTACGAATCTCCTTGACTCTTTCAAGGCGGGGAACGTCCGCTTGATTACGACGCTCTTGTCTATAAGCGAACATATTCCAATCACCAATCTGCGGTAATTCATAGCCGAGTACTACGAAACTGGGCGTATGCCCCGTAGCGGCGTTTTTTCTTGTTCTCAAGATATATGCCATCTGACTAACATGTCGATCCCACTCGTCGTTGGGTGAACCATATAATAAGGTTTTTAAGATCTTCTTAGCTTCTTGCACCCTCCTTTCTATTGGATTGGCCTGTTGGTGGTAAGCTGCTGTGAAGAATCTTTCAATATTGTTACGTGTACAGAACGTATCGTAAAAGCCGGAATTGAAGTGGCCTCCCTGGTCGGAAATGATGACCCTCGGAACGCCATATCTCGCCGCTAGTTCCTCTTCGATAAATTGTGCTATTGTTTTTCCACTGACTTGGGTGAACGCCTTGGCTTCGACCCACTTACTAAATACATCCTCTACCATTAATATATATCGGTTATCTGCATCTTTGGTTCGCTGAAGCGGTCCGATTACATCGACGCTTAGAACTTCGAACGGATGCGATGGAGCATGGCTTCTGAGAGGAGCCTTCGGTTGTGATTGTCTGCTTTTTACGGAATTACAAATAATGCACTCATTTAAATATTTGTTAACTAGTCTCGACAAATTATTAAAATAATAGCGGCCCGAGATGATTCTAACAGTTTCATCGCGGCCGGGGTGACCTACTTCCGGTCGGTCGTGAAAATGAGATATTACTCTCATGACCATACGTTTTGGTACGTATAATTTTTCTATAACATTTTCGCCTCTTGTCCAAAGTGTGCCGCCTATCACTTGTCTTGTATTGACGAATTTCACCTCTGCCTCGGTTTTATCTGCTTGTCGCACTAGAGTATTCCATCGTTCAATTTGGTCTTGGATATCTCTTGAGTGCGTTTGCGCTTCTCTGACCTGATCGTTTAATTCCAATGTGGTAATCACTGATATTCGTTCCTTGTACGAGAATTTTGGTGGATACATCCTTTCCTCTTCGTCGTTTGCTTCGACGTTTGGGCCTTGAGGATTCCTGCTAAGATAGTCTGCCAATATATTTTCCTTGCCGGGACAATGTTCTATGGTGAAGCTGTATTCCTGAAGTAATAATGACCAACGTGTAAATTTCGTTTTCTCGTCCTTATGCTTATTTAACCATAGTAAAGCTCGATTGTCGGTTTTGACTATAAATGGACGGTCTGCCAAATATATTTTGTATTTCCTTATATAATTAACGACGCTCAAACATTCCAATTCATTGATATGGTATTTTCTCTACGTCGGAGATAACGTATTACTAGCATAAGAGACGATGTGCTTCTGGTCATTATCCCCCAATTGATATAATACTGCAGATAATCCTATTAAGGATGCGTCCGTCTGCAGTATGAACATTTTATTGAAATCTGGCCGGTGCAGTCCTAGAGGTTTATTTAATACCTCTTTCAGTAGGATAAAGGATTCTTGGGCTTCTGTATTCCACTTATAGCGCCAGTCCTACGAGAGTAGTCGGGTCAAGGGCTTAGTAATTATTGCAACATTAGGGATATATTCACGTACCCAATTACATAGGCCAAGGAAACTCTGAAGCTGGCGCCTTGTCATAGGCACAGGATAGTTCTGTATCTGCAGAATATGTTTTTCTAAAGGTTGAGTAGTATTGGCATTTATCTTATGCCCGAGATAGGTTATACTAGATGTGGCTACCACACATTTTTCTGGTGACACTTTTAAATTATGTAAACGTAGGCGTTCAAAAACGGCTCTCAGATGGTTTACATGCTGTTCTATATTTTCACTGTAGATGATAATATCATCGAGATATACTTTGCAGAAATGATGCAAGTAGCCGGTCAATACGTCTCTTGCCATAAATTTTTGGAATGTACATGGAGCGGTCTTCAATCCGAAAGGCATCACGTTAAATCGGTAAGATGCTCCATCTAATGTTGTAAACGTAGAATAGTTTTTTGACGACTCCTCAAGAGGGATTTGCCAATATCCGCTCTTGAGGTCCAACACCGTAAATATGTTGGCGTTTCCTAGATCCTTTATACTCTCGTATATCTTTGGTAAGACGGATGCTTCGTCTTCCGTTACTTCATTTAAGTGACGATAATCAATGCAGAAGCGAGGCTTCTTGCCGGGCCTTTCAATTATAATGGGAGGCGAACTGTACTGAGCGGTACTCGGTTCTATGACCCCGGCTTTCAGCATCTCTTCAATTTGATCGTACATAACTTTTTTCTTAGTAGGAGACATAGGGTAGGGTTTGATATTGAACGGGCGGTCGTCTTTAACTTTTATTTTATGTTTCGTTGTCACCGTGGTAGCTTGGGTAGGCACCGCGGTGAACAATTCAGCGAATTCCTCGAATAGAGGTTTTAAATTATCGTTTCCGATGATCAGTTCTTCGGGAAGCCGGCATTGCTTCCTTGCTTGATGTGCCGCTTGATTCCAGAAGACGGTTATTCGCTCTTCAGTGCCGACGTAGACACATTTACGTTGATAATCGAATACGACATTGTGAGCATATAAAAACGGGGCTCCCAGAATGAGCTCTTCATTTAAATTTTGAATGACCTGAAACGTGGTCTGAAAGGGTACATCTAGTACATTAACGTTCATGTTCGTAGTCCCGAGGGATTCTACTAAACCATCGCCACAAGCCATAACAAACGTTTGGGGAGCTGTAAGTTGATCAATGTCGTTCAAAAATTTCGGTTGGATAATATTCCTTGTCGAACCTGTATCCAATAAAGCGTTAACCGCTCGATTATTAATTATAATCTTAATGCGAGGCAGAGGGAAAGCGTCGTTGGTTTGATTGATAGATTCTAATGGAGTGAATCGATGGGGAGATAGGTTGACTTCTTGATCCTTAAACAGGTAATTAAGGTCAGGAAGGTCATCGAAGTTTTTTAATTTAAACTTCTTGCTTCGGAGCTTCCTCGAGGGTCGCTTCGAGCCTGCTGGGGCCTGGTAGGCGGGGCTGGTACAGTTCGGCCTGGGCCATCGCCTCTGACCCCCGCTTGGTTTCCCGTATTCATATTACGATAGGGATTGTTTGGGCATTCCGCATGAAAATGCCACTGCTCCGTTGGGCAATATCTGCAAGGGCGATACGGGACTCGGGAGTTCCTTACGTCTCCAGTACCCCTTCTCGGTATATCCCCTCTAGGCAGCGAGGAAATATTATTTGCAAAATGCACCCTTGGTGCTGGCGGATTATCTCTTCTTTGAGATCCATTGAATGGTGTCCTAGATGCACCAAAGGAACTGGAGGACGGCTTCGCTAATGCGGAGGGTTCCGTTCTCCAGTTACTGCTCGATTGCTGATTCCCTTGAGCTGAAGCGGTAGAGGTGGACGCTTCTCGGTCTTTGCTTTTCTTTGCATTTTGCAGAATCTCGAATTCTTTATTCTCATCCATGATTTTGGCCATTTGTTCGGTCATCGTCACTAGTGTATTTGTATCTAGTATGACGGCACTCTTTAGGAGCATTTTCATATCAGGTCTCAACTGATTGAAGATGGTAGCCGCCTTCATCGCCTCCGGCTTAAACGGATCGATCCTCTTGAAGAGGCATACCTTCCTGGAAATAAATACTGACGTATTTTCCTCGGCATCTTGTTTCTTGCCATATAAATTAGCTACTGCTTCGGTGAGTACTTCACCTGAATCATAACGGCTTCTGAACCGCTCGAGGAATAGAGGATACGTGGTAATTAGGGTTCGATATTGTTCGAACCATTTCTTAGCATCATCTTTGAGCTGTTCTGATATTTTATATAGTCGGTCGTTATCCTGCGTAATTCGTACTCGGACGAAAAATTCCTCCATTTGATAAATGAAGGTTTCAGGGTCTTCGTGTTCGAAGCCATGAAATTCCGCATTTGGATGCTTCGACCGATACTTATGCTCGTGCGTGGCTTCGCTTAGAGCTTTGGCAAGACCTGCTGCCATTTGGGCGAACACTTGTTCTGAGGAGGGCTGTATGACTCCTTCAGTGGTACTCGGGCCAACCCCCGAACTACCCAGTACATCCTCCGCGCACGGCCTCTCTAACCCTCTAGAGACGTTGTCCATCACAGATGTCGGCTCGTCGTAAAACTGGAAAGGCGTTGATTCATCCATATCCTTTCCAGAAAGCCCTGCTGACTAACAACGCCCCACGTTGGGCGCCATGTAGAAGAACGCACTACCGGGCGTCAAAATGACGCGACACCAATTTATTTCTCAGGGGGCGCCAGTCGCGTATTACCCCGTTCTTCTACCTCCCAGGCGGGTTCGAGATAAGATGACTTCGGTAGCCGAAAAGCGGGACCAAGGCTGCACTACCACAGATCGGAAACTACGCTCTCTCTGGACCCGAATTCCCTCGTTAGGGGTTTAGGCACCTCTTAATTTCCTGAATTTTTGCATAAAAAAATCCCAACCGAAGAATTTCTCTGCGGAGGGATTAGTTTTGGTACGCGAAAATCACGTTTTGGTCCATTAATAACGGAATATATTTCTCAAAAAACGCATAAAAAAAATCCCTATCGAACCTCCGTAAAACAACCAGAAGGTCGAACGTTAATGCGAATTAACTCGACACATCCGGTTTTCTATACGAAAGTTCCAGGGATTATAGACCGTCAACAGGCCTCAAGATCAATTAAGAAACATTAGTTCAAAGAATCCGTTTATTTAACAGAATTGGTTATACAAAATTCTCAAGAAAGAATCGTGCCTTCCCCAATCAAGGTAGTGACTTTCAGACCATACAAGCGAGAGCGCTCGCGCTAACGATCGATTAGGTAGAAAAGATTCATACGTACCTTCTCAGAATCAAAATGCGAGCTTTTAGAATCATTTCAGACTCTGGGTAAATGAATAATCAAGGCTGACTGAAATTAACTTAAAAAAGTTTTACTAAATGAATTTAGTTTCGCTAGAGACTACCTAGCTTTAAAGTTCTTGTATCGTGGAGATTCACGTACTCAAACACATTCAGAGGACTTATTACTGCATAAGTTGAGTGGCGTTCGATCAGTCCACGACTTACTAACCCTTATCACAGTCGATTAATAATATCGATTTGGCAGCGTCTCACCTTCGAGCGACTATTAGGCAAAATTGAATTTTTTGATTTTTATGCACAAGGCGTTTTCCTCTATAACTTTGTCATTTGAAAAGCCCCGTTATTGGCTTTTCTACCATCGCTTTGTCTGGACTACTCAACGCGCTCGACCAAATTGTGAGCCGCTGGGTCAATCCAAACTCTTTCCATGCGAGAAACCGGCCTTGTACATGTGCATTGATTTTTATCAATTTTTGCTTATCGGCACTACGCCGGCTTTGACAAAATCTTCTATTTTGCCTTTTGGATGCAGTGCATCGTTAAAATTTTATGCTCATACTTTAGAATTGTGCTTTCAATGATCGTACCTCAAAGGTCAATGTCTTTAGTTGAGGAATAAAAAATAAAAAATAATTTAAAGTATATTTTCGTGGTACTTTTTAAACTGACTTCGTGGTACTTTTGAAAAATCCAGTTTAAGACCAATTTTAGCGTACTTTTGAAAAATCGATTTTCGAGCCAAATTTCAAGGTACTTTTGAAAAACTAATCTGCGGGTGAAATTTTGGCGTACTTTTGAAAAATCGATTTTCAAGCCAAATTTCAAGGTACTTTTGAAAAGTTAATCCGCGGGTGAAATTTTGGCGTACTTTTGAAAAATTGATTTTCAAGCCAAATTTCAAGGTACTTTTGAAAAGTTAATCTGCGGGTGAAATTTTGGCGTACTTTTGAAAAATCGATCTTCAAGCCAAATTTCAACGCAGTTTTGAAAAATTAGTCTGCAAGTGAAACTTTGGCGTACTTTCGATAAATCGATTCCTGGGCCAAATTTTGACGCCCTTCCAAAAATATTATTTTTCAAAGTCCAATTTATGGTACCTTTCAAAAAGTATACTATTCATAAATCTTTGTCATTATATACTTCTACTCTGATATTCCGAACCAAAAACATTTTTCCTAAGTGAAAATTCGGTGTTTCTTCGAATTTTCGCCTGGTCATTTCCAACGCCTTATAGAACCCAAAACGGTCCTTGTGGACTGATCTGCGCCTCTGCAGACTCCCGAAAATGTCTTTAAATGAAATTTTTGCCTAAGTCGAATTTTGATTATGTCTTCAACTTAGGACGATTTTGGAGAGTTCTACAACATTCTCACCGCCCTTTTCTCCTAGTTCTAGGAGAATGGGGTTGTGCTCGGTGGAACCTTCCATCATGGCGGTGATTTCAGCTTCGAGGGTCATCTCCTTCAGCATTGCAATGTCCAGCACATCCGGCCTGGTTACACCATTGTCATGGGTCGGTGCCTCCGGCCCAAGGACCAGCAGGCTGCCATCCTGTCGTCCCAGAAATCGCAGTAGCTCTCGTCCTCGAGTGTTTGTGATCCTACTGTGCCATTCCGGGGACTTGGCGTTGAAGTCGCCGATAGCAACCGTCTGGGTCCCTGGGGGGAGGACCGACTCCAGGTCTGCGTCTCGCAGCATGTTGTGGGGTGGCTGGTAGCAGGAGACCACTCTGATGTCGCCATTTCGTGCCGTGGGCACTACTACGGCTGTGGCCTCCAGGTTCTCCATCTCCGGGAGCAGGATCGGATGGTGTGCAATGCTCGTCTTAACTAGCAGGGCTACTCCTCTCATTACCCTTCTGTGGGGCCTCGTCCAGTCCTTCCTGTATACGTGGTAGCCTGGGAAGTTGACAGCCTGGTCTGGTCGCAGCTTCGTTTCCTGCAGTGCCATGATGTCTATGTCGCCCCTGGCTAGGAGCTCCTCCACCTCGAGCTTGCGTCCTAGCAGTCCATTGACATTCCATGAGGCGATCTGCAGGAAGCCTGGTTTCACCTGAAAAACCATTAAACGTTAGTGAAGGCTGGCATTTGTGCAAAAAATGTGCTCATTGCTGAGCACATTTGTTGCATCTGTGCGAGCACCGCTGCGAAGTTCTGGACTTCGGCGGGTGCCCGCTGTTTCTTGACGGGGGTGGTGGTCTGCCCCGTCGTGCCCTGTGTAATCCTTGCGTAGCTGACGCCACTGGTGGTTGGCGTCTTGGCTACTGGCCTCTGTGGTGCCCTGGGTGTCTGCTTCTGGGAGGGTCCAGCTGTCTTCTTGGGGTACTTTGGGCACCCCCTGTAACTCGCTGGATGTGCCCCCTGGCAGTTGGCACACTTGGCTGGGACGTCTCTGGGTTTTTTACACTCTCCCGAGTGGTGTGGGTCACCGCATTTCACACACTTGGCCTGGGCTGTGCACCTGCCTTGTGCGTGACCAAACCTCTGGCAGCGGTGACACTGCGTGATTGCTAGGGCTGCTCTCTGTCTCTCCGTTCGGACAACCAGGGAACAGCACCTGTTCACGTTGAGGATCTTCTCCTCGTTGAGGGGAACCTGGACCAGGACCAGGGGGATCTCCTTTTTCGTCCTCCGGGATGTCATCCGTTGGACAGAGGTGGGGGAGTAGCCTTGCTCCTGGAGGTCCTCCTTCACGTCCTCACAGCTTACGCCGCTGGGGATGCCTCTGATGACCACTCTCAGAAGCCTCTCCTCGGGCAGCGCATAGGTGTGATATTCGCGCTTTTCTAGCGCGAACATCCTGGTCATTTGGCGGTAGTCGTCCGCCGTCTGGGGGGTGATGGCAATCCCTTCGCCGACCACCTTGGCCTTGGTGTACTGGATCCTGGCATCCTTGAGCCTGCGGCTCACCTCTGACCAGGAATCTTGTTTCCTCAGTATCACCGGGGGGATTTTGGGAGTCTTCTCTGCGGCCTCGGCTTCCTTCTCTGTGTTGGCATGGCTGGTGGACGGGGCCGCCTGGTTGCTGGGCCTTTCGGAGGCCTGGGTCGGGGGGGTCTGGGACGTCTTTTTCGCCCTAGTTTTGGTTACTAGGGTGAAGTCTCCGTCCTCAATGTCCGTTTCGGCCTTCCTTTTTGGGGCCTCTCTCTGCGTGGGTTGCACTGAGGCTTGGGCCTGGGGCTGGGCCTGGTTTTGGGCCAGGGGCTGCACCAGAGGGGCCTGGGCGGTTTGGAGGGCCTGCAGGGCTTTCATCAGCTCCATGTGTTGGGCTTGGCTCTGTTCCCTTACTAAGACCAGCTCAGCTTTTACTTCTAAAAGCTCCCGCCTTAGTCTGGAGTTTTCTTCCATTAGGAACCGCTCTTTCCTGGTGGGTGCCCTCTCAGGGGAGGCCTCTCTGGACGAAGCCTCTGTGGATGAGGCGGACGAGTTTTCGTCCATGTCCATTTTGTCCATACTGCCCTCCACAGTATGCGTCTGGCTATCTGAAAAAGAAAGTGTATTAATAACTGGCACTAGGTTATTATTAGTCCTGAAAGAAAAATTTTTATTAGTTGAAATGGTTGGGATGGGGAAAAAGGTAAAAACAAAGTGTCCCCAGGCGGGGGACTTTATTTATCTTTTTACACTAGTGTCTTGAGAGAGACAACTAGTGTTTCTCCTCTTCTCACTGCTCTCCTATTGTAACGCTTGCACACGCTACAATTCGCACTCACTGTGGGGCTGCCACTTCGTTGTTCACTGACTGCACTGGGAAACTGCACTACTCACTAGGTGGTCTGCTTGCTTCGGAGTCTCGGTGAACTGTGACATATACTACTCGGAAAATATAATGACATACAACATGGCCGATGTGCGGAAAAAGGCCCTTATCTACCCTTGTCCTTTGATTTTTTAAACAAAAAATCATCGCGGTTGCGCTTAAACATTTATAGAATAAAAAAAATAAAAAATTGTGAACTGCGTAATCGAAACATGAAGTTGCTGACAGGTAGGTAGAAGATAAATAGGTTGCTGACAGTTGTCAACTTCCCAAAAATTTACGAAAAAAAAAAAAAAAAATTACTGCGGTTATGTCAGCACCTTATATAATTTGTTGTTAATATGTCAAATAATATGATCATAAAAATTCCTGACAGTTAAGTGAAGGAGATATCCCGTAAAATGCAGTGAAATTGAAGCGGAGACAATAGCCCGTACTATGCACACGGTTAGGTACTTCGAAGATAATCTTTTATATGATTATTATATTTATAACAATTTTGACCAATTACTTTGAAAAATTAATTTATAAAAATTTACTTATGTGAAATAATATTGAGCTTGAAAAATAATAATTTAATTTTATTATATACAAATTTTTTATCTACCAATTTGAAACCATATGCGATTTTCACAATTTGTATGAATACAGGGTGTACTTTATATTTAAAGTTAGTGTAAGGATTAATAATGTCTTATAATACGGAGAGGGAAAAATATAAATAATTAATTTTTTTTTATATTCATATACACAAGTTTATTTATTGCATGAATAGCGAGGGGCAAACCGCGAAGGAAATCTGGTGCATACCGAGGGAATCTGAAGAAAATCTTCATCAAAGAGGATATCTGGTGTACAAAAATGTGGGTGCGATGAATAGTAACAAATTATCTAAATGTAATATACAATATTAAAGATATTAAAGATAGTGTTATTTTTGCTGACATAACCACAGTAATTTTTTTTTCGTAAATTTTTGGGAAGTTGACAACTGTCAGCAACCTATTTATCCCCTACCTACCTGACAGCAACTTCATATTTCGATTACGCAGTTCACAATTTCTTATTCTATAAATTTTTAAGCGTAACCGCGATGATTTTTGTTTAAAAAAAATTATCAAATTTCACCGTTCTCACTCGTGCCCCTTTCCGCTCGCGCTGTCGGCATACACCCAAATCTTAGATAAGTGGAACAGAACGCTAAGGGTAAAGGGTAAAGTTAAACATATTTATGGTTTATGACATAAAGTAAATTAAAATTAAGATTTTCAGGGGTCATGTTTTCGAGCTCAATCGATATTTATCGCATGCGAAATACTGGACACCCGACTCGTTTAAAAATTTTCGCTTATAGTTTTGAAGTGATATTTTCGAACATCATTTGTTTTTCGCACACGTAAAAATGTCGTATGGCAAACGTGGCAACGCTGTTTTGTGCAACCAAATGGCCTTGAAACTCCTAGAAAATACTAATGTCACTAATACTAATCAGCTGTTATATGTGACTGCGGCGATATTTTCAGGTTATAATATTGTATGTCATTATTATTGAATTAGGGAATCCAACGACCTGTCAAAATTATTTTGCAAACACGGGTTTATTTTTATTAAATTCCGGAAACGTAGCCAAGACAACAGAAAAACACAAACGTTCAACGAATGAAAACGAATGTTTGCCCTCAGCGCCATGTTGGAAGTCACGTGGTTTGGATTGCCTAATTCTAGATTTTGGGTTGATTGAATTTCAAGACTGAATAATATAATTTATAATGCACAAGCAATCAGTGGATAAGCGAGTGTGATATATTAGTGCAGACCAAAAAAAAAAAAAAAAAAGAAATAGTGGATTTTCTTGAGGCTCACCCGGAATTGAAGAGTGGTAAATTTACCTCGAATAAGTCTACTTTAATGTCCCTAAATAATAAACAAAACAGCAGCAAAAACCTAAACTGGATATATTGAGGTTATGTCGTACGAAATAAAACAAACCAAAACGATCACTTTGCCCACATTCGTACACGAAATCGCTTTATCGTGTACTAAACCCCCATCCGTTACATCTCGCCCGAAATCAGTCGCATGCGGAAGGTTCGGATCCGAGTTCATAATGCTCGAAAATACGAAAGGTATATTTTCATGTGATAATCTCACATTTTCGTGCACGACATCGCCTCGATCAAGCTCGAAAATACGGCCCCAGGTATGAAAACAAATTTTGTCTCAACACAAAAATACTCCTTCATAAAAGCCGCACTAAATTGAGAAATTACAAAAAATCATAATATTGTCAAGAATGCTTGACTTCGATCGGCTGCTGCATCGAAACTATTCTGTTTCTCGAAAAAATGTATAGAACGTATTTTGTAGAAAATTGAATGCTCTTTCATTTCCATAAGAACATTTTTTGCCGTATGAGGCACCCGAAGCGAGATATTTCAAAAAAACTGTTTTTGTGCGCCATTTTTACAATATAGCGGTGCCCCTCCCCGCTCGAGCTGTCTGCAAATTCCCAAATCAGGGATTGAAACATTAATAACTTCCATTAAGTATACTTAAATATATAAGAAAATAATCTGTTTATAAACTATTTTTTATCTCTACCATTTTTTCGCAAAAACTAATATTTCTGTAGATATTTTCACTTGTTATCTCCCAAGTGCTTGAATTATTGCTAGAAATTTTTTGAGTACATGAATTTTTTGAAAATTATTTCGAGTGTATGAGGGTAATTTTCTTAAAAAATTCATGTACGAGAAAAATTTCCTACAATTAATTCATGCACGCGGGGGATTCAGTAAGAAAATTTCATACCTGCATAAATTAAATAAATACTAATTTAATACCATAACACTATATATCTACATAGTTGTAAGAAAGATATTTACATATCGTCATATATATATATATATATATATATATATATATATATATATATATATATATATATATATATATATATATATATATATATATATATATATATATATATATATATATATATATATATATATATATATATATATATATATATATATATTACAAGGTTGTATGTAACATACCTATTTGAGAATTTTTAGTTAGTAATAATGCAAAGTTGTATGTGGCGTGGCGAATCTTTTGCGACTTTTTAATAGATGGCAGCACATCTGTATCGAATTTTATACTTTATAAAACAAAGGTGCATGTAAAAATATTACACTAGTTGAATAACATAGTTGCATGTTTTAACATACAACTTTGTTTTTTAATATCGAGATATTTTTAAAGTAAGATAGTTGTACGTTAACTTCTAGGACTGCTCATCATTGATGAAAAAGTTTTTTAAATTCGCTCTCTTATTATATCGTAAAGTTCAAAACATCGTACACTCAGACCAAATTCATTACCATCAACGTAAAACACGCCATGGCTAATAGACCGGCGACCAAAAATTTGACAATAAATTTTCCTGAACCAAAACAAGTTACTTATTAAAATTAATACATTGCCCAATAAAAAAGTTAAAGCAATCCGTTCAATGTATCGTTGGATGCCCACTGTTGAGGAGCAATACTATGACGTCATTATTAAAATTTAAAAAAAATGGGGAAACTAGTAAGAAGACTGGTAGAAAAGCCAATTAGACTTTACTTTGATAATGCTATATACTTTATTTCAATATTTTTTTGTATTCTAGAATAAATAAATGATTTGCCACAATACTTCTTTTTTTTTAAATACACAATAGAAAAACTAAGTTGTATGTGACAAAACAAATCTCACTGGTGGGAGACCAAAGTTGTATGTATTTTTTAAAATCAAAATATATGTTTTGAAATTGAACATAAAAAATATGTCCATTACATAGTCGAGTAATATAAGCACTTTGAGTGAATTGAGAAGAATAAAAAATAAAAAAAATTAAGCCGCTTCTGTCTTTGTAACACCCCTAAACTTTAAAGTCAATTTTCTCAGAACTGCATTTAGTGCCCATAGAACCCTGTAATATTGAGGTGACGATATATGCAATGTTAAAAAAATATGTCCAACCCATTTTAGTTGCAAAAACTACTATCAGGGGTTAATATATATATATATTCACTGAAATGTTTGATATTACGTTTTTTCTTCACTAAAATGGGTGGAATTCTGTTTTTCTTACATTTTCTAATGTTACAACAGTTTGGGTGAACCGGAATACCTATATTAGTATAATAGACAAATAATATCTTTTTCACCCATTTTAGTTTCAAAAAATTACTGAAAATTGTTGAAGACAACTCTATTTGTGTGTTATGAAATAAGTTTTGTTCACTAAAATAGGTGGAACATTGTCTTTTTAGTTTATTTTAATGTTTTATGCACATGGTATATCTGAGTTTCAGCACATTATAACAACAGAAATGGCTTGGAAATAAAACGTCATTAGCTATTTATCATTATTTCATTGACAGTTAGTGTAAGCTTAATATTTCTATTGTTGAAGTTGTTTTCGAGGTTTTTAAAGAATAACATGTTAAAGAATGGAAAAACAACAGAAATATCCATTATGCACATATTGTGAAGAACTTTGTGAGGTTAAAAAAAGCCATCCAAAATTGAAATACCTGATTGAAAAGTGTAATATGGACGAAAACCAAAATGAGAAGTTATTCAGCGTAATACAGAGAAAGCTACTGGAAGTTTCAACTAAGTTTTCACGAACTAGAGAAGATAAGTTAAATAAAATTGTTTCAAAATATTATATTTATGTAGTCAAGCATAGACATTTAATTGATATAGACTTTCACCCATGTATTCACCATTGAAAAGCGAGGAGTTTTTAAAGGAATTTCAAACACATTGGAAATATTCGGTATCATAATTAAACACGAAATAAAATGTTATAATCGTCTCGTTTAATATGACAAATACAATTCCATTTTTATGTAAAAGCAAATGTAAAATATGATCATATGTCAATAATTTGACAGAAAAATTTCCACTTATTAATTTGGAGGATGAAAATTTTCGGAAATTTTTTGGGTTGCTATGGTAACGAAACTAAGAACAAACTTCTGATTGGCTAAAAAAGTGACGTGGGAAATTTTCAAAGAAAAAATAATTTTACGTTTTCTCGAGAATCACTTTATAGTTTAAAATGCAATTTTTTTAAAGCAAATGCTGTAAGAAGACGAAAAAATTTGAGTGCCATCGTATCTGAGATATTTAAAATTCATCCTAAATACGTCGCCTTATAAACGTTCGGAAGCCATCTTTATACTTTCATATCTCCGAAGCCATTAATTCTAAAGAAATCAGGAAAATTGAAATTCAGCCTCAGTTTAGTAGCTTTCTTATTTGTCTCTAGCCTTTTTGTGCTAGATGTAATACTATTCGAGTTATTTAATGATAACCGTTTTGAAATACAACTTTTTCAAGCTAAAATCGCAATTTTCAGTTGGTTTAACTTAAAGACTATAATTTCATGAGAAAAGTTGCATAGAACTTTTTCTTCTCAAAATTTAATTTTTCTTCAGTTTCAATGCATTTCTTTTATAAATTAGCACACTAGAGCAACTTCTGTGATGCGTTTACTATTAAATTGCCAACAAAACCAAATCAGATTCATAGGACGTTATTCGGAAATTAAATCTCTAGTTACTGCACTATGAGATTATTCCTAAATTTTACATACTTTTTACCTCTAGGTACTGTACTACTTATTAAAATTCCTGCTTGGCTTTCGTATTTTCAATTAAAATCTGTTCAATTTAATACATATGAAGTTTTAACTACTTTGTCCTAATAAAATAATGCCTTTTTTGAAACAATTTATAACAAAAAAGTTTTTCCTACGCCAGTTGGAAGCCGAGATGTGACATTCTATTCGGAAAAAATATTGATGAGAAAAGTCAATTTGTTTAAAAAAAAAAATAGGAAAAAGTGGTTTAAATTTTTTTTTAATGTTTATTACCATCACTGAAAAGAAGATAAAAGAAGCTACAATCCAAAAAAAAATTTTTGCTCTGCGACTAGTTGCACTTAAACAATCGACGATTCAATTTTCGACACCGCTTATGTTTTCTAGGTGTTGTTGTCAACATACCAACTTGAAATTTGGTATGACGATTTAGCTCCACTAGACGCATCCTTTCCTAAATTTTCGTCAGAATAGTTACATCATTGTTAAGTTGTCATCAATTGTTAAAAAACAGCTGCGCTTTGTTGTTTTTATTTATTGCAACTTAACGAATTAACCAAAAAGGTTCGGATACATCTAGTTTTCTTCGGAATTGTATTAAAAATCTCTTTTTTTTATTAATTGCGATATGAGCTATAGGCGTCTGAATTTAAGATGCCAGCGCCAAAGTGGAGAACTCGTGAAGTAATTATAGGCTTTTTGTTTGTTTATGTGGCGAATACTCATATTGATTTTTTTCTGTTTATTGTTATTTTTGGCATTAAAAATAATAACATTAATAATATATGACCTAAAGGTTTGCAAGATTTTGTTGCAAGTGTCTCAGATTCAAATACCTACGAGATTAGTGAGCATTGAATATAACTGAAAAGACATTTATTAATTCTTTAAGTAAAATAAATGAAACAGTATTTTGTAAAATATGAAATTGGAATATTCAGGGGTAAAACATAATAGTGCATGGTGCAGTAGTATATATTACTTTTATAAATATACTGAAATTACATATATTCACTTATTAGTAGTTAAGTAAGGCCGAAATGAGACCAAACCCGTCAGTAGAGTAGCAATCAGAGTTCTGTGTGACGTCATCATTCCGGAAGCCCCGCGGGGGCGCGCAGGTGCTAGATGATAGATCCTATTATCTAGGTTGTAGTGTGAGGTGGGATCTTCTTAGATGATAGGTCCTAGGACCTAATGGGAGGGGGGAGATGGGAGATCCAATCCCTGAGCTTAGATAAGAGATTATATCTAAAAGGACGTGGCTAAGAGTATACAGGGTGTGTCTAAAATAAGATGGCTGCTGTTTATTGACTAATAGTATTGTATGTTTACGTTAGTGAGCGTTAAGAAAATGGCTACTGACGTCCATCATTGAGATTAAATAGACAAGTCTTATAATTATGAGATAAATATTCATTTACTTCTATATGTTAAGATTTGAATGTAAAACTGCGGTCAAATGCAGAGACGTTATCGGATTCCAGGAAATTGTTAATGTAAATAAATGCGGCTGTCTACGGCTATATGTATATTTAAAACGTGATTAATTACCTTTAGATAACTACAGCGGCTAGATCAAAGGAAATATCGAGACCCAATATAAACGCTTTTCAGACAAGTCTAGACTTGTTAGCCTGAGTTTTATATAAGATAAATATTCGTTCGCTTCTCTACGTTTAGATTTCAATGTAATAAGAATATAATGCAGAGCCGTTATCGGATTCCGAGAAATTGTTAATGTAAACAAATGAAATCATTTCTGATAGCCTACTAACATAAGATAGGTATACGGTAAAGATGCATGCGAAGAATTTTGTGTCTTACAATACATGGTTTCTTATGGGAATATGTAGCCACCCCGCAGCGATATAGCAATTTAACATTGTTTTATATGTAAAAGACGAACAGATTATGAAAATTCGGGGGCCTTTTAGAAATCGTTCACTGCAAAGTCACGTGACCCTCGACCGCCGAGTATAAAAGCAGCGTCATCTCCCCACCTCGATCATTAGCTGTTTATCTCTCGCGGTGAACGGTTGTCTAATTGAAACAGTATGTCGTCTACCGAGACCGTATCTAAACTCAGTACTGATATAATTAATTTAACTAAAAAATCATTGCTGCTCTTAAAGACCGATGATGAAATCAACCAACATATTTCGATAATTAATAGCAATATTAAACTAGTAGCCAAGGCAATTAAAATCAAAATTCATATCGATAATAAAGGTGAAAATATATTTAAATTGGAAAATAATTTAGCGCTTTTAAAATACTACCGAGAGCAATTGAAAAAATTAAAATTAAACAATAAAATATTAGGCGGTTCCTTAAAGCCGGCAGCACGAAAATATTTAGTATATCAAGAGGTAGAATCTTGTTTTAAAAATCGTGTTAAGTCCGGTATAATAACTAACGTACAAATTAAAGAACCGGTATTATTTTTTAAAAAAGCGTTTAGGAGCTTCTCTATTCAAATTAAAAAATGTTTAAAAGATGGGCTAATTAAAGTAAATGTTATTTTTGAATGTAACTTCGTACAGCCTACTAATGGCACAGTGGAATTAAAAACATTTGCTACAAGGAACACAGTGATAGACTTAAATACGGATTTAAAGGAATGGTATAGAGAAAATGTATCCGAACGGTTATTGAAACATCTAGAAGACTTTCAAGGAAAAGATTCAGGCTGGGCCTTATCGGAAATTATCGGGCTAAGAGTAAATGTTAATAAATATTGTCCTATAACAGTGGGATTATCAACATATGCTGAAATGCCAAGCTTTATAAAAAATAAAATGTGTGTTGTTAACGTTAAAAATAATGATGAATATTGCTTCTTATGGTCAGTAGTTTCGGCATTATACCCCGCTAAAAATCATGTTGATAGAATTGTTTCATATCCTCATTTTAAGGAAGTTTTAAAATATGACGGCATCGAATTTCCGATGGAATTAAGAAATATTAAAAAATTCGAACGCTTAAATGATATTTCGATAAACGTATACACCGTAGTTAAAAGGGAAGTTTTACCGGTATGTTTAAGTAAATACAGTTATGAACGAGTCGTAAATTTATTAATGATTCCTACGAATTCTGCCGATAATTTTACTGATGCTACGCAATATCATTTTGCTTGGATAAAGAATATGTCCCGATTATTATCTAAACAATTATCTTCACACGGACATGAAAAATTTATCTGCAACCGATGTCTTAATCATTTCTCTACTCAAGAACTTCTAGACCGACATTCAAATGATTGTAATTCGAAAACTAATACTTGCAAAATTGAATTACCCGACGAGGATGAAAAGTTTTTAAAATTTAAAAATTACCGATATAAAGAAAGGGTACCGTTCGCTATTTATGCTGATTTCGAATGTATCTTAGAGGACTGTGATGCTAACACGAATCAAAATACGCAAAATTACCAGAAACATACGGCTTTTAGCGTCGCGTATTACTTAAAATGTTCCTATGATGACAGTCTATCACAATTTAAAATGTACCGAGGCGCCGACTGTCAGTACTGGTTTGTTAAAGAACTTGAAAAAATTTCAGACCGAGTTAATGTAATCATGTCCGACATAAAACCTATGGAATCGTTAAACGAGACACAAAAAAATGAATTCGATCTCGCGCAGGTCTGTCATATCTGTGAGGGGCCCTTCAAAGAGACGGACATTAAAGTAGCCGATCACAATCATTTAACTGGGTACTATAGGGGACCGGCGCATATGAGATGTAACATTAATTATCAAGATAGTCACGTGATTCCGGTTATATTTCATTGTTTATCAGGTTACGACGGCCACCTGATAATCAAACAGCTAGCAACGGCATTTGACGGACAAATTTCATTATTACCGATTAATAAGGAAAAATACATTTCTTTCACTAAACGAGTTAAAGATACGAAAATTAAACTAAGATTTATTGATTCGTTTAGGTTTATGGCAGACAAAATCGAAAAACTAGCTTCCTATCTCGACGATGACCAGAAACGAATCACTAAATCGTATTGTAATAATGATGAACAATTTCAATTATTAACGCGGAAAGGTGTTTTTCCTTATGATTATTTAAATTCTTGGGAAAAATTAGACGAGACATCTCTACCGGCTAAAGAAGAATTTTACAGTAAACTGACTGACGAAAACATAACAGAGGACGATTATAACCACGCTATGAATATCTGGAATAAATTCGATATTAAGACATTAGGGGAATATTCCGATATATATTTAAAAACAGATGTATTACTGCTAGCTGATATATTTGAAAATTTCCGCGAGACATGCATACAGACGTACGGACTTGATGCTTTAAATTATTATACTGCTCCGGGGCTGGCATTCGACGCGATGTTAAAAATAACTAAAGAAAATTTAGAGCTTCTCACAGACATTGATATGATACTGATGATTGAAAAAGGCGTGAGAGGCGGTGTAGCGCAGGTATCTAACAGATATTCGAAAGCTAACAACAAGTACATGGGGGATGCGTTTAATCCCGACGAAAGAGAGACTCACATCATGTACTTTGACATCAATAACATGTATGGAGCCGGGATGTCTGTTCCGCTACCTACAGGTGCTTTCGAGTGGGTACCCGTCGAACAATTTTATGCCTTAGATATTCCAAATTTATCGGACGAGTCAGACATCGGTTATATTTTGGAAGTAGATATCGAGTATCCACTTGAATTACATGAGCTACATAAGGATCTCCCGATGTGTCCAGAACATATGGTGCCGCCCGGTTCAAAACATTCAAAATTAATGACCACTCTGTTAGATAAAACGCGATATGTAATGCATTATAGGACTTTAAAAAAATGTTTAGAACGCGGATTAAAACTCAAGACGGTACATAGAATTTTAAAATTTAAACAGTCGCGATGGCTAAAGAAATACATTGATTTAAATACGGATTTACGAAAACAGGCAAGTAACGAGTTTCAGAAAAATTTCTATAAGCTAATGAACAATGCGGTGTTCGGAAAGACAATGGAGAATGTCCGCAAGCACAAAGATGTTAAATTGGTAACTAAATGGGAGGGGAGATGGGGCGCCAAGTCTCTGCTCGCGAAACCGAACTTTCACAGTTCGACTGTCTTCGGCGAGGATATGATTATTATTGAAATGAATCGACTAAAAATTAAATTCGATAAGCCAATATATGTGGGGTTCGCCGTTTTAGATCTTTCAAAAATTATTCTTTACGATTTTCATTATGATTATATTAAAAAAGAATTCGGTGAGCAAGCCAAACTACTTTACACGGACACAGACAGTTTAATTTACGAATTTAGCGACGTTGATATATACAAGTACATTAAAAAAGACATCCATCAGTTCGACACATCGGATTATCCTGTAGACAATGTCTACGGAATACCTCATGCAAATAAGAAGGTACTAGGCGTAATGAAAGACGAATGTCAAGGGCGCGTAATGACAGAATTCGTAGGACTCCGTGCAAAAATGTATAGTTATAAAGTGGAGGGTGTGTCGGTAAATAAAAAAATCAAGGGTCTCTCGCGTTCAGTAATCAGAAAAATTACATTTGAAGACTTTACGAATTGTCTATTTAATAAAGAAATTTTGACCAAAGAGCAGCGATTAATTCGATCAAAGAAACATGAAATATATACTATCAAACAGAATAAGGTGGCACTCAGTCCGTATGATGATAAAAGAATTATAAATTATATAAATACCGATACGAAATCTTGGGGATATAATTTCCAACAAGTCTCGGCTCGTCAGATGACGTCATCGACGCAGTGAAGCGCTTGGCAGTAGCCGTTCGGATTCATTTACTTTAGAGACTTTGATCGCGATGGACGGGTTAGAAAAAGAATTGCAGTACAAGCTTGTACTTATCACTCGCGACATATATGAGAGGTACATTCAAAATGCATTGAATCGGGGTAATTATCAATTAGTTCATAAAATTTTAGAAAAGATTGTTATACCGGACAAAGCTTTATACTGGATGGCTTTAAGAGATAGTTCTAATTTCGATTTAATGAAAAAAATATTTACGAAAAAACTTCAAAACGATATTTTTATTCAACAGTTGGAATATATTTTCCAAAGAGAATGTATTACTCACCTTACCGTGTATCGATTACGAGAAGTAATTAACAGACATTATCCCGCCGCGAATAATAGTTATTTTAGAATTTTTTTAGAAGAATTATTAACGTGTAATGATGATTATATGTCAATTGATTTTTATTCGAAATCGTACCCGGCTAAAAATATTTCTGATAATTATAAAAGTATTGATTGGTCGATTAATAAAGCATTTTGCGAGGCAGCTTACTTTACACAATACGAATTTCTTGAAATTTTGTTTCGAGTAATTGGTAGGAATAATATACATTTCAAATTAGATATTAATTTCAATGAAGAGCATAAGCAGCTAATAAAATGGCTGGAGGATAATATATCCAAAGGTCGCTCTGGGCAGCCGACTGGTTGGAGCTCTGGTCCAGACAGCGGGCACTGGCCATCGACTACCTTAGAAGATTATGTTAAGACGCTTGACATAGTTCGTCTACATTTTTTGTAATTAGTATTAAAGTATTGTAATATAAATATTTTACATTTAATAAATTAAATTATTTATAAAATGTGTGTTTTTATTTCCTAATACCTATCCTGACATGATGATCATGAGAGAGGCAGGTGAGACAGCTTGAACAGCTCCAACAGCTCGAACAGCTCCAACAGGTGTAACAGGTACCGTACCTGTTACACCTGTTGGAGCTGTTGGAGCTGTTGGAGCTGTTCAAGCAGCCCATATACATATACATATACGTGTATTATATATGGTTAGTTTCAACAGCTCTAACAGCTCCAACAGCTCCAACAGCTCGAACAGGTGTAACAGGTACGGTACCTGTTACACCTGTTGGAGCTGTTGGAGCTGTTGGAGCTGTTGGAGCTGTTCAAGCAGCCCATATACATATACATATACATGTAATATATAGGGTCAGTTTCAACAGCTCGAACAGCTCCAACAGCTCCAACAGGTGTAACAGGTACGGTACCTGTTACACCTGTTGGAGCTGTTGGAGCTGTTGGAGCTGTTCGAGCTGTTCAAACAGCCCATATACATATACATATACATGTATTATATAGGGTCAGTTTCAACAGCTCGAACAGCTCCAACAGCTCCAACAGCTCGAACAGGTGTAACAGGTACGGTACCTGTTACACCTGTTGGAGCTGTTGGAGCTGTTGGAGCTGTTGGAGCTGTTCAAGCAGCCCATATACATATACATATACGTGTATTATATATGGTCAGTTCCAACAGCTCGAACAGCTCCAACAGCTCCAACAGCTCCAACAGGTGTAACAGGTACCGTACCTGTTACACCTGTTGGAGCTGTTGGAGCTGTTGGAGCTGTTCGAGCTGTTCAGACACTTAATAAGTATGAGATGCTATCAACTCATTGAAATAAAAAAAAGATTATTAATAACATTTTTTATTAATATAAAAAAATTATAATTAAAATTGTGTAGAATTAATAAAATAATAAAAACACTGGTCTGGCTATCCGGCGGGAGGGCAGATCGTATGTTAATTTAAAAAAGAAATTTATTGGTCTCGCCGGCTGACAGATCGACCTCTCCAAATCTCCGAAGAAATTCTGAGTTCAATGGAGTCTGTAACAATTTAAAAAAATATCTATAAGTATTGAGTTATACGAAACAGAAAAAATATTTTAAATACCTTTCATGATGTCGGCTAAGAGCATCAGCCGGGGCATCTCCTGTGCTGGTGGTGGTGGTGGTGGTTGCGTTACGGGGTCCTGGGGCTGAGGCAGCCCCAGGTACCTCCAGCCCTCCGGTGGGACTTGGCACATCGAACATTGGCAAATATTGCCCGCTATCAGCTCTCTAAGCCCCGTTTGATTGTGCATCTTTGCAACGTCTAACTGATCACCGCGCTCTGACTCGAGGCAAGAGCTCTCCCCCCACTTCTCTCTCTCTCTGCCCCCCACCCCACTCGTCATTCATACACGCACACATGTATACAGAAATAAAAGCCAGTATGGTTAGCATAAATTTGTTTATTCAAAATCCTTATCTTTATTTACAATATACCACTGATATATCGAGTAGACATTCTGCCTAGAGCAGCGTAAATGATTATTAATATGTTTATGACAATGATATTCTAAATTATTTAACATTAAACTATTCATATTATTACAATTATATAAGTCTATAATATTATTATTATTAGACAGATAATGCTGAAGCCATCGCTTCTTTTCCAGTCCCTTGACATAAACTTTTGCTTCTCTCTCAAGTACGTGGCTGTCGATGAAGTCCTGCAGGTCGCCGTACCGGAGATTATCATAAGGCGTGGACCATCGGAGACCGTGCACATGATCAGTTATCCAATTAATTTGCTTCTGAATATTGTGTGTAAGAAGCCCGTAACTAACAGTCGGTTTAATTATCCGATGTACACACGAGACATCGGTAATATTAAAAATTGAAATTTCTTTACATGTAAAAGCTAACTCCTTTTTATGCTGGAAGCCCTGCACGTCTATTATATACATATTAGTATGGACGAACTATACTGGTTAAAGGATTGTAATAAATCAATCTATCATGAATTATAAGACAATATGCAGCAGTGTCTTTCGGAATATTTTTATTAGTGCTAAATTCCAGCCTAATGTCCACTGCACTCGACTTTACAACCTCATTCTGACACGAACAGTCGATAACTACCAGAGGAGCTTTAGTTTTAAATTTATATTTAGTAAGCAGAGGTTCATTTTCTTTCTCATAATAAGATTTCTGAAATTGACAGAACATTTCATACAGAGTAGCACAGAAATTCTTCTCAAAATTAATATTCAAGTTATCATAGGGATATGATTCCGAATTTAAAAAAAGTTTAAAATTAGTCAACTCGCAGTGATCAAATTCACTCATACGTTTAGCGACTGCATTTTTACGACCCGTTTGAAGGCCGAAAATAATATATCGCGGTGTCTCTAACTGAGACGAAGTTTTAATATTCCAAGTATGCGTCTGCGATTCCATCAGCATGGGGTATTCATGTAATTCCCAGCTTCTAAACGGTACAGGCAAATCGATATTCCTCTCTAGATATTTCATTAATTTTAATCGCTCAACGTCAGATACAGTCACGTGTGGTACACGCCATTGAACGATTTCCAATTCTACTTTAATATTTTCATCGGCTACAAGATTTATGATTGCGTTTGTATCAATACTACTGCGAACGAGTACCAGCTCTTGACGGACATTTAAAATAATTCTTTCAAAGGTCTCTGCGAACCCCAGACATATTTTTAAAGGTATACATGCGTCAAAGTAACCGTTCTCGTCTGCAAAATTATCATCCACATCAGTCCACCCAGCATTTTCTAAGTGATTCGCGTCATTCGGAGTGAATGATGCATATCCCTTCATAACAGTCGCGAGGCCTGGATTTCTACTGCTGTCCACAATTTTACCGCTCACTTCGTATGGTATCTCGTCAAACAGATACAATAACCCCATTTTATCAAAGACCGCTGTGTTCGAAACCGTACCATCCTCTTTAAGTAACCGGCCCCGCATATACAGCGAACTAGCATACGGCGCAGTATACACATCCTGCTGCTGAATGGGTATACGAATTTCGTCGTTATTATTTAAATTTCTGATTGAATATGGTCCATGACTATGATTTTCAAAATTAGTTATCGCGGTTTCAAACGTAGGCTTCTCAAACACGTTTAAAATATTCGGATTCATATTAGCACTTTGTAACCGAGAGAGTAAAGAAAACGTCTATTTTTAGATGTTAACACCTTGAAGGTTACAGGTGAACTGTTTCGAGCGCGAGCAGGTGTTCCTTTTAAACTATTTCGGAAACTAAGACCCATTCTTCTTCAAGTGCAGTCTTACCGTGATGACCTCGCCACGGAAATTAACAAGATCACCGTCTTGATCGACTATCTTAATTGATATGCTATCTATATGCCTCTTATTAATCAGCAGGTAAATTGCATTAGCGGGACACTCTATTATTTTATAGCCGGGAGGCACGCTAGGAAAAAATTCATGAATAATGTGTACAGATCTATCATTCATGTAACTGCCCGTGATGAGATTACACTCCACGCATATAGCGTTTACTTTTTGAATTTTTGCCGGGAAATCAGATATATGTTTCTCGAGCGGTTTTAGACGACGAGATGTAAATCCTAACAAACTGCCAATACCGCCGGCCTTTTCAAAATTTATCATCTTATTGGATTTTATTTCCACTTTTAACGTATTTTTATTGGATACTATAGAAATATGACTATCGTTACCATGATTCAGAATAAAATGCTTTCTTACGTAATTATTTACATCTTCTATTTCATACGAGCCCTCCGGAATTTTTATAAACTTATCGTCTGTATCATAATATATATGATTATTTGTAGCGTCTATGTTCGGTATGGAGTTATACGCCTCGAAATTTATTAAAGCAAGCGAATATTCAGCGCCGTCTTCAAGGTCTATGGGTGGGGAAAAGTGCGCGGTTAAATTAGATGATTTGCCGGATAATGTAAACGTACAAGACATGTTGCGGCTTCAAGGTTAGCTCTGAGAATGAACGTGACTTAAAAGCATGACGCATTATATAGAAATTGTAAACACAGATGTCCACAATTTACTGTGTCATAAGACTGATACTGCTTGTGATTGTATTCAATAGAACAATTTAAATATTTTATTAATTCGAGAGGAGGCTGTAAATTACCAAAACTATCATAATAAACGGCTTTCGAACCGTTCTTAAAGTATGCAGTCCAATGAGTACCATTACCGCTATCACTATCCAAGTTCACAATGCCCGTCTCAATTTTATGTACGCGTTTAGGTAGTCGGTCTCGCATAAATATTCCTCGAAAATTAGGTATATTTAACATCTTAACATATTTTTTCAGATCCACGTCGGTGAGCGCTCGATTTGGTAATTTTACTAGTCACTTGCTGTTGGTGTTTTTATTCATGTATAGTCCAAGTCCCGTTCGATAGGGACGAAGATAGAGTCCCTTACCTAGGGCGATACTCTCCATAGCCTGATTGTGACGTTTAGATTCTTTAAGCTGGGAGGCTGCCGCCTGAGAATCTCTTACAGCTTTCGCTATACCTGCAGATCCGCCGGCTAGCGCTCCCAGAGCACTAAGTCCGGCAAATATTGGTATTAGCGGTAGAACGCCACCCGTCTTCGGTATAGGAATAACGCGAGCAGCCATCGGTGATATTTTTTTATCTTTTTTAATACGCTGTACTGCACGAGAGGCCTTTTTAATAGCATCCCCGACAGAGGGAGCTCCACGTACTAGTTTACGAATTTTATTGGATATTTTTTTAAACGTCATCGTACCGCCACATTTTCTTTTTTTACATCCCAAGCCTAATTTAACTTTAGCACTCATGATGCCTGCTACACCGGCTGCTGCCGCTCTTTCTCCGATGGACGAATCCCTAGCAAATACACGCTTCAGAGCACGTTTTGCCAATTCTTTATCGGCAATATGCCGTCCTTTCACATCATTGACTTTAGAATATTGTATGTCGTGGTCACGACACGCCTCATCTAGACCATTAATTCCGCGATCTCCTCGCGCCAGTCTTTTTTCTAATTTAGTACCCGGGCCGCAGAAACGATAGCCAGGGATATGGGCTTCGAAAGGTAATTTATTTATGAGAGCGTTTACAGCCATGTTACCTCTATCAACGTAATAGTAGACTGAGGTGTTACAGGTGACCGAAAGCTATTTATACTTAAACTCCTGGTGGAAATACCTCAGTGTCAATCATGCGTTTCATCAAGACAGGTAACAGTCTGAAAATCGATAATCTCGATTTCGATAGTCATGTGAAAAAAGATAGTAGACATGGTCCTCTGTTACCCGACAGCATCAGGTGTATCATATGCGGACCTTCAAATTGTGGGAAAACAAACATCGTGATAAGCCTGCTGACTCATCCACACGGCTTGCGTTTCAAGAATGTTTACGTCTACTCGAAATCTCTCTACCAGCCTAAATATGAATATCTTAGAAAAGTACTCGGCTCGATCGTGGGATATCATGAATTCAAGGATAGCGATGTAATAATGACGCCTGCGCAAGCTAAAATTAATTCCATTTTTATATTTGATGACGTAGCTTGCGACAATCAAAGTGTGATGCGTGACTACTTTAGCATGGGACGGCATAAACAGATAGACAGCTTCTATCTCTGTCAGACCTATACTCGCATTCCGAAACATCTGATAAGAGACAATGCAAATTTACTGATATTATTCAAGCAGGATGACATGAATCTTAGACATGTATATTCCGATCACGTTAATACCGATATGAGCTTTGAGGATTTCAAACATATGTGCTCGTTATGCTGGAAAGATAAATACGGATTCCTAGTGATAGATAAAGATAGCGATATCAAACATGGCCGATACAGAAAGGGGTTTGACGAGTATATATACCTGTGATTTTACTATCTCAATCAGTTGATAATTACACATGTTATCTGACGCACCTGTCGACATGGACATTACTAATAAAATTATCGAAGCTCGGAAAGCCGTAAAGCGCAAATTAGAGGCACTCAAAATGCACGATCTGCAAATCGAAAAGTCTTTTGCCCCAATCACCGCACCTTTACATTCGATAGCTAAACATATCAAGCTTGAGACGGACGAGAATTTAAACATTAAGAAAAAGTCTGAACCCTCAGAGGATGAAAAAAATATTAATATTACACCGTCACCGTCGATTGTCTACTCTGAAGAAGGCGACCAGTCAGATGAGAAGTATCTTGAGAAATTTAGCGATCTGCCTAAAACGTATATATCTGAGATGATGCATGATACTGAAAATACACATGATTTTCGATATGGTGTACGATATAATCCTGAAGAAGATAAATATTATATTGGAAATTCTGCCATTCAGTTTGACGGTGACAATTTAATAATAAATAATAAAGAGTATCAGGGCACTCGCGGTCTTTATGAATTACTATTTAAAAAACGTTCGCATCACTATAACTATGATGATAAGAAACAGTACATTGATATTGTAAAAAGGACTAGCGCACATAAGAGAAATTATGATTCTGAAAAGCAAAAGTCCGGTAGTAAGAGCTGGAAGTACCTGCATATTATTAAACCGATGCTTTACGCTCGCGAACCTCGGCAACGTGCTCCTGGTAAAGTAAAAGGCGGTGAATTAATGATGCAAGTCACCGATAATGCTATTGATTACGTATATTGGGACGATCCTAATGAACTCGTCGATCGTCTTAGGCTTTTGATAGCTTCACAGGAGGCAGGCAATTCAAGTCATACGAATGAAATAAATAGAATTTTAGAGGAACTATTAGAAAGTAAAATAATCGAACCGCTGGATTAATTTAACAGTACGTAAATTATTGTTGAACTGTAAACATGTCTGCTATAAAAAGAGATATTGTTAATGAAATACATAAGCCGGCTAGAATTAACTTTAAGAGACGAAAAGTCGTAGTTAGAGGTTTAAATGAATTGCTTCAGGCTGACTTAGTCGAAATGATTCCATATGCTAATTACAATAAAAATTATAAATATATTCTCATTGTAATTGATGTTTTTTCAAAGTACGTATGGGCTGAACCAGTTAAATCTAAATCTGGCGTAAATGTTACTCGAGCTATGGAAAAAATATTAGTCGCAGATAAACGAATCCCCGTCAATTTACAGACTGATAATGGAACCGAATTTTATAATATTAATTTTCAAAAATTAATGAAAAAATATAAAATTAATCATTATTCTTCGTATAGCACTAAAAAATGTTCAGTAGTCGAACGCGTAAATAGGACTATAAAATCTATGATGTATAAAGAATTTAGTATAAATGGTTCTTTTCGGTGGTATAATTTACTTGCTGATATTATTAAGAAATATAATAATACTAGGCATCGTACCATCGGCATGAAACCTGTAGATGTAAATAAAAAGAATGAAAAAATACTCTTGAAATCCGTTTACAATTATCCTACAATTACATACTCGCAATTACCTAAATTTAAAATTAACGATCATGTGAGAATAAGCAAGTACAGAGGCGTGTTCGATAAAGGTTATACTCCTAATTGGTCTAATGAAATATTTACTATTTCAAAAATTAATTATACCAGCCCCATAACATACTTACTGACCGATGCATGGAAACAGCCAATAGAAGGATGCTTCTATACTGAAGAACTGCAGAAGGTTAAACATTCAGACATGTATCTCGTTGAAAAAGTTTTAAGGAAGAAAGGAAATAAGGTTTTCGTTAAATGGCTTGGATTTGACAGTTCCCATAACAGTTGGATTGAAAAAAGTAGCATTGTTTAATTTTTATGCACTTATATTAATTATTATTATTATTATTATTATTATTATTATTATTGCTATTATTTTTATAGGTTATGTATTCCATGTACATATATAAGCTTTATTACTGTATTATGCGTTCAGATAAATAAAATATATTATAAAAATTAAATTATTTTTTTATTTTTCGTCTGGGGTGGCTTTATTTTTTAAGATTTAATTTTTTTGATTGCATATTTGAATTCAGCATTAAAAAACACATAAAATGTAGCATGAACATTTTCATTACAATAAACTTGAAAAATATGAATTTTTTCATTTTTTGCCTGGGCTGGCTTTATTTTTTAAGATTTAATTTTTTTGATTGCATATTTAAATTCGATATTAAAAAAGACATAAAATGTAGCATGAACATTTTCGTTACAATAAACTTGAAAAAAAATCTGAATTCTTCATTTAATTAGGAAATGGGTAATAATAGTCAACCATTTTTTAAATTAATTTATTAATACATATAAGAAAGAGGTTACATGTTTTGTGATATAATAACAGAATATTTATGTTCAAGTACTGGATTAATTATTTGAGCGTATCGTAATATTTTAATTTGAAAACGATCTCGATCGCGGGCGTCTTGCATCCAGTTACCACATCTAGCAGTTCTATGGGCATAGCTCCAATGGTAAATGTGATGAATTTTAACGTCCTCGCTGAACTGAACTGTTCTTGGACTTCTTCGGCTGGATACTGACATGTTGAAATGTACGTAAAACTTCAACGTACTTAACGTCTTCTCCGAGTAATTTTAAATTGTTCATAAATTGCTGTAACCTCTTCTTATATGTTTCGGGATCCATCTTTAAGACTCGATGAATTCAATGTTAGTAGTCGTGCCTGCTAGCCCTCTATATACCAAGTACACTTCTTTTAGTATAATGGTTTGTTGTAGCGTTACCATATCATCATCAGAAATAATGCGTGAGTATCTGGCTGGTAGACTCACTTTACAATTTTCGAGGATTACTTGGACCTGGATACCATACGGTGAAAGTGCTTTATATATATCTAGCACTTTATATTTTCTATCGACTTCCAGCTCATAGATTTTCATGAACGGCGTGACATGAGCTTCAACATTAATTTTTGTGAAAGACATTGCTGCTGCTGCTGCTTGTATATATCGACTTTAAGATTGTGAATGAATGCAGCGATCTCAGGTCTTTACTTTTATGCTGTATTCCACCCCCACTTTTCGTATCGTGTAAGCAGAAAAATATGAGAAAAAATATGATGATTTCATTGTTTACATTATTTCTCTCCAAACCCTGAGACGCTCCTTATAATAGATCACGTGACTTATTAGTCATTGTATTATAACCGCCGGATGCTGTTATCTAAAGACAATTAATCACGTTTTAAATATACATATAGCCGTAGACAGTCGCATTTATTTACATTAACAATTTCCTGGAATCCGATAACGTCTCTGCATTTGGTCACAGTTTTAACATTCAAATATAAAATTTACGTATTGAAGTAGATGAATATTTATTCCATATATAAGACTTGTCTATTTAAACTCAATGATGGATGTCTGTAGCCATTTTCTTAACCTCTAACGCCCTCTAACGTAAACATGCAATACTATTCGCCAATAACTATAAACAATAAACGGCAGCCATCTTATTTTTATTACTAGATACACCATATCACTAGTACACCTTATATACTTATTTTTATTACTAAATACACCCTGTATACTTCTTTTATTACTAGATACATCCTATATACTTCTTTTATTACTAGATACATCCTATATACTCTTAGCCACCCCCTCTTAGATATAATCTCTTATCTTTAGCTATAATCTAATATCTAAGCTCAGGGATTGGATCTCCCCCCTCCCATTAGGTCCTAGGACCTATCATCTAAGAAGATCCCACCTCACACTACAACCTAGATAATAGGATCTATCATCTAGCACCTGCGCGCCCCCGCGGGGCTTCCGGAATGATGACGTCACACAGAACTCTGATTGCTACTCTACTGACGGGTTTGGTCTCATTTCGGCCTTACTTAACTACTCTTATTTCAAAAATTTCACTTACAATGTGCGATTGTCCAGGCTATTATTATTTCTACTCGGGCCACGGTTATTTGCACCAGCTTTTCCCCTCTCAATGCCTGGTTAAAGGTGTCTACATTAAAGAGAGTATGCTTTGAACATTGCAGTGCAAGTTAACTTTCACGAGTTGTCCCTGCAATCTACAAAGGATACCGACTAGTTTGGCTCCAGCAAATTGTATCTTATGTAGCCCCTTTAAACGCTATCATATTTTTAATAACTTAGCATCTCAGTTTATCATTTTACTTATTGTTGATACCATCGTACACTAAAGAGACAATGACAGAAAGGCCCATAATTAGTTTGACTATAGACCACCAGGTGGCGTACTCCTTATTTTCAGATGCCTATACAACCAGAGATATTAAGAACAACTGCGAGAAAACTATTTTTCAACATTCTTTTGTTTAAACAAAATGGCTTGCGGCTCAAAGATTTAATCCAAAACTTTTTGCTACACTCCTTTATGTTTCCAACAAGTTCCAGCAAAAACATTGCAATTGAAAGAAAAATCCCTACAAATTTTAATATCACTCGGCAACATATTCATCATATCAACGTCAATGTCAAAATTATGAACTTGGAAATCTTGTTCCAAAATTGTTCCACTGTGGACAAATGAATCCCGTGAGGGTACAAAGTTATCGATGTGAAAACAAAGGACACGAACGAATCAAAATTGACATTTAGTCAAATTTAATGTTGTACTTTTTATTACAATTGTGCGATGTAATCATCAAATAATTATTATATTGAAAATTTGAGCTCGATCCGATATGTAGTTCCAGAAATATACTGCTTTAAAATCTAATTCTTCATAAGCTGAGGCGGTCGAATCGCTGACGTAAATGTCTCCACAGTCCTACCTCGGTTACCTACTGCAATCGAATGTCAGTGTTAGTATTATAATACAGTATAGTGTGTTCCACAAATAATTCAGCGATATAAAGAAGCTCGAAAAAAAATGTAAAGGGTACCGATCGTGTATCAATTTCAGTATATTTACATAAAAGGCCATAAAAATGTTCGGCTTCTTTATTATCATCACAAAAAAATGGTCACATATTTCCAAACAAAAATGTAGGCCACTCCCACTGAATATAATTGGTTGAAATTTTCATTACCGGAATTATGATAGGTTGGAATAAAATAAGTGGTCAACGTGGACTAGCGATAGAGTCCACGTGTACTGGCGGGCGGTACACAACTGAAGCGGTCGGTCTCCTTTACGCTTTTTTGCCAGCATTTTTTTGTGATGGTAATAAAGAAGCCGAACACTTTTATGGCCTTTTATATAAATAGACTGAAATTGATACATGATCGGTACCCTTTTCGTTTTTTTTGCGAGATTTTTTATATCGCTGTTATAAATGTGGGCCCTACTATACCTAGAAATTTTCGTCGAGAACCCGACATCTAAATATACTCATATTATCAAAAATACGATACCGCGACGCCCGTACCATGTCGATACGGAAAGAGGAAGACTTGTAGTTGATCCGCATCGTAAATCGCACGCCGAAATTCGAAAATTCGGCTCGACACGAACGAATCAAAATTGACATTTTTGGCATTTTTCTATTAACCTACATGTTATCTTCTATATAAACTATTTCTTATCTGAATAACAGATGAGGGTATTAATTTCTTATGCCGGATCTTAGACTACTAGGCAAGCGGGTCAGCTACGTCTATGTCTCCCGATGCGATAGAGACATTGGCGTCACACAGCTGTAACTTGAAAGCGCCACGTGTTGATATAGACTGGCGGTACATAACCAGTCAGGTGCAAAGTTTTTAAAATGCATGCCAATCATATATATGAATGAAATTACCGTTAATATGTCAGAAACTGAAATTTTAGGCAGTCGTCGCGTGCAGAAGGCTGTGCAAATCGATTTTTTTTGTTTTTTTTTTTTAATTTAAAGTGGATGCCAAGACTGCCAAACGAAAAGCCTTAAAAAAAATCCAAAATCAGAATCATCCAAAATCAAGAACACCAAAAAATTTTACGATTTAATGTGCACATCAACGTGTGTTTTGCGCGCGTAAACTGCATGCCAATGAATTTTCGCTGGATTCTTTTTCACGACTTTTCATTTGGCACTATTGGCATCCACTTAAAAAAAAAAAACACCAAAAAAATAAACAAAAAAAATCGATTTGCACAGCCTTCTGCACGCGACGAATGCCTAAAATTTGCGTTTCTGGCATATTCACGGTAATTTCATTCATATATATGATTGGCATGCATTTTAAAAACGTTGCACCTGACTGGTCATGTACCGCCAATCTAATATGTTCTTGATTCATTTTGAAGCTTATAGAGACCCTACAAAATTCTTTTTTTTTTGCATTTCGCTCTAGAATTGATAGATCTTTCAGAAAATGTAATGAAAAAATAATGCTAAATGAGCCCATTACTGTGAAAAAGCAAACTGTCAACAATACAAATTGAAGTTTTCTCCATGCGTGAATTTGTATGTATCCAAAAAAAACACTCACGGGGTTCATTTGTCTGATTTGTCAGAATATAAAAAAATGGTAGACAAGAAACTCGAAAGAGGCTATGTCTTATTATTATTCTTTATTTGACATGTGTTGTTTGAAAGCGCAAACTTACTTTACATACGATGCGTTTGTATTTCACGACGTGTGATTGACAACTGACCTGTGACAACCCAAACCAACCAGTCGGAAATCAATTTGCCGAACGCGATATTTTGCATGTCAACAGTATCTAATGTCGGTTCACCAAGCTCTGCAGCTGCGTGAAAACAAACAAGTATATGTCCATTATCACGTGACCATGCCGTAACCTCTCATCATTGGTTGCATTTGACATTTGGTTCCATTTGACAATAGTGACAACACATATTTTTGTTTTGACGCAGTTTTACTGTTAGAATCAGTTCAATCCTCTTTTAGACATACTAATTTTTCTCCCTCGTCCGCCCCCCGGAACACCAGAATTTTGGGGGAATGTCGCTTAAAAATCTTTTTTTTTTCCAATATCTCAGTTCAAAAAAAAGACAAATTTAAAGATAAGTAAATTCTCTATCTAAATGGTTTAGACACATTTTTACGTAGTATTAATATTCTTGGAGTTATAGGCGGGGGAATTCAAGCATCGTATCGCATTCGCCCTGTATATCGACAGTTTCATATATGTCAGTATTCCTTGAAAAACATACTTCGTGAATACAATAGTTTCTCCATACAGAACGGTCAGCAATAAACTAGAGAGCAAATATGGCGCTGATATTATAATTTCCAATGACGATAGTAACTATCCTATCATTAGTTTTCGGGATACCGGTTTTAAGATTTTAACAGCGAATTGGTGCGAGAATCGCGAAAAATGCGTGGAAGAAGAACGATTGCGAATTGTAAAGGCGGCTGGAACAATAATATTAGAAGATATTAGATCTCATGTATTTGAAATTAAAGTTACCCCGCATCAGATGCTTTCTTAGAAAACGTTGAGAATGACATACCGGACGATCTTAATGTCCTTATGCAAATAATTACGTGTAAAAACAAGCACGGGGACAAAAAGAAGTGGACTACGAAGTGCACTGCTATTTCACATGCAATAATAGCTTCAGCCTTCATATTAATACTACGTAAAAATTTGTCTGAACCATTTCGATAGAGAATTTAATTATCTTTAAATTTGATAACCCAGTGAACACCCAGTCGTTTAGAAAACGTTTATTTTACGAAAATTATACAAAATGATGGTTTTATTTTCGTAATCGTATACCTATTTATTATACGTTTTCTGTAAACGTCTATAATATAAACATTTTTATCACGTATATAATAAACCAGTGAAATATATATTTTTATTTGTGTTATGCAAAATTCTTCTAGTTAATTTCAATACATGTCAACAGTTTTATAAATGTGAGTTAAATGAAGAAATCTTGTAAAAATCATATTTATTGTTTTGGACCAGTTTATAATGAACGTTTTTTAAATGTCTGTTTTATACGTATAATAATGGTATGATATATATCATATTTAAACCATATTTATACCAAAACTTCCCGAATCATCGTTTACCGTGAATGTTCCCGACTCAGTGCGCCTTGGACAGCCAATCACGAAGCTGCATCTGCATCATGTGAGGTGGTAAGACATCAGGGTTATCAGACTGACCTGCAGAACTTCGATTTCTTCTTAGATTTTGTGAAAAGTGGCACTGTTGTGTTTATGATTGTGAATGTGTATTGAAGGTATTATTACCTGTTCCCTTCAAGGTAAGAACCACTATTATTTATAGTAGTTTAGGATTAAGGTTTAAGAAATTATTCTAGTCAATCTGTCATTCGACCCGTGAATAATTTCTACAAGGACTTTTATGTTTGTATAACGTAGGAAGAAGATTGCTTAAACAGAGGTTTTAGAAAATATATAATATAATCTATAATATTGATAAGTAATTACTACGTAGGAGCAACGGGGACAGATGTAATTGCAAAATCTGCAGTGAAACACAAATTTTTACCATACTAACGGGTGTAAATGGTAAAATATTAACAATAGAAAAAAATAGTTTGAATACAAGTTGTATCTCTTTTTATTTTCTGCAGTATTGGTAATGTCTAATTTCAAAGTAGTATAACGCCCTGTCTCTCTTGGGGTTATTTAAAATGAATTCTAAATAAATAAAAATACGAAATTAACAATAAACTAATTTATTAACAAAGTGGTAGAGCAAATGAGAATAACACTACAGGGTATGGGCGAATAAATTTGTGCTAACGAATAAAGAAGTACAAACAAATAATCAAACAAATTCACAGGTGTACGGAGAGACAGACATAACTGTACACAAATAAATTATATACATATTTAAAGGTAACAAAATACTCAAAGCAATATACCTAGTGGATATTGGCCAATTCCGTAATTATTCAAAGGAAAAACAGCTATAAAATTGTTCATTCGCGTTTACTAAGAGAAAATTTAAAACAAACCGTTTTCGAATGAATAATAAAATATTTATCACATGATGAATCCAAAGATAGTACAATAAAACTTAACTAAAAAAAACAAATATGGTGTATGTACACCAGTTATTAATTACATATTTTCTTTATGAATAAACAAATGTCTATATCAAGTGATTAAAATTGCATCACACGAGAACAGTGTGTCTATTTATGCGAAAACGAAACAGACGTAAAAGATAGTTTTCACAATGTCGCTTAAAAAGTTAAGTGCAACCAAAAACACTGCACTAAAGAGTTAATTGTTGGATCGTTGGACGGAAGATAAATGGTTTATTCTACTTACAAAACTCCCGATGAACAGAAAACACTTTCACTGGATTGCAGCACACCTCTATAATTGGGCACCAAAGTATACGTAGGGTTACAACACTATCATTTTTACGTAGTTTTACATAAACAAGAATATTATTATATTCTATTTCTCGAAAAAAAAACAAACATAACCAACCACTTGACTAATTCTTGTTAACAGGTATGGTTAAATTCTCGAGACAAAAGACAATAAACGTAGTATAATAAAAACTAAACATTTTAATACTGGAACTATTACTTTAGTTCCTCAAATTTAAGTTAAAATGTGATGACTGTGGGCACGCTTAAAACGGCCGTGGAAGTACTTCTCTGTCATGTCTGTCGCTTGGTTCGGTATTTATCTCTTCCCCCACTAGTAGTCAAAATACCTCTAGTCCTTAAACCCGCGAATTTAAACTATGGTTTCTCATTGGAGGAAAGGCATTATTTTCAAATATTTACCAGTAGAGCCGAGAACTAGGCGACGGTTACGTTACCTTCTAGAACCTTACAGTAGCGGCGATAATTTATTTTTTAAGAGGTAACAAAATAGGTAATTTATGTACGGAAAATACGAAATAATGTAATTTAAGGGCTTTTATGCCTGGGAATAAAAATGACCGTTACACTCTCCCTCTCCTTACTAGCGGGATCCTTCCCAAAAGGATGGAGACCGGAATAACTGAGGTATAGGAAAATAATAGGGAATATCTCTTTAGCATTTTCAAACATACTTCATTCGTGTCACATACATCAAAACATACTTAGCTAAAGAGAGGGATTAACTCAATCAATACCGAACGTTCGGATTTCACACATACTTCATACAAAAGGAATAAGGAAATAGTTAGGGAAGTATAGTAAAAGGTAAAGTAGTAAGAAGGAGAATGCAATTAACGTTATTCAAAAATAAAGCTGAACAAAAGTGAACCAAACTAAAATGGAAACGAACCAATGGACAAAGTCGAACCCACAAGTAAATATAAAATTTTGACTTTAAAATTTATAGATAAGGTCTACTAAATAATTAAAAAGGGTTAAAATTTATAATACGCTAAACAAATTCCTCAGCTTGACAAGCTCCAAATGTTCATAATATATAGAAGATAAGTCTGACTACATAAACAATGTCTCATTAAATAATACCTAAACTAATATCATAGAGATATTCAAAGGAAAAGGGAAGATAGAAAAGGGAAGGGAAAAGAAACAAAATGAAGGGAAGGGATTTTTATATAAGGCCCCCAACGAACCCGATGTCCAGAATATACTGACCCTGTTACTAAGGAATGGAGGTACGCACACTACGCCGGGGTCGAGGGTGGTATGTAGGAAAGAGAAAAAACAGAGACTGCCCACCTTTCAAACTTCCCTCGGCACCGCCGTTAGAATGGACCGACCACCAGTGCATCACGTATAAATTTTTTTTATTCTGGACATTATGTCACATGTAATAA
Organism: Rutpela maculata; assembly: GCA_936432065.2. Lineage (NCBI taxonomy): Eukaryota > Metazoa > Arthropoda > Insecta > Coleoptera > Cerambycidae > Rutpela > Rutpela maculata. The sequence continues at coordinate 136,219,235 of OW386285.2, read as the reverse complement.
AAATCAAAAATGAATGTGTTAGCTATTCACTAACACATACTAGTCTGGGCCTAGTTGAAACTAGTCCGGACTAAACATAAAAAAAACGGAACACCTAAATAATTGAAAACAAAATAATGCAAAGCAATGTTGGATTCCAAATGACAAGGGAAGTAGATCTATAGAAAAGAACCAAGTCATTTGAAGACCTCCAGAGACTAATACATAGGTAGAGTAACAACAAAAATATTTGGCCTTAAAATTTCTTAACTAAGACCATTAAAGCAAATATACAAAAACAAAGCGGTGCAAAGATAAACCAAGACAAATTCACTCAGTCTGCTAAGCAACGAAATTTTTCCATCAGGAAAATAACACTATATGCAGAAAGCAACTTGTTAGCTTTTAACTACCTAAAAATCATAACTATCCCAAACTAGGCAAGACTAGTCAAGATAAAACGCATTTAAAATATTAGCCTTTAGCCAATCACATCACTAAAAAAATCCCATACTAGACTTAGCTAGACAAGAAAGAACGGAAATATCCTCTGCTAATATATTTTAGCCAAGGAAGCGAAACGTAAACTAGTATAAAACTAGCCAGACCCAGCTTGCAACTAACCCTTTTGGTCAGCCAAGACTTACATGGACCTCTGCACTCAACTCTTTGAGCCAGGAAAAGGTAAAGGTAAACGTATATTCTTGTGCTAATTATTATCTTAGCCAAAAAAAGGTAAAGGTAAACGTAAATATGACGCACGAAAACAAAACGTACGACAAAGGTAATCGCACATATCGTATGCACGACAAGATAACCTGCACTAAGTAAAACTTAGCCAGTAAAAAGGTAAAGGTAAAACATATATTATCCTGCATTAAGTAAAACTTAGCCAGCAAAAAGGTAAAGGTAACGTATCGCACGAAGAATTCGTACGAAAAAAGTAAATCTGAACTAATGCTTAGATTAGCCAGAAAAGGTAACGTAAGGTAACAAATATAAAACATCACTCTGTACTTACGCACAGAAAACCAGAAAGGTAACATAAGATACATAACAAAATGTACGATAAGCTAACGTACATCAAAAGATAGAACAAAATAAAATCCACATTTGCACACAGCAAGCGGGAAAGGTACTCTATACAGATAAATGTACGACAAAACGTACAACGCATAATTATACAAAAAGATAAAGCATCCTGTGCTAATTTTAGCCATCCAGGAAAAACACTAAACAAAAAGGTACAAAATGTAAGCTATATAGAAAAATACTAAAAGCAAACCTGCACTAATATAACCGCAGGCAAGGAAAAGGTATATACATAAAACATAACGAAGAAAACCATAATAATCATTTCAGGTTACCAAAACTGTAAAATGTACTTAAAAGGCAAAATAGAAAATATACAAAAGGGCAGAAAAATACAAACTAGAAAGGTAAACACATGTGAAGGTAAACAAATGAAAAGGTAAAATGCAAAAAGAAAATGAAGGGCGCCAGGTATTTTAAGGACAAATACCAACCAGAAGGGAACGGAACAGACTCAAAACTTAATTTCTTTAAAACGGGACTACTAAAAAGAGAAATTAATTATTTCAATTAGAAAATTAATAAAGAAAGGGACTAATTAATACAAGAGTTTAAGAGGATTCCTCTTCGAAATCACATTGATTTGGTTTTAAGTCTTTAATATGCCAACGACCAAGGGGTTTACCATACATATCTACCAATTCGTAGACTAAGGGGGAAATAACTTGAGTAACCATACAAGGGACATATTTAGGTGCCAATTTCTTAGTGAAGTTTTTAGAGGCATCAGATAAATAATGTGTACGCTTCCAAACTGTATCACCTAATTCAAAACGTAAAGGACGTTTGCGCAAATTGTAATATTTGGCATTTTTTTCATATGCCTTATGCAAACGCTCTTTAACCTCCGTATACAGTTCAGGCAACATAGACATTTCTTTTGCCCAAAATAGATTGTTTTGAACTTCAAAATCATTTGAAGTCGCGGAAGACGAATAGAAATCACCGGAAACTGGGACATGTCTGCCGAAGACAAGATAGGTAGGGGAGATGTCGGTAGTGTCATGTTTGGCCAAACGCAATGCTTGTGCTATTTCAGGAAGTTTTTCGTCCCAAACATTTTGATTGTCGGTAATGTAAGAAGAAATTGCCGTTTTTAAGACTCTATTGACTCGTTCTGTTGGGTTTACTTGGGGATGGTACCTAGCATTAAACCAAATTTTAGGGATAGAAAAAGACTTCAAAAATTTCTCAAATTCTTTAGAGGTAAATTGTGATCCATTATCAAAAATAACAATTTCTGGAACACCAAATATAAGAAAAACTTGTTCTCGAAGGAATTTGATTATGGGGGCCGTAGTGGCTTTACGCAGAGGTTGAACTAGGACAAATTTGGTAAAATAGTCGGTAACGACAAAGACATACTGGTTTCCTTTTTTACTTTTTGGAAACGGGCCCATTAAATCCATAGAGATAGCCTGGAAAGGAAAACTAATATTCTTTTCAGAACCCATTAAACCGGGACGAGCAACATTTTCACTTTTTTGTGACGCACAAATTTGACAGTTTTTAACATATCTACTTACTGATTGTCTTAGCCTCGGCCAGTAGTAAAATTCTACTATTCTGGACATAGTTTTGGATATACCTAAATGGGCAGCAGTAGGAGAATCGTGCATTTGCTGTAAAATTTGTAGGCGATTATCGGTAGGGACAACTAATTTCCAATCAGGCACATTAGAATTGTTAGGTAAAATCGAAGGTAAGTGTTTATACAGGCAGTTATTAACTACCTTAAAATCGGGATATTTATCAGGAAAATTATTAACCTTAGCGATCATAGTTAAATACCAAGCATCAGGTTTTAAAGAAGTCATATCAAGGGAACTCACATTGCGGGACAAAGCATCAGGAATTACATTTTGAGTACCTGGCCTATGTTGGACATCAAAATCGAATTGAGATAGACGTAAACACCAACGAGATAATCGTCCAGTTGGCTCTCTGAGGCGATGTAACCAAGTCAAGGCAGAACAATCTGTAATTACAGTAAACTTAGTACCTTCGACAAATCCACGAAATTTCTCAATAGCATGTATGATTCCAATTAATTCACGCTCGGTGGCTGAATATTTACGTTCGGCAGATGTTAAGGCTCGACTAGCAAAAGCTATAGGATGCTCTGCACCATTAATTTTCTGAAAAATTACCGAGCCTACACCCACATCGGATGCATCTGTCTGAATGAAGAAAGGTTGAGTGAAATCTGGAGACGCAAGAACGGGAGCCGTAGTCATCCTATGTTTAATTTCAGTGAAGGCGACTTCTGCCTCATCAGTCCAAACAATAGCCTGACCTTTCTTTCGTCCTTTCAAAAGAGAAGTAATTGGTGCAGCCACTGTCGAAAAATCTTTAATAAATCTTCGGTAATATGAAACTAAACCAATCAAACGTTTTATTTCCGTTGTATTAGTGGGAGTCTTAAAATTGAGGATGGCGGAAACCTTATCCGGATTAGTTCGAAGTCCATTTTCATCAATTATGAAACCAAGGAAAGAGAGAGACGATCTACAGAACTCACATTTATCTAGATTGATGCGGAAGCCAGCCGTTCACAAAGAAGTTCACAAGGCGTTCACAAAGAAGTTTTAACGAAGCGATATGACTCTCAAAAGTCGAAGAAGCAATTATTACATCGTCTAGATAAACGAAGGCAGAACCATTTAATAAATCAGGGCCTAAAACCCGTTCCATAGTTCGTTGCAACATTTGTGGACTATTAGAAAGGCCAAAGGGCATGACCACAAATTCAAACAGACCCATACCTGGTACGCAAAACGCTGTCTTTTCACGAGACGATTTCTCTAAGGGAATTTGCCAAAATGCTTTACGCAGATCTATGGAAGTTAAGTAACGAGAATCACGCAAACGATTCAAAATAGAATCTATTTGCGGAAGCGGATAAGCATCCTTAACGGTAACAGAATTTAATTTACGACCATCAAAACAGGCACGTAATTCACCATTTTTCTTTTTAACCAATAAAATGGGAGACGACCAAGGAGAATTTGAAGGTTGTATTACACCTAAACGTAACATATCATTTACTTCTTTATGTAAATGCTTTTGCATTGCCGGAGATAACATATACTGTCTTTGCTTAAATGGTCGAGCATCACCAGTATCAATAAAATGCTCCACTAATGTAGTTCTACCTAGAGTATCAGAAGACAAATTTTTAAATTGTTGAATGGTTTCATTCAACATACTCTGTTGCTCAGGAGACAAAGATTCACGAGGTTGAATAGCATTTATTGAATTAATATTACCTTCCGGAACAAAAGACCATGTATTTTGTGAAAAATTTAAACAAATATTGAAAGCAGCTCCGAAATCAACTCCCAAAGTAAATGCATTCTTAATCGCAGGAACAACCAAACATTTAATAGCTTTAGTCACATGTCCCAAACTAAACGACAAAGTGGTTTCACCCAATACATCTTGGATGACTCCATGGCAGTAGTAACAGCAAAGGGTAAATTATCGATTTTATAAGGAATTTTATTTTTATCTAAAAATTCAAGCCCATCCCAACCAATGACTGTGTCAGAAGCACCACTATCCAATAAGCAAGTAGCCGGAACTGAATTTATATAGACCTCGAGATAAGGACGGGAATCACCAGGCATAGTATTACAAATCGGAGATAATACAGACTTTAAATAAAAATTGCGTACTGTAGTCAACCAATCATTCCATTCCTCAGCAGTAGGCATATATGAATCATTTAATTTTGGGCGATCTTTTATCGAGGAAGAAGAAGAAGTAGATATATTTCTTAAAACTTGCTTTTTAAAATGACACACTACTAAGGTAATATCCAAATCAGAAAAACATAAAAATAATAAAGATTTAACGTAAGACCAAGACAAACCATCCAACCCACAGCCTAAAGCTGGAATGGCTAAAAATTCTACATCATTATTTATAATGTGCTCCTTAAGCTGACAAAACGATAAATATAAAGTCTCATAAGTGGGCTTATCAAAAAATTTATCTTTGGTAACCAGATAATAAATAAAACGATTAGAGTCAACTAATGCTAAACCACCAGGGCCTTGTTGTTGTGCTAAAAGTAAATCTCTAGACTGAAACGTATCACGAAATCGTACTGCTATACCTTGACCCATATGAAAATCAGCGGAAACGCAATGAGCCAATGAAAAGAAATCAGGTAATGAGAATAAATCAGCATCAATTTCAGCAAACTGTAAAGGAGAACCTTCTGGTAATGAGGGATAGAAAATAAAGGGAAAAAGAGAACCTTCTTGATCAGGAATAATAATTTTACACTCATTAAATTTTACTTTTTGTTGCCTGATGGGCTTGACACGTTGGGAATATTTTCTTTTGGCTTGTAAGGTACTAACTTGGCTGTATTTGGAGATGAACTTGGTCGAAGTACAGCACTGTTTGCTGCCTGATTCTGTTTCAGATTTGGTTTCATCCGATTTTGGTTTGATGTGGCGGGTATCGTGCCCAATGGACATGACGTTACAGAATTTTCTAGTAAATTTGGAGGATTTGGCAAGATACCCACATATTCGTTTTTTGGACCGCAATTGACACAAGTAGTACTATAGTTATCCTTAGCACCACACCTAAAGCAGAAAAGAACTCTAGGTTCCAAACATTCACGATGCGCATGACCAGACTTTTGACAATTCCAACAGATTACTTGGGAAATAGTACTAATAGGTTTAGTTGCAACCACTGGCCTAACCACAGGCTTAGAAGTTGAAGGAAAACCAGTAAGAGATAGGCAAGCCAAATCTGGTTCTAAAAGACCTTGCTGTTTAGATGGAGGGGGACGATAACGCTCATTTCGAAGCTTAAGTTCTTGTATAGTTCGACACTTAAGATCACTTAATGAATTAATTTCTGTAAGAATTAATTTGTCCGAAAAAAATGGATTTAAATTTCTACGTATTTGTTTAATAATCTCTTGTTCTGTACGAGGTATAGTAAGCCGATTAAATAAAGCTTCCATGGCAATTATAAAAAAGATAACATTTTCAGAAGGACCCTGAGTTCTAGCCCTTATTTCGGATAATAAATCTTCCTCATAATCTACCGGTAAAAAATCATGTTTTAGACAGGTTACTAACTCAGCCCACGTATGAACATCTTTCTTTATATTCCTATACCAAATTAAAGCCGAACCTGTAAATAAGTCAATCGCCGAAGTAAATAAAGCCTCTTCACTAACATGTCTAGCTTCACAAAGCCCTTGTACTTTCTCTAAAAATGACATAACACTTTCTTTGGATGAAAGTCCAGAAAATTTAACTCCCCATTTGTTAATAGCTATAGGTTTAGCAACTACAGTATAGGTAGATGTGTCTAAGACATTTGACGCTCCCATTGTGGAGGACGCCACTGGAGTAGGTAAACTATTTTCTTTTAATTCTAGAAAAAGGCCTATTATTATTAATAACGAATCCTCAATTTTATTTAATTCACTTTTCTCAGCCTCACTAATTGGATGTAAAAATGTGCAACGCCTCTGCACCTGAGCTAATCGTGAATCAATCCGGCGAATTTCTAAGTCTGACAATATTTGATCTTTACGCGTTACCAAAGTGGTTAATTTTGTCAACGTATCATTTATTTCCAAAATTTCATTATCAAATTCGAAATTATTTATTACAGGATACTTAAAACCCTCTTTTTCTTTTGCTAGCGCACCCCTTAATTGTGCCCTACGTAAAATCTGTGTTTCCTCAGGTTTAATACCACGAGAAAGTAACTCAAAATTTATTTCTGGAGTTAGCAAATCATTAGGCTCCATTTTTGTATTTTCTATATTTTACTATAAACAATATTTATCTATACCGAAATTTAAAACCGAATACTCCAGCCCAAAAGACAAAATTTTTCACGACACGATTATGTTTGCTTTTTTAACTTTGAGCAGTACAATTTCTTTACACAAAAACGGAACATAAAATTTACATAGGTACATACAGAAAAATCACAAATAGGTAACCTGAAAAAAAAATTTTTCGAAAGCACAAATTTTATTCTCTAATTAAAATTTTTAATTAGACCTAGCGCCACGTTGGCACCGCCAATTATAACGCCCTGTCTCTCTTGGGGTTATTTAAAATGAATTCTAAATAAATAAAAATACGAAATTAACAATAAACTAATTTATTAACAAAGTGGTAGAGCAAATGAGAATAACACTACAGGGTATGGGCGAATAAATTTGTGCTAACGAATAAAGAAGTACAAACAAATAATCAAACAAATTCACAGGTGTACGGAGAGACAGACATAACTGTACACAAATAAATTATATACATATTTAAAGGTAACAAAATACTCAAAGCAATATACCTAGTGGATATTGGCCAATTCCGTAATTATTCAAAGGAAAAACAGCTATAAAATTGTTCATTCGCGTTTACTAAGAGAAAATTTAAAACAAACCGTTTTCGAATGAATAATAAAATATTTATCACATGATGAATCCAAAGATAGTACAATAAAACTTAACTAAAAAAAACAAATATGGTGTATGTACACCAGTTATTAATTACATATTTTCTTTATGAATAAACAAATGTCTATATCAAGTGATTAAAATTGCATCACACGAGAACAGTGTGTCTATTTATGCGAAAACGAAACAGACGTAAAAGATAGTTTTCACAATGTCGCTTAAAAAGTTAAGTGCAACCAAAAACACTGCACTAAAGAGTTAATTGTTGGATCGTTGGACGGAAGATAAATGGTTTATTCTACTTACAAAACTCCCGATGAACAGAAAACACTTTCACTGGATTGCAGCACACCTCTATAATTGGGCACCAAAGTATATGTAGGGTTACAACACTATCATTTTTACGTAGTTTTACATAAACAAGAATATTATTATATTCTATTTCTCGAAAAAAAAACAAACATAACCAACCACTTGACTAATTCTTGTTAACAAGGTATGGTTAAATTCTCGAGACAAAAGACAATAAACGTAGTATAATAAAAACTAAACATTTTAATACTGGAACTATTACTTTAGTTCCTCAAATTTAAGTTAAAATGTGATGACTGTGGGCACGCTTAAAACGGCCGTGGAAGTACTTCTCTGTCATGTCTGTCGCTTGGTTCGGTATTTATCTCTTCCCCCACTAGTAGTCAAAATACCTCTAGTCCTTAAACCCGCGAATTTAAACTATGGTTTCTCATTGGAGGAAAGGCATTATTTTCAAATATTTACCAGTAGAGCCGAGAACTAGGCGACGGTTACGTTACCTTCTAGAACCTTACAGTAGCGGCGATAATTTATTTTTTAAGAGGTAACAAAATAGGTAATTTATGTACGGAAAATACGAAATAATGTAATTTAAGGGCTTTTATGCCTGGGAATAAAAATGACCGTTACAGTAGAACTAACATGAAAGGAAATAATTGAAAAAAACATAGTTTGACCATAATTTTTTCCATATGGCGGATGTAGCGGCATGACATTTTTGTAGAAAACATTCCGCATTCCGCATTATCTTTTATTCATCGGATGAGTCGCGCGCAGATATCCATCCGTCCCTTTTTTACAGCGTTAAAGAGACAGAGATAGCAAAACATCTGATGAATAATCACAGGCCCACAGTCCCTTATATTTTGATCCGCTGAACACGAATCTGACCTTAGCTTTTCGCCAGGACGTCAGTTTTTTTTTAAGCAAAAAAGTGTTGGATCGTAAGATTTATATATTTATTTGCGTTAAAAGAAAAACCTGACGTGCTGGGGAAAAACTAAGGTCAGATTCGTGTTGAGCGGCTCAAAATACAAGGGACAGATGTGGTCAATAGCTCCGCGTAGACCACTTTTTTTTTAAGGATTGTGCCACACTGAGTGTGGCACTGTGGCAACAAAAAAGTGGTCTGCGCAGGGGTACTGACCACACCTATCCCTTGTATTTTGAGCCGCTGAACACGGATCTGACCTTAGTTTTTCCCTAACACGTCCAGTTTTTTTTTAACAGCAAAGAAAGTCTGTTGAATCGTAATATTTATGTGTTTATTTGCTGTTAAAAAAAAAAACCTGACGTGGTGGGGAAAAACTAATGTCAGATTCGTGTTGAGCGGCTCAAAATACAAGAGATAGGTATGGTCAGTACCCCGGCGCAGACGCTTTTTTTTGTGAGCCTGTGTAATCGATGAATAATAGAACTCGCGGATTAATTAAAAGACTAACAATCTCCTGCATTATACAAACAAAAAATTCCTCGTAGAAATTATTTACGGGTAAACCCCGTTTTTTCTCTCTCACAGAATATGTACTTTACAATCGGCGGTATGTGAAATGGCCAAAAATATATACTAGGTGCTCAAAAATATAGAAAATATAAAAGTAGTTGAAGAGATAACTATCCTTATTTTTCGCGTTATTTGAAAAAGTTGTTTAAAATGTTAAAATAAGCCTAGATACAAATTTTCACTCTTTTTTTTTTGAAAAATGTGAAAAGGTGAACTTAGTGTGTAATCGTTGAATGTTATTTTCTGATTTTTAATTAATTTAATTTTCGTAAGTCTATCGTGTCGTTTTTTTTTTTTTGGCGTAGAACCAGGTCAAACATATTAGGTTCCTTTGAGTATGTCACCGGGCATATGAAATCATATTTTACGACATTTTTTTGTGGTCTCGAACTTTTTAAATCAATAAAAAGTGAAAAAAATATATTTTTAAAGAAAATTGTTTTTTTTTGTTTCCACCGCCATATCTTTAAAACTATTAAAGGTACCGAAATTTGTTTTGTATCAAATTAAAGCACACACTGTAGCGCTTTTACCAATATAAACGGTTTGGGCACAATTCGCACTTTCATTTCTTTAAAAATCAAATAAACTAAAAATACATATTTTGTGTATTGAAATCTTCACCAATCGATAAACTTTTTTATTTTTGAAAATATTTGCATACATGCAGCGAAGAAAATAAAGCCTAATAATCACAAAAGTTTTTGAAACAATATGTTTTTTCCTAAAGTGTACCGTTTGGCAACAGCGATTTTTTTTATCAGCGCTAAACGCGACATTGGGACGCAATTAATACACCTCGCATGCAGGGTTGGTCAGATTAGTCGCATAGAAGTAGCGTTAGTTGAATATAGATTAATATATGGCATTCTAGGTTGGGGTGGAGTTGCTTACTGTCATCTAAAAAATTAGATATCATTCAGAAAAAATGTGCCACCCCCTCTCAGGGGGTGGCACTTAAAAAATATATATATTTATTAAAGCTGAAATAGAATCAAATTTTAAGAAGGAAAGGTTCCATGCAATTTTTCACATAAATTGATAGTTTTTAAGTTATAACGACTTCAAAATTGTGATTTTAGCTTAAAATAAAAGCTTTTAAAAAAGGTATTTTCAAACGGCTTTCGTCAAGTATCTCGAAAAGTATTACTTTATCGAAAAAATGTTATAGACCAATTACAGAAAGCACCCTACAAACTGGGAATTAATTATATTTTTTGTTTATTGATGTAGGATTAATAATTTCGGGAATATTTAAGTTTATATTTGGTATCCAAGGGTTTCGAAATTACCTTTAAAATTTAAAATGCATTTTTTTCTAAAGCAAGTGCTTTAAATGACCAAAAAATAATTTGAGCATTTAGGTAATGCTACATTTTAACGAAAAACTGTATTTGAGATAATTTTTTTTAAATTATTGGCTAATTAGAGTAACAAAACGAGTAAAAAATAATTTGAAAGCGCAATTAATTGTCTTTAATTTCCTTTCTTAGCATGCGTCATAATTTCTGAAATATTTAACATTTAAACTGCATTTTTCGTCTTATGAACGTTCAGATGCCATTTGTAAACTCATATCTCCAAAACTATTAAATCTATGTAAATAAATAAACAAGCGAAATTCATTATTAGTTTATGAGCTTTATTTTTGGTCTCTACACATTTTTGAACAAAACTAATATTTATTGAGATATTTGGAATAGGAAAAAAATGCGTTTTATCGAAAATACCTTTATAGTTTAAACTGTATTTTTTCTAAAGCAAGTGCTGTATACGAACCAAAAAATTTGATCAACTGCGTCATGCTGCATATTAATGAGAAACCGTGTTTAAAATTAATTTTTTTTTTAATTACTGGCTAATTGCAGTCGCAAAATGGCGACGTTGTTATTAAAATAATGTGTAGACGGACATTGCTTCGGTCATAACTTCTTTGTTTTTTATGCTACATAAACAAATAAAAAAATAGTTAAGAGCTTAATTAATAACCTATTGTTGTATCTATTAGTATCCTTGGCGTAGGTGTCACAGTTTCTGAGATATTTAACTCTCACTCTAAATAGTTATCTTACGAACACTTGGATGCCAAATGTAAACTTAAATATCTCCGAAATTATTAATCCTACATCAATAAACAAAAAATATAATTAATTCCCAGTTTGTACTTTCTGTAATTGGTCTATAACATTTTTTCGATAAAGTAATACTTTTTGAGATACTTGACGAAAGCCGTTTAGAAATACCTTTTTTTAAGCTAAAATCGCAAGTCGTTATAACTTAAAAACTATTAATTTATATGAAAAATTGCATAGAACCTTTTCTTCTTAAAATATGATTGTACTTCATATATTTTTTAAGTGCCACCCCCTCAAAGGGGGTGGCATCCACCCCCTATAAATTAACAGGCCCCCGCTCAATATAGAAACTTTTCTGTGAAACATTTACTATTATACTGCCAAAAATGAACGAAATCCGTTCAATATGACATTACTTCGAAGTTTTGCATATTTTTTACCTCTAGGTACTGTACTACTACCACCTGTCTTTTTATTATTAAAAGGAGTCTATTTAATATTTATTATTTATTATACAATTTCTTAATATTAACAACATATGATCAATACTGCTGTACAATATATGAAATATCGAACAATAATATTGATCCCCTAGATGCTTTTGATCACTACTGGTTTTGTACCTATTGATATAAGTTAAACTATTATATACACCCCGACCGGGATCGTCAGATCGTTGCAGTCGGCAGGCTTGCTACAGCCGAGCGCGCAAGAATATGACTTTGGCCCGTTAAAAAAAAATCGCTGACTCAATACTATGAACGGGACATGAAAAATTTTTATCCTAAAAACTTTTTTCAACTATTGGCTTCAATTTGTACGCAGCATGTATATACAAATTTTCATAAATAAACTTTTTTCTCGATTGCCTAAAATTACGCTACTGAAGATAACAAGTTTGAGTTTCCTATTATTTTACCAACATAAAAAAAATAAATCGGGTTCACGTGGGACGTTTTTCGAAGCGCTATTGTGTCTACTTTAATCTAAAAAAAAAAATAGCTTGATAGCACAAATATTTTCAGAGATATAGCGGTGGAGACGTTAAAAAACATATTTCATTAAAAATCTATTTTTTTGAGTTTTTCCGAAATAAAAAAGTTCTCGACCACCGAAAAATGTCGTAAAAAACGATTTCGTATACACGATTATCTTACTAAAGAATCCCACTAAGTCTGGTTTGGTTCTACGCCGGTTTTTTTTTCTCGAAAACTAAGCGACTTTACTTCCAGATTTTACTCTACTAAGGGAGGCAGGTCAGGAGGTCAGTGAAACTGCAATTAAAGCAGCCGTGCAAGATTGTCTAAAACTAGCTAAATCTAGATATGCTACTAGCAATAAATGAGATTTTTTATTTCCTAATTTATTATTGTTTCGTTTAAAATAATGTTAAATTATTTACTTTACTTAATAAAGACTTTTATGCTTCTGGTTTATATTTTCTATTTATTTCATATGCGTTTATAAATTGTTTGTGTGACTATAAATTCAAAACATAGACGTTTATTAATGGTGTGGCATATACCGGGTGACCCAGAAAGTACCTACCTCCCCCCCACTTTTTTCTTCAGTTTTACAAATAAAATTCTGAAATTCGGGAAATCAAATATAGGTATCAATGGCCACATTTTGATCATTCGGTGGTGAAAAAGTCACTTCCGGTATGGGCGGAAATTGCCACAACTTTCTTATTTTAAATAGCCCCCAGTATATTTAAGTCACTTTTCTCATAAAGGTGTAATTTCTCTTTCCAGCGCTTTTTTCAGATTTAATATCGGATGAAAAATAACCTTGGAAATGGCATTTATTTGCTATTTCTAGTTGGCTTTGGAATTCAGGAACAAATTTAAAAAATTAGTATTTCTCAACAAATTGATATAGTGAATATTATGTTTGGAAGTGTTTATAGCTTCTTAAAGTATTGAAAACAACGTCTAATATAATTTTATCAAGTGAATTCTCTGAGATTTATTTTGACAGTTTCAGCAACAAAGTTAACCTTCCATTAAATGTCAATAGTAAACGGTTTCATTGTGCGCTCTTAGACATGTTATACTGTCAGAATATAGATGTCGCCCAGTCCGAGATTTTCGCGAATACTCTGTTATTCGCCCTGTTATGTTATACAGTTTAATAGTTCTTTTTTCCCCAAGCAACTCGTCTTTACTTCAGCCCAGATCAGATCAATTAGAATAAACTTACAGTAATACGGAGGTAAGTGAACAACTTTAACACCGGGATAGAGAAACACTTTGGTTGCGTTAAGTCAGCAGTTGGACCAGTCGAAATCGTTTAGCGGAATGGCAACTGAGTGGTCTCGACCGATCAAAAGTGAAGATTGTACACAGCAGTGAGGGGAAACTTAACTATACGTAGTTCCACTAAGTTGGTCATATTTTCATACTTAGGATATGTTGCCTGGCCAGTATCAGTAAATTTTTTACCAAGTTCCGTATTCAATTTCATTTCAAATATTTCTGTCCATTTCTCAAACTTCAGAATTCAATGTATTTCAGGACAGACAATAAATTTAGATGATCTGATAGATGCCTACCTAAGAAGTACAGGGTGAACTATTAAATTTTCACCACTAAATTTTGCCTGCAAAAACGTTGGAATAACCGGTGTTTAGCAGTAATTCGGCTCTGGAACTTCAAAACCTTTTATTCCAAACCTCTTTATTGCTATAACCATGAATTATAAAGACAAGGATTACGGACGCTAATGAGAATTTCAATGAAAACCGATCCACAAAATGTGAAGAACACTAGCAACAATGTCATTAGCCAATGAGCAGCTCGCGTTCCAGTGTGCTAGTGAGAACTGCGCCACCACCTATAAAGTGCGCTTCTTTCTTCCAGTTTCACGGAAATGTTGAAAGCACGGCGTGCGTCATCCTTGTCTTTAGTATTCATGGCTATAACGTTGCCGTGACATAATTAAACAATCAATTATTTGTAATTACTATTTAGATTTCTGGTAAGCTGCAATATGCTTTCTAGAGCTCTTGCAACAGTTCAATAACAGTTTTAACAAACAGTAGTGATTATTGGTTATACTATATACTTTAATGCTAAAAAAAGCTGTTTGGCAGCTAAACTATGTTTTCCACATTTGCGGCTGCGGAATGGCTTTTACAACTGCAGGTAGACAGCATGCTGTCTACTATTAAGTAAATGATTAAACAAAACGACTCAGATTTAAATATATCTTTTTCTAATTTTGACATATAAAGTGACACTTTTCAAAACTGACGTAAGTGTCAAAAGTCCTACTTTATGTAACCAGTTATGAAAAGTAAAATTTTACGTAACTGGTGAGGAAAAGTTCGTTATGTCATCAATTAGGAAAGATAAACAACTCTCAAAAAGAAAAGGAAACAATGTTTATTCAACACAAAATGGAATACTAAGTCCATAAAGTGGAAGCTTCTAAATTCTTCTTTCCTTCAAAATATGCTAACAAAACTTTTTCATTAATACGATTTACCTTATGTTATCAAATTAGGATTTCAAATAATATTGTAACTTGGCTAAATAACGTCTGTCAATTTTGACATTAAAATTATAATGTGTGATAGCAGCAAACACAAAAAAAAAACAAAAAAAATCGATTTGAACACCCTTCTGCACGCAACGACTGCCTAAAATTTGCGTTTCTAGCATATTCATGGTAATTTCATTCATGTATATGATTGGCATGCATTTTAAAAACGCTGCACCTGACTGGTCATGTACCGCCAGTCTATTAATGCACAAAACGAATGGATATAGTTACCTAACAGTTGTTAGTCTGATTTTTTTTACACATATCGGCTCTCTGTATTTAGGCGCCATATTTCCTATAAACGACGAGAGCTGAACAATATATTTCTTTGCATTTATTACCATTTATTTTAATATTTTGTCAAGAAAGTACTGTAATATTCTCTATCGGACACAACATTAAAACCCTTTCCAGCCCAGTGATGCCATATGGCGTCGTTGTGGTACCAGTCCATTAAATCTACGAACCGAAATAATTATTACTGTAGATTTCGTTGAAGTTAATTCGTCTATATGTTATAGATGGCGTAAGCCAAAAACTTTAGTTCTATTACGAGATTCTGTATAAAATGGCGAATTTCTGTCAGCTGTGAATTGATAGTATTGTCAGTGTTGTAACAACAGTTTGTAAAAAGTTTTGATTCTTCGTATTTTATTATTATATTATTAAAGTTTTTGCATAAAAGGTAAGTTAAAGTAGCAGCTTATAAATATTTCATAACAGCAAGCTAAATTTTTACCATATTTCGACCTTTATTATAGGTCAAAATTGTGTGACTCCATATGGAGTCAGTAGTCATTCAGAAGGAATATGTATTCAACGATAAAATTGGTTATTTTTGAATACCGCGTCGTTTTTTGTCAACTTTGGTTTTTCTTATTTTTTTAACCTTCTTTTACGTCATATTTGATTTAATTGGCGACAATTTATAATTCAAAGCACCTGAATATAATTGTATTTTTAGGTGACTAGAGCAAGATTGACCGAAGAAGAAGAACGACATTTACTTCTAGAAGGAGATGTATCTGATTTGAATATTGAGGAATCAGATGACAATGGTGAGACAGAAATTACTAAAGTACAAATCTATTCAGCATCTACTCTAATACAACGTGGATTGAACTATGAGGAAAGACATGAAGAAGAATATGACTCTGAGGACGAAATACCATTGGCTGTCCTTGATATTCAAACGTCTAATAAATCAAATCATGCTCCTAATTCGAGAAAGAAAAAAAAAGGAGGAATATCACTGGTGGCAGAAAGACTTGGATAAAGTAGCTTCAGTATGTGAAATTAATTTTTCAGATCCACCTGAACTAGAACTAACACCGATGACTTATTTCAAGTATTTCTTTGATGACAACATAATACAAAATATTGAACATCAAACAAATTTATATTCTGTAGAGAAAACTGGCTCATCTATCAACACAACATGCAGAGAAATACAGCAGTTCCTAGGTATTCACATTTTGAGCAGCATTGTGAAAATGCCAAGTTACCGCATGTATTGGGCCGTTTTGCATTTATGCATATTCCCGTATAATGTGCGAAAAATGTAAGATGCCCGTATGTTTGACAAAGGATAAAACTGTTTTAAACTATTCCATTGTAAATAACTATTATTCATGATAATTGAATAAATATTTTATTATCCAAACTTTTTTCATTTTAGCATATATTTGCCCAATGACTCCATATGGCGTCAATTCATTTTGGCACTGAAAATGTAAATATTTTAGTTTTTCTTTACATATATATGTTTAGTAGTATCATTGTGAATAAAAAAAAGGTAAAAGAATTTTTTCTTGACCTGGATAATAATTCGGGCTGGAAAGGGTTAAGAAGTAAGTAATTTGAAACGATTTTTTGATGAAATACATACAAAATCATAATTCTGGGGAGATCAATAGTTTTGTAAAAGTAGACATTTTCTGAAGCGTTTTCTTACAGCTTCTTATGCTACTTGGGTACCTTATTCTTTTACTAATGCTTATTTCAACATATATGTTTAAGTTAAATAGAAATATTTTTTGCTTGTTTTACTTCTGCCAGAGAACTTATACCACAGAGAAGCGACAGCAAGGCTTCCCGCATGTACCGTTTTCGTATGCGTATGTGCCAAATAGGTTGTGTAGTTGTCAGTCAAAGACGACCCAACCACCATTGGTCTAATTCTCTGGGTTAGAGAACAGAGCACCAGTGGTGTGTCCCTTGCTCTGAAAGTTACCGCCAATCGGGGATATATCCAGTGATTTCTAAAGATTTTTTGAATATTTCAAGAACGAATCTGCGTAATTTAAATCTGATTAAGCACGTTGATAGAGATATATTTAGGGAATTTATTCTAATGTGAAATAAGTAAATTAAAGTGAGCAATATGTTTTTTATTATTTTTTAAATGTGTCCGATATAACCTCTCGTTTTGGTATATATCGGAAAATTGTATTTTTCCATTTAAATGTGTAGATTTTAATATTTTTTCGATATATAATTTATTATACACCCGAATCGGATAATTTTGCTTAAAAAAATATAGGTAAATGCTATTAAAAACAGACTTGGAGGGAGGGTTCCTTTAAGAGGAAAGTAAAAAAATAAAATTTAAAATATGTTTTATTTTAACACATGTACAAATAGAAGTAAAAATCGACAAACAGCAAACTTTCATAAATAACACACCACAAGGAAAAAAAATGTGTTTGTGCCTTCGGGGAATGATTTTGCGGTGTCCGATATAATAAAATGTCGGGTTATTATTGTGTTTATCGCAGTTGTTCATCGAAAACCGGCGAAGGATTAAGTCTTTTTAGATTTCCCAAGGAATATGAAAGGTAATTATTATTATACTTGTACTTTTGATATTATTTATTGTGTTACGATTTAATTATTTTTTTTGTTAGAGCGCTTGCAATAGACAAGACTTATTGCCGAAGGTTAGCTGAATTATTAATAACTATAAAATCTACCAACATAACTGACATGATTAATGAAGAGGAAGAAGAGAAACCTCCTAAAGCCCTTGTTCTTTCTGATTACAGCTATACGAAAGAAAATATACCCACGCAAAATGCTTTCACTTATGTTTGCGGCTATCTTTTGAAAAAAACCCTTAAAGTTCACTCTTGCGATATTTGTAAATCTTTTGGGAAACAATGCGAGATGCGAGACACTAAATACAAATAACTTATTAATTTATTTCAAAGCTTTTAACACCGAAAAAAATATTTACGCAAACCTGCTATAACCTCCAGAGGAATTTGTCAATTTTATATACAAATTAGAACATATTTTAATTCTCAATTTGAGGAAATTTGTCCTGGACGAGCAGTTTCTAATATGTTATTTAACATAATGAACAACACAGATTTTATTCGTTCATGTTTAAAATTCCCCAAAGTATGTTAAAAAATTGTTTATAAGAATGAAGATTTTTTATTCCATTAAATACACAAATCGGGATTTAACAACTACTAAAACCAACAAAAAAGTAAACAGAAAAGTTAAAATTTTGTCACATTTATAAATAAAAATCTTTTTTGTAAAACATGATGTTTGTTTAATTTTTAAAATTTCAAACAAAAATATTAAAATATAATAAATTGTAATATTATGTACAATATATTGTTCTAAAATATGTTTTGATAACGTATACCTATACAATACATTATATTATATGTGAATGTAAATATTTGGTATTTAATATAGGAGGGACCTTTTACGTTTTTTTTACGTTTTTTTAGCCTTTTTAGTGTTTAAAACATAAACTATTATTTAATTATATTTAATATGTGGCATAGTAATATATTATACTGAATTACTTTCAGTATACATCAAACTTTAAAATTCTCTCAGTGTAAGAGATTGTGATTGACTCATGTTCAATGTCATTGGAACCAGGCCATAAAATATCAAAGGAACCGCCGATATTGTCGCTTCTCTGTGGTATAAGTGTTCTGCTTCTGCTATTTGTATATTTTTTATTTTTTATTCATTTATTGAACGGCAGCCTATTTCCGGAACTAGGGCCAATAATAATTAATATCATAATTTTATTAAAGATGTGGAATACTTACATAGAATTATTACATTTACAATTTTCATAATGTTTCAATGTATGCGATTCGACTGATCATTTGATCCCATCTGCAATTCATTACTTATCTGAATTAGTGAACGACCTTTAGACCAATTCTTGGTTATTTTTAAGTTACTCGCGAAAACCGGACTTTTCAGAACGGAATTTGACAAAACATCTAACGAAATTATCAGTTGACAACATGTAACTGTCATTTTACACTTAACCCATTTTCATTCATAAGTAAAAATATGGAAATCAAAATTTTCTGTGAAGAAGAACTTACTCAAAGTATATTCCTTGCGTTACAAAATGCCCAATAGAGAAATAGTTCAAATTCATATCGGACAGGCTGGTGTTCAAATTGCAAATGCATGTTGGGAGTTGTACTGTCTGGAGCATGGGATACAAGTCGATGGCACACTTTACCAATTCTGCCACGGAGGTGATACCAGCTATAGTCCCTTTTTTAGCATATCTGCTGTTGGGCAAGCAGTTCCCAGAGTTGTAATGATAGATTTAGAACCTACAGTTATAGATGAAATTCGTACAGGTCATTACCGACATTTATTTCCCCCTAATCAGCTATTAACAGGAAAAGAGGATGCTGCCAATAATTTCGCCAGAGGGAAATACAGCATAGGAAGAGAAATGCTTGATTTAGCCTTAGACAGAACAAGACTTGTGGTTGAGAATTGCAATAATTTGCAAGGATTTATTTTATTTAGAGCTTTCGGTGGCGGTACTGGTTCTGGCTTTCATTCGTTATTTGTGGAAAATTTGTATTCGGACTATAGAAAAATTAGTGTGTTAGATTTTTCAGTTTATCCTGCCCCGAATATATCTCCCATCATAGTTGAACCATACAATGCTCTTCTAACAACACATGGATCTATAGAATATGAGGATATTAACTTTGTCATGGACAATGAAGCGGTTTACGACATTCTACTTAGAAACTTAGATACCCCACGTCCTACATACACAAATCTTAATAGACTATTGGGACAAGTGGTTTCGGCTGTTACCGCTTCGTTGAGGTTCGAAGGTGCAATAAATGTAGATTTAATTGAATTTCAAACTAATCTGGTACCTTACCCACGAATACACTTCCCCCTAATCACTTATGCCCCATTTATTTCTGCGTCTAAATCTCTACATGAACAATTTTCTGTGGCGCAACTAACTAGCTCTTGTTTTGAGCCAGCTAATCAAATGGTTAAATGTGATCCTAGGAAAGGTAATTAATGATGCTTATTTTTTGTTTGATGGTATAGATCTCCGATTAAAGAACTTATATCTAGATACATAACATACTATCTTTTCACTATATACCTTGTTTGCTCCTAACATAGTCACATTATATGTCCATTAAAATGGATAGATGAACATCACATCCCATAGGCAACAGTGGCGTTGTGTGTGTAGAAAATGTGTAGAATGGTAAATATTTTCATTAAAATGAATTATTGCAATTCCTGCATTACCGGCTCTTTATATAACGTGATGTTGGCATACGATATTACAGTAAGATAAAACAGTAAGATAAATATGTATTGAAAGGATATTAAAATTTAATTGCTATTTACTTTATAACTGTAAACTGAACTTCATCATGTTACGACTATGGAACGATCGATTTTCTTCTTTTCTAAACTGCTTTCTGCAAACGGCACAGCACTTTGCACTAAATATATTGTCACTAAACTGTGTAAATATGAATAGAGAATATTATTTAGGTATTGAGCAAATCACAACTTAAAATAAAAAGACTTCTTCACCACATTTTGATCGAAAAACACGAAAAACGCTTATTAACATTAATGGCGGATATACTGTCAAAAGTGTCAAACTGAGATTATGATAATCAAACTGAACCGATGGTGCCCGAATCGGTCGCGAACAGATCGACTAGCCAATCAAGAACTTATGGGAAGAAGTGCCTTAGATTGTGAATCTTTCGGGATCACACAAAGTAATACCATTATGTATCTAGATATAAGTTCTTTAATCGGAGGTATAGATAATATAATATCCTCGGATATATAAACACTATTTCTACAACCCCAATAAAGTTAGATTTTGCTTGAATAAAAATTTCCCCAGTCAGCTAAATATTTGAATGAAACATGTTTTCAATATTTTAAATAAAATAACCAAAAGTCCTATAGATACCACTGGAGCTTTAAATATTACAAGAAGGTAAAACAAACAGTTTTATGCAAATATCTCGGAAATTAGTCGCTTTAAGGCAAAAATTGTAGCTAATAAAATTTAAAACAAAAAAAGATTCTGTACTTTTTTACTCCAAAGTAACACTTTACAAGGCTGATAAAAAAGCTATGCATCAATATCTTCTACAGTTGTGTTATTATCATTGTCCTTCGTTATTTTTGTCAATTTTCATGACTTGTTCTAAGAAATTTGAGGGATTTGCGACTTCTGTCATATTGATTTGCTTCTCCTCATCAGGTATAGAATTTTGACTGTGGTAATTATTACAAACAATAGAGAGCAATGCAATCCATTTTCCTGCAACCACACTTTGAACCGCAGCCACAGCCTTTGGATCTACTGCATTGTGTTATATGTTTTTTAATCTGCAAGATATACATTTAAATTAAAAAAAATAAGATTCATCCATAATGGGCATCATCACTTCAAAAAGAATGTACAAAGTTAACCTTTTCCTTCAATTTCTGTAGAAAAATGCCATTTTTGCTACTTATTAGTTACAAGTGCACCTCAAGCGCAAAGAAGTAGGAACTTTTCTTTTATTATATATAATTACAATACAGTATTGTATTAGAAAATTGCGTAGCTACTCGTTTGCGCTCAGTGTAATCGAAAATTTTGTTACGTTGAGGATATTTGCAAGAAAAAAAATCGTCGATGTTTTTATGTATTAGTTTGCCTGGGTGATTATTGCTTGTAGGCGATTTGGATTTACTCCTTCTTAACAGTAGCGTAATTAGGATTAAAATTCAATCGTGATGCACCTTGGCTAAACAACGTAACTTGTAGTTAAAATACCATATTAGAGTGCTTCCATTATACCAATCTATACCACTCCTAAAATATGAGGTATATTTATTCCGGTTACATGAGTTGCTTTGAATTTTAATCGTTTTGATAAGAACAGGTAAATTAAATTATTCCCAATAATATTAATATTGAAAAATACACTTACTACTTACTAAACTTCTCTTAATAGACTTGCGGTACATGACCAGTCAGGTGCAACGTTTTTAAAATGTATGCCAATCATATATATGAATATGCCAGAAACGCAAAAGGCAGTCGTCGCGTGCAGAAGGGTATGCAAATCGATTTTTTTTTTGTTTTTTTTTTGTTTTTTTTTTGTTTTTTGTTTTTTTTTAAATTTTAAAATGGATGCCAATAGTGCCAAACGATAAGCCGTGAAAAAGAATCCAGCGAAAATTCATTGGCATGCAGTTTCCGCGCGCAAAACAACTGTTAATGCGCACATTAAAATTTTTCGGTGTTCTTGATTTTGGATGATTTTGATTTTGGATTTTTTTTCGAGGCTTTTCGTTTGGCACTATTGACATCCATTTTAAAATAAAAAAAAACACAAAAAAAACAAAAAAAATCGACTTGCACACCCTTTTGCACGCGACGACTCCCTAAAATTTGCGTTCATGGTAATTTCATTCATATATATGATTGGCATACATTTTAAAAACGTTGCACCTGACTGGTCATGTACCGCCAGTCTATAATTATAAAACGTTCACTGATTAAACCAACAAACTAAAACAAAATCAATTTAACATACAATAAAATGAGGACACGATGCAAGTTTCATCGAATTATTCGAAGCAACGTGTGGAAATCTACCATATAAACAAAGCTTTTACGCAAAATCAACTTAGGTGGTCCATACACGGTCAGTAAACTATATGGTTACCTCGATCAGCAGCTTTTGGACGAGAGAGACGCGCGGAGCGGGGAATCGAATCAAACAGAGACAGATATATCTGATTTCCGTGCAAATACAGAGATAAAGATGCCGGCAGTGTCTGCAGCTGACGTAGGCTGTGAACCCTACCAGCATCTTTGTCTCTGTCTTTTGCACGGAAATCAGATATATCTGTCTCTGTGAGTCGATTCCCCGCTCCGCGCGTCTCTCTCGTCCAAAAGCTGCTGACCGAGGTAACCGTATAGTTTATTGACCGTGGTCCGTAACTGCATAAGGAATTTGCACATTCATGTAATTTCGAGTTGGTACTTTATGACGTCAGAATATCACTAGTTATCACGTATAGTACAGTAAAAGTCGATCTGCTCACAAATAATTCCCGGCAAGCTGATTTTTTTTCAGGGTCGATGGAGGGGTGTCTCCCGAGTATCCGACCAAAAAGTTACAGTCCGCACCCCTTGTAGGGTGTTGCAATAGGGGTGGTTTCTTGTTCTTTGTTTTTTTTGAAATTTTTCCAGCTTGTACATAGTAATATTCTCTACAACTTTGCCTAATAAAATTTTTTTATAACTTTGATTTTTGACGGTCCAGCGCCCATTATATGGGAAACATTCACCATATTTATTTACTATGGTTCAGGAAACATACAAACAAAAGTCTGAATAGCTGTTTTTTGCAGGGTTAATTGAGAACTGTGTATTTAGTCTCAAAAAAAATGGTTGGTGATTCAGGAGACAGTTCTCAATCAACTCTGCAAAAACCAGCTATTCAGCCTTTTGTTTGTATATTTCCTGAATCATGATAAATAAATATGGTGAATGTTTTCCCATATAATGGGTGCTGGACCGTCAAAAATCAAAGTTACGAAAAAATTTTATTAGGAAAAGTAGAGAATATTACTATATACAAGCTGGAAAAAGAAAATTTAAAAAAAAAAACAAAAAATAAGAAACCACCCCTATTGCAACACCCTACAAGGGATGTGGACTGTGACTTTTTGGTCGGATACTCCATCGACCCTGAAAAAATCAGCTTGCCAGGAGAAATTTTTTTGAAAAATTATATCCTAATTGGACTAGTATTTTTACCATTTATTATTTTTATTTATTTGCTTTTATCATGATTAGAGAATATTATTTAGGTATTTTGGACTAGTATTTACTCCAGTCGAATTAGACATAATAAAAAATTTTGCGTACTGTGGACTTTTTTTGTGGAAGTTGTTTAAGAGGGCATAATAAGCAAGCACAGAAAACTACACCCTGCTACACCATGTGCGTCCCCTATTTTTAGAGGTTGAAACTTTGAAATTTTACTTATGTGCCCATATCTTTTTCCCTAGTGCCCGTAGGGCTCTTTACCAAGTTACACTTTTTGAAGATTCATCCCTCTTCTGCATAATATGTATATAACACATTTGCCGTAGGACAAACGGTTTTGGCTGTACGGGGTCGGAAAGGTCGCGCTGTCCGAATTTGGGGGTCTTCTGTACAGGACAAACGGCTATTATTTCCAATCTACAATACTACACATACTAATGTCCTTAAGGAGGGATGATGATTTGTGAAAAAACTTTCATGGAATACCGCGTGGTTTCCATGATACGGGATGTTGAAATTTTGAAAACCCCTTTTTTAAAAAAAAAGTGAACCTACTTTTTTTCGCTCATTTTTCTTTCATGCATGTACGACCCTAATATAAGAAAATTTACGTTGGTTTCATTTTAATACAATCGTCGGTTTAGGAGCTAGACAGCAAAATATCCTAAAAATGGCTATTTTGTTATTGTTGCATTAAAAAAACCAAAACCAGTATAATTCTGGTAAATGTTTTTGTTTATCCTAAAAGTCCAATTCATTGCGCATAGAAAATGTGTTTTTGTATTTAAGTAGGATCAACACTTATTGTGTAATAACGATTTATATCATGTGTTCTCCAGACTCCTTTTTCACAATTTTTTTTGCGGCCTTATGGTTCATAGTAGGGCAGAAAGCATTATACACGTGGACAGGGCACATAATAGAGTGTTAAAATGGGTCCCTTGTTAAAATGCGATAGGACGTACCGTTTTCGAGTAAAACGCACTTGTTTGGTTATGTTTGCTTTGAGTTTTCATTGTGTTCTGAATTGTGATCTGATAAATAAATTCTACATTTTGGTGTTTTCTTTCTTAGGAGTTTGTTTTTTTAAATCATTTTGCGATGAAATGGACATATAATAGCTGTTTCTCGAGGAAGGTAAAATTACAGTGGATTTTGTTATAGACACAAAATAAGTTGCAATGATGATTCGAGACAAGCGTGAACCTTCAAATAGGGGAGTGAGAAACCCCTATTCCGTCCGAGTCCCTTCATTTTTTCATTAGCAATGTCCCTCATAAACAGAAAAAGCAAGAAGCGACGAATGGTTTTATTTTTTCGTAGTCAGCGGTGAGTATTTACTACTCAGCCGACGAAAAGTGTGATCTGAAATAATTGTTTGCAAACAAGTGCGTTTTACTCAAAAACTGTACGTCCTATCGCATTTTAACAAGAGATCCATTTTAACACCTTAATATGTACCCTGTTCAGGTATATATGCTTTCTGCCCTACTATGAACCATAAGACCGCAAAAAAAAATGTGAGAAAGGAGACTGGAGAACACATGACATAAATCGTTATTACACAATAAGTGTTAATCCTATTTAAATACAAAAACACATTTTCTATCCGCAATGAATTGGACTTTTAGGATAAACAAAAACGCTTACCAGAATTATACTGGTTTTGGTTTTTTTAATGCAACAATACCAAAATAGCCATTTTTTGCATATTTTGCTGTCTAGCTCCTAAACCAACGAATGTATTAAAATGAAACCAACGTAAATTTTCTTATATTAGAGTCGTACATACATGAAAGAAAAATGACCGAAAAAAAGTAGGTTCACTTCAGTGTGATCTGAAATAATTGTTTGCAAACAAGTGCATTTTACTCAAAAACTGTACGTCCTATCGCATTTTAACAAGAGATCCATTTTAACACCTTAATATGTACCCTGTTCAGGTATATATGCTTTCTGCCCTACTATGAACCATAAGGCCGCGAAAAAAAATGTGAGAAAGGAGACTGGAGAACACATGACATAAATCGTTATTACACAATAAGTGTTAATCCTATTTAAATACAAAAACACATTTTCTATCCGCAATGAATTGGACTTTTGGGATAAACAAAAACGCTTACCAGAATTATACTGGTTTTGGTTTTTTTAATGCAACAATACCAAAATAGCCATTTTTGGCATATTTTGCTGTCTAGCTCCTAAACCAACGAATGTATTAAAATGAAACCAACGTAAATTTTCTTATATTAGAGTCGTACATACATGAAAGAAAAATGACCGAAAAAAAGTAGGTTCACTTTTTTTAAAGGGGTTTTCAAAATTTCAACATCCCGTATCATGGAAACCGTGCGGTATTCGATGAAAGTTTTTTCACAAATCATCATCCCTCCTTAAGGGCATTAGTATGTGTAGTATTGCAGATTGGAAATAATAACCGTTTGTCCTGTACAGAAGACCCCCAAATTCGGACAGCGCGACCTTTCCGGCCTCGTACAGCCAAAACCGTTTGTCCTACGGCAAATGTGTAATATACATATTTTGTAGAGGAATGAATCTTCAAAAAGTGTAACTTGGTAAAGAGCCCTACGGGCAATAGGGAAAAAGATATGTACACAAAAGTAAAATTTCAAAGTTTCAACCCCTATAAATAGGGGACGCACATGGTGTAGCAGGGTGTAGTTTTCTGTGCTTGCTTATTATGCCCTCTTAAACAACTTCTACAAAAAAAGTCCGCAGTATGCAAATTTTTTTATTATGTTAATTCGACTGGAGTATATACCGCTTGATATATTGGAATTACTTTACGTGGGCAATATCTCTATATATAGTGTCAGTGTAAAGTTGGAGTATGCACTATAGGATGCTGTTTCCCTTTTGCTTTCGTTTTATCATATTTAGAGGAAGAAAAATATTCCGAAGAACATAGATCAGTAGACTATCCCGCAAAAAACGTTTAACCGTGGTCTGATGATGACGCATAATGATTTTTCTGTCTAGTTTGCATTATTATTAATGTCATCTCCTTAAAACGACGATGTTTGGATTTAAACATTCAGCTAAAAATGAAATTATATACAATCTGTATAGAAAAATTCTGTATTATGAGCTCCAGTATAGATAAATTCAAATTCTTTATTTGCCTTTTCAGTGTAATTACACAATCATGAATATGGGCTACTTTGAAAAATAAATGTGATTTTATTTTATTGTAGGCCTCAATCATGTAAATGTTTATAAAATTTTTGTTGACTTATCGACAAGTTGATTTACTAGATCTGTTTAATTATACAAAACTAACAAGAATTTCTATTTTAAGGTAAATACGTGTCTTGTTGTCTATTATACCGTGGTGACGTTGTACCAAATGATATAAACAATGCTATTGTGAACATTAAAAGCAAACGTTCCATTTCGTTTGTTGACTGGTGTCCAACAGGATTCAAGGTAGGAATTAATTATCAGCCTCCAACCGCTGTCCCGGGTGGTGATTTAGCAAGAGTCACAAGAGCTGTAACAATGCTTTCTAACTGCACAGCTATCAAAGAAGCATGGGAACGTTTATTAAGAAAATATAATATGATGTTCCAAAAAAGGGCATTTGTACACCATTATATTGGAGAAGGAATGGAAGAGTCAGAATTTCAAGACGCTAAGGAAGATATAAGTGCCCTAATTCTTGATTACAAAGAGGTTGAAAGTGACTTCTAAATTAATTTATACCTTTCTGAAATATAAAATATGTTTTCGTGTAATAAAGGTTTTTCTTTCTTTTAATCAAGGATATCAAATATACAGGGTGTCCCCGGATGGGGTTACCTATACCACAAATGGACCTAAAATTTTAAGTCCTTAATTAAGTCACTCTAGCGGGTGACCACGAAATGATGCTCGCCCCTATATCTTCTTAATCTTACAAGATTTGAATTTCAAATTTGGGCACGTCAAATAACGGCTAGATATGCATTAATTCAACCGATTTATCATTTTCTGTAGCTTCCGGTTCCACCGGAAACGATGCTAACTTTAAATAATTTAAACAATTTAAATAGAACACCCTGTATATTTTTACATTTTTTGATTCAGGAAGTTATTTTGCACACCACTATGGCATATTGAGATAAAAATATTAATGACTGACATTTTTATGAGCAAATTTAATTTATCATTTATAAGCGGTCGAGAACCAAAAAAAATGTTTCGCTTCAATAACTAGAAAAAATACAATTATGACATTATCATATGACATTTGTATTATAGGCTCCTAAACATTTCGGGAATCGTTTTCCCAGAATAACTCATTATTTTCAAATAGCACCATATTGACACTATAGCCCAGTCGATGAAGGTATTTACCCACAAAATTTTGCAAACTAAGTAAACTGTTTTTAATGAGTTCGTGAAAGTGTATAGAACAATATCCTGAAGAGTTTACATTTCGCTCGGATCCAGAACATAAAAAAAAAGTGAAAAAAAAACTTTTTTCATCAATTTTTTCAAAATATTGAAATTAAACCAACCTAGAAAAAATAAAAAATACAGATGGATAGATCATGTATTTATGACAAAAAATGTTCTAACAAAATTTATCGTTAAAGCCACGGTTTTCCCGGAAAAAAATAGTCAAGTGTAACGTTACAACTCGGAGCGAGATCCATACGTGCACCCGCTTGAATACGCATGACTGTGACACTGACGCACTGAATTACATGTCACTTTAATCAGAATTTGTTCAATCTACATAAGTGTTGGTTCATTTAAAAGATGGAAATTGTAACTTTCTCATGCTTTTTTGTTTTAAACAATACAAGCAAAGGATGGATGGGGAAATATATATATATATATTATCGCGCCCAAACTCAATCGTCACAATAAACAATATAGAAAAAAATAAAAGCCCTTCAAAAAAATTCTTTCTTCACTGAGAACTGTTGAAAAGTATGTACACTTCATGATTATTATGGTTTATTAAGCTGTAGTAACGAGAATTAAGAAAAAAGTATATCTCAAATCATTTTAATTTCCTTGCTTGATGATTTTTTTTGATAAATATATATATTGGAAGCTGTAACTTGTTGAAAAATTGACCTATTGGAAAAAATAAAATATCAGTATTTCGGAAAAAAATGTATATTTTTCGAATGTTCAAACACAAAATCGTTTACTTGTATGCATTTTTTTTGAAAATATGATCAATCAGATTATGATAAGAAATTGCGATTTTCACGATCTTATCTTTATAACTATGAAAATATCTTTGATTGTTTTGAATATAAATTCTGGAACTTTTTCAATACATTAACAAATGTATGAGGAATCCATTGTATATAGCTGAAATGTGGATAGGTGTACCTGTAATAAATACAATACAGTAAAGGCACGTAAAAATTCATGCGAGCGATTCAGCTCACTATTTATCTTCCTACTCACTAAGAAAGATGTTTAAAACGTGTAATCAGAAAGAGAAAAAAGCTTCAATTTACTCGATAGAACAGCTAAGAATTTTTAGACGTTCTATAGTATGCATTTAACCGTGCGCTGGCCGCGCAGAGTGACAAAGTTACTTCACTATTTTTTTCCAGGAATACCGTGACTTTAGCGATAAATTTTATTAGGATATTTTTTGTTCAGAAAGTCATGGTCTATCCACCTGTATTACTTCCACATCCAGTGGAAGTATAGTAACGACAAAAAAAAATTTTTTAATTTTTATTGCTCAAATAGGCTTAGAATGTCATGAAACGTCGAGATTTTAAGTTTGAGCGAAAAAAAAAATTCTGTCTGTCGGTCTGTCTGTAACTTTTTCTTGTGCGCACGTTTACTCTGAAATCGTTTGAGATATTGACTTGAAATTTGGTACACATATGTACTTTAACGAGATCTAGAACTAGATTATATTTTCATCTTGTTACGTCGAAGGGTTGAGGAGTACATTGGGGTAAATTTGGTGTAAATAGGAAAATCAAGCAGGTAAGGGTCCATAAAATTGGTATTTAGTATATACAAGAGAAGCTAAGGTCTCAAAAAAAATTTTGACATTAGCCACCCCCACCTCATTATTAAAGGGGATGAAAAAAAATGTGATTTAATGTGTGTACAAGAACTAGAAACCTCAAAATATTTTTTTACTTCATCCACCCCCACTACTACCCCCACTCCACTACCGATGTGGGGTATCGTTTTATGGGTTTTTGGGGTAGAGGATTTCAAATATTATATTATTAAAGTTCCGTAAACAATTATTTCCACATACGAAATTTTTTCGTTGTGAGTGACTTGGATAGAAGGAGAGGATGCCCACAAGGAGGCGTCCTCTCCCCTCTGCTATGGAACCTCGTTCTCGATGGTCTACTTCAGGAACTCGAGAACGAGGATCTTTTTGCTCAAGGTTACGCAGATGACCTGGCAATTACCATCTCGGGAAAATTCCCAAATACGGTTAGCGGGCTCCTGCAAAGGGCCCTGCAGATCGTACAGAGATGGTGTAATGACCAGGGTCTTAGAGTCAACCCCTCTAAGGCAGAACTGGTAATTTTCACTAGGAGACGCAGGCTAGACGGTTTCGTCGAACCTGTACTTTATGACACGACTCTAAGGATCTCCAGGACAGTGAAGTATTTGGGTGTCATCCTGGACTCTAAGCTGACCTGGAAAGATCACATAGAGAGACAGATACAAAGGGCCACTACAACCCTCTGGGTATGTAGAAGGACCTTTAGTAAAATATGGGGGTTAAACCCCAGGGTAACAATGTGGTACTATACTGTGATAGTTAGACCAATGATCACGTATGCTTCTGTTGTGTGGTGGCCTGCCGTAACCAGGCTATACATTCAACAGAAACTAACACAACTCCAAAGACTCGCCTGTTTGGGAGTCACAGGACCAATACGCACGGCCCTCACAGCAGCTCTGGAGGTCCTTCTGGATCTCGTGCCCCTTCACTTGGTGATTGAGGCCGAGGCTCGGAAAGCGGCCTACAGGCTGAGGTGCGGTGGTCAGTGGAAAATCGGAGGAGAACAATTAGGGCACATGAGGGTCCTTTCCGACGTGATAGGGACTCACTCACGTCTGGAGGCCAGGAGTGATTATATGGTGCCTTCCTTCTCCTTCTCAGAACCCTTTGAGGTTGTCATCCCCAAAAGGGAAGACTGGAATCCACTCGAGGACATACTCAGGCCTGCCGATATCGTCTGGTTTACAGACGGATCGAGGATTGAGGAAAGTGCTGGAGCGGGGATATACGGTGAAAGGCCCAGAGCTGAACTTTCTTATGCCCTGGGCAAATTCGCCACGGTATTCCAGACCGAGATCTTTGCTATTTTGGTCTGCGCACAGGAGAATATTCGAAGGAAATATTCCAACAAGCACATATATATATATATATATATATATATATATATATATATATATATATATATGTAGCGATAGTCAAGCGGCCCTCAAGGCCCTTGCATCAGTCCGGACCAAGTCAAAACTGGTTCAAAACTGTAAACAGGCATTCTGTGAACTTGGCTCATTCAACTGGGTCAAGCTTCTCTGGGTGCCTGGACACAGCAACATCGAGGGTAACGAGCGGGCAGACACTCTGGCCAGAGGGGGCTCTCAGATGCCTCTACTGGGTCCGGAGCCTGCTCTCGGCTACCCTAGATCAAGTGCCAATAAGTCAGTAGAGAACTGGACACGGTCCCAGTTCTTTGACTTCTGGGCTTCCTACCCAGGACTCCGGCAAGCGAAGCCCCTGATCTCAGGGCCCTTGCCGAAGCGAGCAGAACAAATCCTGCGACTAAGCAGGACACAAGTCAGAATCGTGATAAGTCTCTTGACTGGACACGGCTCTTTCAAAAAACACCTGCACACTATAGGGGTGGCTGATAACCCCGACTGCAGGTTCTGCGGGGACGAGGAGGAGACTTCCATCCACGTCCTTACTTCCTGCCCTAGTCTTATGAACTTGAGGTACAAACACTTCGGCATTGGTTTTCCGGTGCTGGAGGAAATAAGGAATGCCCCTATAGGAAGGATTTTGGCCTTTGGGTTAGAATCCGGCCTGAATGGGGGAATTCAATAAATTCGTAGCGGTAGCACAATGGGCCACAAGGCCTGAGTGCGGCGACCCTTCGTCGCCCCGCTAAATGAAGAAGAAGAAGAAGACTTGGATAGGAAATCTGGATGTGGAAGTAGTGATTCCTTGGGCAGCGGTTTTTTTATTTTTTCCTGCCCTGACTGAATTTCAAAATTTTGAAAAAGTAGATAAAAAAAAATTTCACTTTTTTTTTATGTTCTGCATCCGAGCGAAATGTAAACTTTTCAGGATATTATTCTATACACTTTCACGAACTCATTTAAAAAAAATTAATCAGTTTGCAAATTTTTGTGGGTTTCACTATAAAATGTTTTCTGTCGTCTGGGCTACTATGTTATTTCAATAAAACGTTTTATTTTTCACCTGCATATGATTTGTTTATTATACCTTGGATACGGTTACCATAAAGACGCTCATAATAACCACGGGTATAATGAGTGGGGTGGAGCGAAATCGACCTATAAATGTCTCATTTATTTTTTTTTCGCGTAGAACCAGATGAGACCCTGTAGATTTTGTAGAGTAGATTATATAGGACCTGTAATGGGCAATTACGATATTTTTCTGTGGTACGGATATTTTTTATTTCGAAAAAACTTCAGAAATTGACTGTTTAGAAGATTCGTGTTTTTTAACATTTACATCGCCATATCTTCAATTCTAATCGAGTTATCGATCTGATTTTTTTTTAATTCAAGTACACACCCAAGCGCTTTCAATGGTGTTTTTATTTCTATCGATTATTGTTTATTATTTTCCTTAAATAACAATGAACTTATTACTTCGCTGACAATGCACTCATATTTTCACTAAGCGACAAACTTTTTTATTTTTGTAAATTTCCATATATATGCAGTGAAGCAATTGAAGCTAAAATATGGAAGAAGTATTTGAAAAAAAAAAATTTTCATCTAGGATAGTTTTTTATTTATGAATATTTTTGTGACGCACTAGCAAATGGCGCATACACTCGGCAGGCGCACAATTAGGAAGTTTCCTATTTTAGAAAATCATGTACATTCAACCTCATTTAGTAGTCTTTCAGATAACTAGTCAAACAAAAAAAAAATATCTCGATATCTGAACAACTCACGAACTTATTCAATTTCTTATTTGAATACTTCGCCTTGACTGAAGTCCACCGTGACGTCACAATACATAACGCGCTGACTTGCCATGCCGGCGGCCCGCCGTATGTTCCCTTTATTTAGTGCATGTGTTCGATTTTCTGAAATGTCACAAAATGTCACTTTTGATTCATTCGCACCGAGCCGAATTTTCGAATTTCGCCGTGCAATTTACGATCAGGTTTATCTGGAAGACTTCCTCTTTACGTCGCGACATCATACGGCCGTCCCAATGGTGTTTTTCGAAAAATATGAACGTGCCAAAATTGCATGTTTTAGCAATTTTATCGGCTCTCAAATGCAAGCTGGCTATAAACTGCCGGTGCCTGCCAGCGAGTATAAAGGTGTCCGCGCCCGCTCGCTGTTGGCGGAATCATGTATTGTGACGTAATCGAGCCTCAGCCCAGATGATCGCAGCATTTTAAACTTGGAAGGGCCATAACTTTTCTATTTATAGAGATAATTTAAAAAAAAAATTACAGATATTTTTTAGATTTTTACGACTATTTATTACGAGAAAATGAGACAAATGGAAACTTCCTAATTGTCACTGCATGATGAAAAATTACGACTAGTATATAATAGACAAAAATTTGGAAACAAGTAAAAAGTATCAATTTCAGTCAAAGGCCATCTTAACATACATGTTTATTATTTTATAAATTTTTAAGTTTTAACGATAATTAAAAAAATTCCTCATCATCCTCAAATTCATCCATACAATTGCACACGACACACTTACATCGCTTACCACATTTTAGCCCTTCCTTCACACAGTTACATTTTTTGTTATTGCAATTTTTATCAGAACAATAAAGGCTTAAACATTGCCGTACAATATCTGAAATTGGTTTTTGAATTGAAAAATATTGGATTCCAACAATCATTTATTAAATTCCACCCCCAACCTTCTGTATCTTCAAGCAGCGGATTTGGATCATTACTGAAGTACCATATCTTTAACTGATGCATACATCTATAATTTTAGTACAAATTGTTAAAGTTCTTTCTAAAGAATTTAAATCACTAACCTTAAGAAATGTTGGTAAACAGCATCATCAGTTGGTGGAAGTTCGGAAGATGGTTTATTAGAAATTAAATGAAACCATCAATCAAGAGTTCGAACATTGCTATCCTTATTTTTGTAAAACAAGAAAACATACTTTGCAGCTATTTGCAATGCCTCTTGCTTAGGCAGTAGAGGCAGTTTCGACATTTTCTCGAGGAAATCAACATTCTTCCTCAGAACATCAAATGCAATCCTTTTTCCAATTTTATCAAATGCGCTTGTAGTATCGCATCCTGTCAAACAATGAATTGATAGAAGACATGAACAAATTGCTATTCCCAAATTTTGTATTATTTTATTTATCGATATGAATCTCTTGTTTGTACTATGTCCGAGTTGCATATATAATGTAATTGTATTCAAACTAGGAAGAGAAGAATAAAAGTGAATAAGCAGAATCAAGACGTCAGTATCCTCTGATTTAACCAATATTTGTTGAGAGAACTTAGACTCATATTATTACATGTAGGGTTGCAGGCGTCCGGCATTAGCCGGACATTTTTTACGGTTTCGTCCGGCTAAAAATTAACATGTCCGGCCTGTCTGACTTTTTGCTTAAGGCTCTAAAACGTGATTTTTTCGTTTTTTTTTTTTTTCTTTTTTAGTCACTTTTCTATAGATACATTTTATTGTTTTGCGATTACATTTTCTGCTCCTATGTAATAAATGTTTATTTTTAAATTAATCAAGTTTAATAAAAATATTAATAACAGACTGATTTTGTGTATTGGTTATTTTTTTTATGGCGAACGAATGCTGTTGGGCTTTTTATACCAAATGTCCGGCCAAATTTGCAAGTAAAGTCCGGCATTTCGGATTTTAGGCCTGGCAACATGTAAAATTATATTATTCTGGGTCTCTGTACCACAGATTTTTCATCATTACGCACTGTTTTTTACATATAATACATTTCGTTATTAATAAATAATAAATCTTAAAAACAACTTCAGAAAATGTACACGAATTTATATTATATTATTACGACAGCACAACCATATCGTATTTAGCGCTCGTGGGGACGCAGTACTCGGTACCGGTAGTCACGCGCTTGCAGGGTGTACATTAGGGTGCATCGATTTTCTTTTTCTTTACCTAATCCAAAATGGCGGGCGCCCAAAAGTTGTGTGATAGGGTTGTAAATAATACGTTAAAATCTCAAATTAAAATATTAACCCTAAGGGGTAGCGGGTTGGGGTCAAAAGTGAACATTTCTGATATTCTATATATTCAAAATGGCGGGTGTGAAAAAGTTGTGCTTTACAGTTATATATAAGAGGTAAAAACTTAAGACAAAAATATTAAGATTTAAGGGTAGCGGGTTAGGGTTAAAAGTTAATTTGATATTTTCTTTGTTCTGCATCGGATCCATTTCTATTCACTACAAGCTCAAAGGTCCCATTTTTTTTAAGGGAAATTATTTGTTTTATCATCACAGTGTGAAACAATAAACTTTTTCTACGATTGTGCTGAAAGTCAAATTTTCTAACTTCGAAATGAGTGCAGAAAATATCACTTTGCCGCACGCCGTGTGGCAAAGAGTTTGCCACACGCCTTGATTACATCCCGCACCGGAATAAAATAAATAGTGTGTTTACCTTAAAGAATTTTATATTATTTACTGGTAATAACAATTAAATTCTATAAATGTACATTAATTACACATGAATTGCAATTACAAAATCAAATTTTCTTACTTCAGAATGACAGCGGAAAATGTCACTTTAAATAAAATCTGACAAGCAGCAAATTTAAAATTTTGGAAAGACTTTGAAAAGGGAAATAACTTCACAACCGTAGAAAAAATAGTATGTAACACACGACTGGCAAGCTTCATTGCAAAACTCGTATGATAGGAACACTCGCTGCGCTCGTGTTCCTACTTTCATACATCGTTTTGCAATGAAGCCCTTGCCACACTTGTATTACACTCTACTATTATTTTTACTTTAATTTCTTTATTGGAAGTTTGATAACAAAGGTACTTATGTGAAAATAAACTTGATTTTATTAAAGAATAAAAAGTAAAAATAAAAATACTACAAACATTATGGTAAAACTTGCTTGTAGTAATCTTTCTTTGTGTTGAATTTGGGAATTTTGTCACAGGATCTAATCGTTGTTCTAATTAATCCATCCAGCGCTGAAGCTTAAGTTACAAGCTTTACTACCCTTTTCACAGCTTGTGTGTGATTAGGAAATTTCTTTATTTCAATTATCAGACAATTCAGGATTATTTATAATTTGATTAAGGTCCTCTTCGGATAAATCAACTGTTAATGGTGGCTCATTATATTCACATTCTTGCCAATCAATCATCTCATACTAATTTGTAGCATTTAGTTTCAACGGAGCAAGTGTAAACTTTCTTAAGTCGGTATTGTTGCCTTTTCTAGCTTTTAATATTCTGCGAACGGCCAACTCCCTCCCAATGGGCACACGTACGTTTAATAAACGTTAAAAAAGGATTGAAAACCACACGTTGTTCTAGGGTTTTTAGTAACGGTTCATTCAACGAAAAAATGTCGCGCGGAAAAACGTTTTAACCAAATATAAACGTCTTTTAAACATCATAGATAACGATTGAATAACATTTAAAAAAAACGATAAATATTCGTTAATATTCAACGTTTATAAAACGAAAGTAAATGTAGAATATAAACGTTTTATTAAAGGTTTTAATAAGTCAAGTGAAGTAGGCGTCACTCCTGAATCTTTACATGAATCTTTTTTAGATGTGGTAGAAATAGTGACAACGTCAACAAGGAAAGACTATCCTTAGTGATATTAAATATTCAATCTATTCGACATAAAACTGACGAACTGTATGTATTTCTAGAAAGTTTAAGTTACCCGAGCATAGTTTTAATAACTGAACATTGGTTGAAAGAAAATGAACCCTTACATATTCCTGGTTATTCACTAATTTCTAGATATGATAGAAAAAATTCAATACATGGCGGAACACTAATTCTTGTACATAACAGATTTATAAATATTTTGTCCTTTGCTAATGTTACGAAATATGATGACTTCTTGGTAGTAAAGCATTTTGAGTTTTCTCTAATATTTAGTGCTAATATTAATATGTATATGTTATGTATCTATAGACCGCCCTCTTCAAATGTGACTGCTTTCCTAGAAAGTTTAGAATGCCTATTATCTCAGTTACCACAGAATTCATCAATTGTACTGGCAGGAGATCTCAACATAAATTTTAACGATAGAGCCTCAACTAACACTCAGATGTTAATTAATTTATTCACCTCTTTTAATTTATCAATCCACGTAAATTCTCATACACGCTTTTCTCAGTTCTCGACCACTACAATTGACTATTTCTGCACTAACTTAAATACAGAAAATGTTTCTTGTTCGGTTGTCGCAGCAGGCTTGTCTGACCATGAGGCCATTCATGGCTTTCTATATCTAGATTTGAAAAGGTCAACTACTGTTTATAAATATGGACGGATTTATAGCAAGGCCAATTATAATAGGTTTTATCAATATTCTCAAGAGATAAACTGGGAGCACGTACTAGAGTCTTCAGAGCCATTTAATTTGTTTCATGTGACTATAATTGAAGCCTTCAGCATTGCCTTCCCTTTAAAGAAAATAAAAATAAAAAATAAGAAATCATGGATTACTAGAGGAATTAAAACATCCGGAAAAAATTTACGCTCCTTACATCATATAAGAAAATATACATCCAACAAATCATTTCACGAGTACTTTAATAAATATCGAAATACCTTCAGGAAAGTAATCAGAGTTGCAAAAGAATGTTATTATAAGGCGAGACTCACCAAGGCAGTTAACGTGTCAAAGGAGAGCTGGGCCATCATTAATGACCTAAGAGGTAAAAATAGTCAAACTACACCTCAATTTAAACTAGATCCTAATTTGACTAATAACTACTATTGTACTATCGGAGAAAAATTAACAAACAATATTGTGGCACCAAATGACCCTCTAATCTATCTTAGTGATATTAATGTTCCAATAAGTTTATACGTATCACCTACAGATACAATAGAATTAAAAGAAATTATTTTAGAAATAAAAAATAAAAAATCCTCTGGTGTAGACGATCTATCTATTAAAGTTTTTGAAAACATGCCAAATAGCACATTAAATATTTTAGTTCACCTCATAAATCAATCCTTTGAAACCGGTACATTCCCTTCTTGCCTAAAAACTTCCGTTGTCATTCCAATGTACAAAGGTGGAAGTACTGATGAACCCTCAAATTTTCGACCAATTTCTTTAATATGTACACTTTCTAAAATAATCGAAAAATTAGTTAAAAAAAGGATACTAGCTTTCTTAACTGTACATAAAATACTTAATAGTAACCAGTTTGGGTTTCAAACCAACAAAAGTACCAGCGAAGCTATTTTTGCTTTTTTGGAAGAGGTTTACCATAAAA
Source organism: Rutpela maculata (assembly GCA_936432065.2). Taxonomy (NCBI): domain Eukaryota; kingdom Metazoa; phylum Arthropoda; class Insecta; order Coleoptera; family Cerambycidae; genus Rutpela; species Rutpela maculata. The sequence continues at coordinate 136,180,447 of OW386285.2, read as the reverse complement.
GAAATGAGGCTGAAGTTGCCGCGGCTGTATTTTGTGATTTATCGAAAGCATTCGATTGTGTGAATCATGAAGTATTGCTGCGGAAGCTTCAGTGTTACGGATTCAGAGGTACCTCATTTACCTGGATTCAGTCCTACCTTAAGGATCGCTTCCAAATGACAAAATCATCAAATATTCTAATAAAGTCAAGATAAGCTGCGGAGTTCCACAAGGGTCTGTTCTCGGCCCAGTTCTCTTTTTGTTATATATAAATGACTTGGCAACTATTAATATATCGGGAAGTTTTACGCTTTTTGCCGATGACACCACCTTCTGTGGCAAAATAAGAACTTGAGAATGTTGCATGAGAATATCTCCTCCGATATATCTGTAGTAAAGGAATGGTGCGATTCAAATCTTCTCACATTTAATATTGCTAAAACTAATGTAATAGCGTTCGGTTGCAACTTAGAAGAGCTTACCTGGGAAGTCACATTCTAGAAAATAAAACTCATACAAGTTTCTTGGACTGTATATCGACAATAAATTAAATTTTCAAGAACATATAAGGAATCTAAATAATAAATTAGCCTCTGGATGTTATGCTATTCGCACAATTTCTATCGAATTGGGATATTCTACTGCAAAAACAGCATACTTTTCCTTAATAGAGTCACACCTAAGTTATGGTATTCCATTTTGGGGATTGTGCAGCCAACAACTATTAAATGGGGTGCTCATTTTGCAAAAACGAGCAGTAAGATATATGTGCAAAGCGCGTTTTAGAGACTCTTGCAAACCTCTATTTGTTGCTCACCAGATATTAACTGTAGTATCTATTTTTATCCACGAAACGGTGTGCTTATTTCATAAAAAACGAAATACTTTTGAACGTACAGAAAATCGCCGCATTACTCGCCAAGCAAATGACATTACTCTACCCATACCATCTACCAAAAATTCTCTAATTTACAATAGTAAGAAAATTTACAATCGTATCCCAGTAGCATTGAAAAATATCTCCTCTGACAAACTATTTAGGAAGGCTGTAAAAAAATTCTTAATTGATAAACCCTATTATAACTTACAGGAGTACTATGACGATACATTTTAATGTGTTTAGTTCACTAGTTTATAAAATATACAACTTGTATGTTCGTGATTTTTGTATCTTTGTATTTTTTCTATTTTTGTTTTATATTGTTTGTAAAGCGACTAAACAAATATTGTTTGTGTTATACTTAAACTTTGTCAATGAGAATTATTTCTTTGGACAATAAAGTATCTCTCTCTCTCTCGCTCTCTCTCTCTCTCTCTCTCTAATAACGTTAAATATTCACTAATCATGTACGTTAATTAAACGAAATTAAACAGGCTCTAGGTCTCCATTTTCCAATATGCATATATATGATATGTTGCAGGATGATCCGCCATGTAGATAAATGGATAATTAATCGGTTAAACATCCGCTGGGTTTTATCATAAAACCAGTGGGTGCTTAACCTATTAAACAGATAGCATAAAACTCTTTTATGCTATCTCGGCCAAGCCACAGAATAATGATCTTTAACCTGATCGTTATAAGATCCATCCAAATAAATCGATGATGCCCCCTGAAAGAATTTAAACATTGCAATCTATATTATATTTATTTTATATAAGTTCATAAGAATATAAGATGAAGCATGAGTGATTATTGTCAGTGGTTTGCATGTGGCGCCATCTACAAATAATATCTGCAGCAAACTACGTGGTAAGTAGGCAAATTTTATGCATTAATATAGCTGAATAGAAAAACGTCAAAAAAACGTCATCATCTACCACTTATTTCACCTGTAGATTTAGAACGTCAGTGCATTTTATTAAGTCGAAAGCATCAGTTATTTTAACATTGTATAGAAAAAAAATTTCCTTTAAATAAAACATATTTTAATTGCTATATGTGATTAATGCAATAAAAAAACCGTTTAATTGTCTCGTTTCACAACCGGGGTTGTTACAATTTTTCAAATTATGAACGTGTATTATACGTTAATATATCAGTAAAAGGAACGTTGTAATTAAAACGTTTTATTTCAGTATTCCCTTCCACTACAGATTAGGAATGTGTGTAGGAGTAACGTATTTAAATATAAAATTTGACAGCCTAATTTTATACGTTGATATAGATTCGTAGAAAAACGTTTAAATAACGTAATATTCTACCATCTATTTCACCTGTGGATTTAAATTTCTCGTGCAATTAGTAAGTTGGAAACAACAGTTATTTTAACGTTGTAAAAACTTTTTCTTTTCATAAACGTCACCTTTAGCGAGTCTTTAAAACTCCTTACATTATAAACGTGTTTTATACGTTATTAAATATTTGTGAAAAAGACGTGCTTACTAAAACGTTTTATTAGAGCATTTTCTTCTACTAATGGTTAAAAATGCGTGTAGTAGTAACGTATTTTAAACGTCTTATTTAAACGTTGAAATTTTCAACCAAATGCAACGTTGAAAATTTCAACGTAAAACGTTTAATCAACGACTACAATGTTTTAAAAACGTTTATTAAACGTACGTGTGCCCATTGGGCTAATACACCGGTTTTCATCGCCCAGCACTCCCAGTAGTATGTTCTCAGGGTGTGCAAAATATCCATATCGTATTACGACAGGATCAACTACCTACTCCTTTCAACTCTTCTGATAAATATCTGGATAATTGTATGGTCTTCCATACATGATGGATGTGTTTTTAATTTGAACCACATTGGCGCATACACTTTGACAACATACGTTGCTGATATAATCAAATCTGCAGAGCAATATATAAGCGAAGTATTCTATTTGCTGTCGTCAGCCATCGCGAGTGGACTATTTTGCCAGGTTCTCGTTTTGAAAGATTAATAGAAACATATCCCGTTATTACTACTTGGCATATTTCAGAAAAATATAACTGATATGTGTTAAGATCTTTCACCTTAACTATAGGAATTTCGGATTTAATAATCTTAAATGCAGCTACTGGCATCTGCTCGCATTTGACTAACGACTTTCCTATTATACCTGAAAATCCTGAAATACAGTTCCGTCAATATGTTAGACCTAGTGCTTTTTAGTGGAAGTTCATTTGCATGCAGTTGGCAAATGAATCACTGAAGTGGTCTCTTAAAATGTTTTTCAAGTAGAGCTATAACACCAACTTTAGGACCAGTATTTGTAGCCATAGGCGGACGCACTTCATAATTTTGATTGTTGATACGGGAAACACAACTAAACGAAAAAACCCCTTTGAACAAATAACGATCTTGTGGTCTGATCGCCGACAAGGAAGGTATAGTCGGGGAGCCCTCCCTAGCTGTATGTGCACTCCCCCGCCCGATCCTTAGGAGCAATGTTTTTCATAAAGATTAATGCCTAAGGAACAATTTAAGACATGTCCTAAAAAAAAAATGGCTGTACTTTCAAAATGGCGGCCATATGTTAAAAAAAACTGTTGCCAATGTTGTTTTTGTCATTTAACACAAAAACTAAAAAAGATGGACAAAAACTTTTCCACAAAAAACAACGTGCATAAAATTTTCTACAATTTTGTACCTATACAATATTTTGATAGGAGTTACCATTTTCCAGATAAATGAGTCCAAAATTAAGAAAACATGGAAATTCATATATCGGTAAATCACTTAATAGAAATAACTGTGACAATTATTGTAAGGCGTATAATATAACTTTATATTATTAACATAAAAATTAAATAAAACAAACTGAAAGAAATTAATAATAATAATAATAATATTATAATTTGCAAACATTTATCTCGAAAACGGTAACAGTGGTATCTGGAAAACGGTAACTCCTATCCAAATATTGTAAAGAAACAAAATTGTAGAAAATTTTATGCACTTTATTTTTTGTGTAGAAAGTTTTTCTCCATCTTTTTTAGTTTTTGTGTTAAATGACAAAAACAATATTTGCATTTTTTTTTAAACGGACGCCATTTTGAAAGTACAGCCAGTTTTTTTTAGGACATGTCTTAAATTGTTCCTTAGGCTTTAATCTTTATGAAAAACATTGTCCCCAGTTAGGGTGGGCTTCCGTAGTGTTACGTTTTATACTGAATCTTATATTTTATCTTAAGAGCTGAATCATTTATCTGAAAAATGGTAACTCCAATGCAAATATTGTATATGAACAAAATTGTAGAAAATTTTATGCACTTTATTTTTTGTGCAGAAAGTTTTTCTCCATCTTTTTTAGTTTTTGTGTTAAATGACAAAAACGATATTTGCAATTTTTTTTAATGGACGCCATTTTGAAAGTGCAGCCAATTTTTTGAAAAACATTGTCCTAAAGGATCTGGGGGGGGGGGTGCACGGATACTTAGGGTGGGCTCCCGTAGTAATAGGTATTCTCATTGGGATTGTTTTTGAAAAGGTCAGGATCAGTTGAAGGTCTGGTCTCAACTAGTATTAAAAAATCATTTTGTACCTTTTAATCACCTTTGGTACCTATTTTTTTAATATTGGGTGCTGTGTATAGCATTCTACCCCCTGAATAGAGTATGAATAGGGGTAGTTTTTACTCTTTTGATATCTCCATCGAATCGATAACTAATGTTATGAAATAAATATAATTTTCACATTCAGTATAAGCTATTATTCAAAGCAATTTTAGGGGTGAAATAAAATTTTCCCCAGCCTTTTGACACCACGAAGACTTTTTATTCACTTTGAGCCTTTTTCGACCATTTTTTTTTTGATCTTATGCGTTGCGCGATGGAGGCCAAAAATCATCTATTTTTAATATTGTCCTTTTTTTTATTCAACAAGAAAACCACCACCAACTTCAATGCACTTTGTAATCGTCTTTTAAATTAATCGTAAGCAGAACGAATCATTGATTTACTTCTGCGATACCTTCAATTATTCTGTTTTAACATTTCAATATAATGGTTGTTAACCTTTATAAACTTTTTCTTTTAAAAGTCCCCAAAATAGTAATCACATGCCGTTAGATCAGGTGACCGAGCCGGCCAGTGAATGGGACCAATCCACCTATCCATTTTTGAAGAAAATATTTATGAAACCAATTTCAAACCTGCGGTGATGGAATCGGGGAACATCAGTCTTGCTGAAAATAGACTTTGAGTCTGCATTCAAAATTTTCTTCTCTGTATTCTGACCAAAAGTAAGTATGAATCAATTTTTTTATAATTGCACGCCATACGTTTACTCTTTTGGATTTTTACCTATTTGTAGGTAATGTAAAATTTGGATTGTCTTGCTCCTATTAGCGACAATTTTGGGATGACACTACGCGATTCGTGTTAAAGGTAGACTCGTCTGATAATTTTTTTTTTATAAAACACTGTCTCCCAAAATTCTTGCATCGATATACAAACAAATGTCTAAACAACGTGCATCATCACCTTCCAGAGTATGAATTTTTTTTAAATTTGCAAGCTTGAAACTTATTTTCTTCTAAAACTCTATGCATTTCAGATTTGCTTGTGTTAATTTGCTCGAATCTTTTCGACTTTTCTGTTATTGTGTCGAAAACTAGAATGTCGTTACATCATCTTCATTGCGGTATTTTTAGGCTTTTTTAGATTTTTTTGCATCTTCAGTAATTTTATATTTTCGCAATAATTTTTACAAAACTGTCGATTACTATTAACAATAGGATATTTTTCTTGAAATAATTCAATCACATGTCAATAGAAAATGTCCCATATATCATAATATTTAACTAATTTGTCTAACTAAGCAGCAAAATTGTAGATTGACTGCCGCTGCGAGGAATTACAGCCAGGGCCAGGAATATTTTGCTGCTGAATTGAACATATAATTTTTTTCGCCAATTGTTTAAATATATTTTAAAATATTTAAATTATTTACAATTCCCATAATCTCTTTATTTTTTTGTGAAAAATCCAATAAATTCATTCATTCATTAAAAATCGCAGTTGTTGGGTAGTGGTTACTATGGAAATATATGTCAATAGTCACCGTAATCATTCTTCGGCTGCAGTACTTATCGGGCGTAGACACTGCCTTCCGAAATACCATGGTGGTGCACAATAGCATAGAATATGAATCTTGGTTTAAATCGTCACTCCACACATCCTACAAATAGGATCAACCGCATTGTATGCAGGTGCTTGTTCAAAGGACAGTTATCAGGTCTACAATCCGTCTCAATCTTTCTCTATCGAGTCCAATCAGCCACTTAACGGTGGAGTCAATTGTCAATTTATATATGGAGCCTCCACTGTCTCATTCCAATAGTTGTTAAACTGTGCCATAGCCCAGTCTTGCAGCTCTGATTGTATCAGACGTTATTATTATTTATTTTTATTTACTTTATTACTATCCCTATCGACTGAGCCACCCGGTATAGTTATTTTATGGTTATTAAAGGAAGCACAGTAATTACTCTTACGCAGTAGGCTATGACTGATGATACTATGACAACATTGGTTGCGTTCATCACGGTGAGCGATCAGGTAGCGCTCACTGATCATTTTACATGAACGGCATTTGTTCGACTGATAACAGGTGATCTGCAGCCATTTTATGTAGAAAAATAATTGTATGATACATGATCCGTGAGAGAAACTGATAATTTTAAAAGAAAAAAACGTACCAATAGAGCAAACGAAAATGAAGTACGTCATATTTTGAATTTTTTTAATGGTAATTTTACTATAATTTATTTCATCAAAATTAAAAGTCAAAACAAAATTTAAAGTTTTTATTACCTCGTCGTATTACTACTAGATTTACTGTAAAACAAAGCCTCTGTGTACAGCAGAGATTTTCAATAGACAAAATAGACATTCGTGGGAGAAAAGAAAATCAACGACAAAGAAAAGTTGTTAAAATTAAAAAACCCCGAGCTTTTAGAGGAACACTTTCTAATGAGGAACGTAATGAAGTAATTTGGAAGCAGGACGGAGCGACAGTTATTGAGCATTTAAATGGTCAATTTGACATTTGGATTGGTAATGGCGGATCAATTTGATGGCCACCAAATAGCCCTGATTTAACACCTTCGGATGCATTTTTGCGGCAAAATGAATTATGATTTTAATCACAATGTTGAAATAATTAAAACTAAAATAAGGGGAAACAATTTACGAATTAAATAGGGACAATAATTGTTTAAATAATTTAATAAAGAGGTATGAACTTTGTATTTTAAATAATGGTGGCTATTTTGAACAATTTTAATAGTTGATTAACCTAATGCTGACGCTGTTGTAAATTTTTCAGCTATAATGTCCCAAGGACGTTGATAATACGAAATAATTTTATCACAGTTTCCGAAAGCACGTTGCTTGGTAATATCCCGACGCCGAAGGCGTTGTTATTTTTTGTTATAAAATAATGTTCATCTCAGGATTTTATTTTTATTCTTATACCATATCAAACTTTTTTGCTTCTGTGTAACCCATTTTGATCAAATAATAATACGAAATGTCAACCAGTAGCAATGTTGTTATAGTATCATCAGTCATAGCCTGCTGCGTAAGAGTAAGAGTAATTACTGCGCTCCCTTCAATAAAATACCTCAAAATGCCTAGATGCATGTTTGGAGAATATGTAATGTCCGACATGTCAAGAAATATTACAGGTAGGGAAAATCAGGGGAAAAAGATCTAGAAGAATATGTAAAAACATACAGGGTTTTCCATTTAAAAGTTTCATTGTTATATCACGTGACCTATGCACGCAATTGTTTCTTTAATTGCATTTAAAATAAATATACTCAACCCCACAACTTTTATACGAAACTTTTTTTATTTTCAATAATAACAGAAATAAAGGGGGGGGGGGGTCAATATATAATGTATAATCCCATACATATAGGAGATGGGCACAGTGAAAATATTTTCTTTCTCTTCGAAATTAACAAATTGACGTTTTTACAGCCACTATATTGTCTGTTGGATAGCTGCAATAAAAGAAATAAAGCGTGAAGAACAATAGATTATATCTTGACAACTCTGCTGACGCATTTCTATTTATTAATAAGATTCCCGAACTGTGATTATTGCCAAGTAATAGTTGAAAGTATCTAATTAAAAGGTTCCGCTAATCAAAAGACTTAACTCTTAATTGTCTGTGTTTTAATTTCTCTAATGATAGATAACGTATGGATTAGCTATCAACTTTACATGTAATTACTCCGTCATAATCAGATTGATTAATTATCGCGCCACCTTTATATTTCAAAAATATATTTATTATTAATTGAATTAGGCGTCTTTAACATCACGAAATAACCATTTTTCAACTACGTGTGCCTAATACCACACACAAAAGTTAATCACTATTTACCTTCCAAAAAACATAACTTACAGGAGATTAACCTTTTAAAGAGTCCATTTTACAAGCCTTAAGAAACTTAACTAATAAACATGTACTTAATAATGTAACACATTATTACTTTGTTCTTCATTACCCTCAGGCGTCTGTTGGTTAATGGGTACGCACGAAACTTTCCTCTGCTTTTTAAAAGCGTAAAATGCCGCAGGAACTTCGGGTGGAATATCAATCAAAAAGTTTAAAAATTTTCGTCTTAAACTTTGTAGATAATATCATTCTGCTTCCTATCTTCTAATTGAGTTTTAATCACTGGTTTTACTTATTTAAATACAGACACGATCTCATTTTAATAAAGTTGTCATTGGAGAAATTGAGATATTTTCTAGTAGATATTTAAATGCGGAAATATGTAAGCAGCTTTAGCAGTCAATTGAATGGCTGCATTAATTTTATTATTTTAATTTGGTTTATGTATAAGAGTAAGTACTCTGAGCAGTTTTGGATTGATCGGTCCAATGCTTCTTGTAAAAAACAATTTATTTTTCGACACTGAAATTTTCTGCTAGTTTTCCTATTATTTCCGGTCTTGCAATCGTATCGCAGAAATAAAAATACCATATTGTTCGTAATAAAACTTTGAATAAGACTAGTCCCATGAAAAAAATTGTTGATCATTTGTTAATTTGTAAAAAATAAAAACCACCAAAAATTGCCTCGGAAATGATTAAATTATTAAAATCTCCGCTTGGTTCCCCTACTTTCAACTAAACTTGTTCAATGTAATGTTTATGGAGTTTTAAATATTTTGTCCTAATAAAATAGGGCGCTTTTTGTAGGTTAAAAATCCAACCAATAAATAGCGGCCCATTTTTTATTTATCAACAATATTGGGACATCGTTTGCGTGAATTTTTAAGTGTGTGGATACAGCATTAAAAATGAAAATAAACTTAAAAAGCTTGCAACGAAGCAAATTTTTGTAAGAATAGTTGCACCTATATATTCTATTATGCTTCTATTATTATGCTCTTCGCAAAAACGAAGAGAATATTGCATTTGATCGGCACATTTCTAAAACCGGAAATATCGGTCGTAGAGAAAAAATTTTCATATCATTGTGTTAGTGAACGAATTCTGAACAACTTTCAAAATGTCCGTCTGTCTGTCCGTCTGTCCGTCCGTCACGTTTCTTGTAAGCACGATAACTTAAGAAAGAAAAGTACGATTGTATTGAAATTTTGAAAGTAAGTTAGCGTTAACTAGAGGCAGAACCCTATTGTTTTTTGAAAAAATCAATCAATAAATAAAAAAGTTATTAATCATTTAAATAAAAAAAAAATTTTTTCAAAATTTCTGTCATTTGTGCGTAAATAGAAATCTTTCGAAAGGTTATTCTCTATAATTTTTTTTTGTTTTTACATTTTACCAATATATATATTTCATAATAATGTATCTAATCCGTTGAAATATAATTCTTGAATGATATTCATTTTCAAGTTTTCTAGTAAGATGAGATAGCCCAATGGCTAAAGCATTTTAGTCGGGGAGCCCTCCCTAGCTGTACGTGCACCCCGCCGCCCGATCCTTTGGGACAATATTTTTCATAAAGATTGAAGCCTGAGGAACAATTTAAGACATATTCTAAAAAAGAAAACTGGCTGTACTTTCAAAATGGCGGCCATATATTAAAAAAAACTGTTGCCAATGTTGTTTTTGTCATTTAACACAAAAACTAAAAAAGATGGACAAAAACTTTCTTCATAAAAAACAACGTGCATAAAATTTTCTACAATTTTGTGTCTATACAATATTTTGATAGGAGTTACCATTTTCCAGATAAATGAGTCCAAAATTAAGAAAACATGGAAATTCATATATCAGTAAATCACTTAGAGGAAATAACTGTGACAATTATTGTAAGGCGTATAATATAACTTTATATTATTAACATAAAAATTAAATAAAATAAACTGAAAAAAATTAATAATAATAATAATATTATAATTTGCAGACATTTATCTCGAAAACGGTAACAGTGATATCTGGAAAACGGTAACTCCTATCCAAATATTGTATAGGAACAAAATTGTAGAAAATTTATTGCACTTTGTTTTTTGTACAGAAAGTTTTTCTCCATCTTTTTTAGTTTTTGTGTTAAATGACCAAAAACAATATTTGCATTTTTTTTAAACGGACGCCATTTTGAAAGTACAGCCAGCTTTTTTTAGGACATGTCTTAAATTGTTCCTTAGGCTTTAATCTTTATGAAAAACATTGTCCCCAAGGATCGGGGGGGTGCACGGACACTCAGGGTGGGCTCCCGTAGTATTTGCCTTGCAATCTGAAGGTCTCATGTTCGATCCCTCACATGTTGATTTTTTTTTCATATATTTTTTTTCCACAACAAAGTTGGTATCACAAAATTTAGAATGTCCAAAAAATAACATTATTTACAAGAAAAATGCGAAGAGTATTCTATAGAATGTATAACAATTACATAAAAAGCTCAGTAAATCAGCGAAGAGTATAATGCTTCCACTAGTTTATTATCTTGTAAAACCATAGGCGATTAGTTTTTTAAGTATTTTTCGAATAATAATTATGCGACGAGCAGGCCATCGAGGTATAAATGCCGCCGATTAGTAAACACCACTATACACCTCGCGCAATCGTTTTTTTTTTTTTTTTTCGAAAACGGCAAACCTAAATTCAGTCCAGGCTCAACCGCTCGTATATACAGATGTGAGTAAGATAGGCTCTGCAATCATCGCGTCAGCCACCAGAGTAAGTTGAAACTATTCTAAGTGACTTAGAAAAATTCAAAACGCGTCGTGTTGAAAATATTCAGTGAAATATCATTAGGTACTACTATGCATCGCGACCGCCAGACCGAAGAAGGCGTATTCGGCAGGAAGCAATTAAGCGAGAGCGACAAATTTCCTGAGTACAGCGAGACATCATAATAGGAAATTTTTCAAGTCCGTAACCATCACAACTGATGCGCAGAAGACCTATGAATTCTCCCACTCTGTACCGTGTCCTAGCAGCAGTCCTAGCCGCTAGTAGTGATGGGCGATATCGTGATTTTTCAATCACAACGTAAATCGTTACTGTGATTTTCTTATATCAGTGAATTTAAAACGTGATGTGATCACGACTTTCATAATACGACGTACGGGAGAAATTGTTAATCGTTCCCTAAGCGCCGATAGACGTGAATGGTGAATTAGCTACTTTGGTAATCCCGTGCTGCCACAGATATGCATAATATGTATAATATATATATTATGATTTGTTTATCCAAATAACTTGATGTAAGGATTGGTAATAAAGCAAAAGCACTAAGTTTTCAATGGAACTTGATAATAGGATATTTTTGTAAAGTTGTACAACCATTAACATTTCGGAAAAGCATCAATAAATTTCCTGTTTATATTTATGTTTATTTTACATGAATTTTTATTAATTTAAAATGGTAAATTTATTTTTTAATGTTATTTTTTTTTGTTGTTTTATAATATATAAGGATGTTTTTTAAAAATGTCTTCATTTGTTTATTGTCGAATTCCATATTTTTATTCATATTTCATGCCGAAACGTAAAAGCTCAATATATGCAATAAAATTGCTAGTATATTTAATCATATAAAATATTTTTACGAGTAGTTAGTTACTTCTGGTATTATAAAACAAAAATGTTCCGTCATGATCCTGCCCCCAATCGCCACATCGCATCGCCAGTCAATAAAAGACACGCATACAGATATTTATATAAATATCTAAATAGTGTGAAATGCGTATCTAACGACGCTAAGGCACGGGATCGCTTGCTTTACGTGTTAATACATACGGCCGCAGACGATAATCGACTCAAAGTAAATATCGTGAAAGATATATTGGCAAGAGCACGACAAGAGAACGAAATCGGAAAGTCGTGATCACGTCACGCTTTTCTGCCAACTTTACTAACAGTCGTTACCTGTGATTTCTTAATATCAGTGATTAAATCACAGTTCGTGATATATCGCCCATCACTAGCCGCTAGCCAATAATCAGTTGTGACCGACAGCTCGAGAGGAACAGACGTGGCTAGTAAGTAAACCGAAGGAAGTAAGTGGAGTTGAAAAAGTCCGTCACCGCTCAAGTTAACAAACCGTGCTAGGGAATCCACCATTATCAACTGGTGCGCAGAGATTCCTGAGTTCTTCCACTCTGCAACCTGTTAATTTGTTCTAGCAGCCGTCCGAGTCACGAATCCGAAGAGACAGGCCCCCAACCAGTGACCGCTGAAGACAGACGTGCCCAGGAAAAGTAAGTAACAAGAGTAAGTTAGTAATTTGCTTTGAAAATATTTGTTGATTTGCTTTCGCATTCCTGGTATCCAGGCACTGTATGTAACATCACCGTTTTCACTGCATGTTCTGCCAATCCACCATCTCCTGTCATACCGCTCCGATAACCATATATTCGTGCCACAAGATCATAGCTAACGCCGTAATATCATTTTGATTCCGCCTGCCGTACCTTGAGTTCTAGTTTCAGTCATAGTAATAAGGGTGTTATTAATCTGTAGAATTTGGTAGTAATAAAGACTATTGTATTCCGAATTGTGTGTTTTATTGCTTTATGTGTGAAAATGTCTAATTTCCCCTTTTGACCCAATAGACGTTTCCGTTCTTCCACTTGTTATTCAAGCCGTGCTTCACTGGCTTTGAAGGTAGTGGCGTTCCTCTACTTGATTAGGAACTGGCGCCCAAACAGCCGTAAATATTTCTTCTAGTTGGATCATCTTGAGTTTGCTTTTGAAAAGTTGAGGATATGTACTTTGTGCTTTCATACTTATATTTTTCTTAACAGCATTTAACAGCATCATCAGTACCCACAGTGGGCTAGAACCACCTTTAAATGAAATATGCATGCACTCCCCCAATTCCTACGGGAAATGGTAGCTTTATCTGTCCCGAAACAATTCCCGTAAAATCTGAAATCATTCCCTTGGCCGTTTTCTAGAAAATTTGCTTTTATTTTTTTTTTGAGAACTAATTTTTTGCATTGATAAAAACAAGAATCTACTACATTTTTGAAGCCTCTGAATACCCGGACATATTTCAAAAAACCTATCAGTTAAGTATCAGTTATCTTCTTCAATCCGTGATTCTTACGTTTATAAAATAGACAAAGACAATATCTATTTTCATCGTGCGTTCTTGCATGATTTGCATTGCATTTGCATTTTGCATGATTTCTTTGATTTTAATCATGGTCACAGAAAATTTTCACTCTTGGAGTCTTGGATTGTTTGCCTAGTGAAGTCCAAAGAGTAACTGACCGAGCGACGCCAGTATTCTTTGGCAGTGATGACGGTCTCAGATATCTAAGGTCGAGCAGGACTACTGCTCTTTACCCTAGTATATCGCTGTAGACCTGGGCCGGCCTCGTACGGGGTGGGCGAGCTTACTTTACATTAACCCCACTCACAAATGTGAGCGGTGTGGATGATTTCGGCCCACCTCCCCGGGTCCTAGCCTGTTGGACCTTGCTGGATAAGGCCTTTATCTTCTGGCGCTCTTCTGTCTTGATGATCTTTCTTCGCCAGCTTGTCACCCCCGGGGTAGTCATCTGTCTGTTCGGAAACTTTGGGTTACTTTTGGCTGGGATTGACTGCCGGTATATAGAATGTCAATTGACATCCAGCCATCCCGATCATCGGTTAGATAGGAATGAGCTATGTAGCTCGAGGAAGTGCAGACCTAAGTGCTTTGGTAGCACTTTCGATCTTCACGGAGCTAAGTGACTACAGGTACTGGATGGCATTTCGTCCGGTACCTGCAGGGTAGTGGGTGGGTGGTTGGGTTATCGTCATGTCTCTTCTGTGGGTTGTCTTCGTCGGCGGTGGTACAGTTCTCATACTCACCCGTTATCTGACTGAGCGAATGGAAAGTCTACTCAGATGGCTAATAGAGGCGCTCGGATTTCCCTATAGTAAATCCAGTTACGCAAATAGTAATGTTATTCATTGGTTACGGATATATTGATAGACAAAAACTGCTGTCATTCAAAATAACATAGGAATAGATCTAATGATTTTGTCTAAATTGACTACTTGGAAAGTTTATATAACTCGATTATTATCAAAACGTCTGGAGTTGTCGAGCATGAAGGTTTCTTGTATGTTATTTCCCCAAACTTGACTTAAGTTGAAATTTGCAATGGAATGTTCAATTTTACTTTCTTGATTGACATTTTTAACAATCTTATCAACGCAAAAAATCAGTTTTCAAAAAATAAAAAAATTAAAAGTGAATTTTCTAGAAAACGGCCAAGGGAATGATTTTAGATTTTACGCTACCATTTCCCGTAGGAATTGAGAGAGTGCATTCGTATTTCATTTAAAGGTGGTTCTAGCCTACTGTGTACCATAAATAGTTTCATAAACTTCAATCGTTTTGCGGTTTCTGTGCATTTTTGACGTTTTTTGAAGATATTTTAATTTTTTTAGGCAGAATGTGCTTAATTATTATTATTATTAAGAACGCAAGCGGATATCGAAATCTGCTGCAGTACTTTGGCCTGTCGGACCATTGTACATTCGCGACGTATAGGATACCTTAGAAGAGGCCAGTGCTTTCCACAGAGGACGGCAGTCTGTTCCAAGGTAGATTCCGTAGTTTCTCTGGATGCAAGAATTGCCTCTCGAGGTGCCTATTCCTTCACGATCCTAGTGGAGCGCAACTCCATAGGATATGAGTAATTGTTTCATCCTCCACTCCACACATTAGACAAATAGGATCATTTCTCAATCCCATTGTATGTTGGTGTTTGTTCAGAGGACAGTGTCCCGTTATTAGGCCCACCATCCATCTCATTTTTTCCCTATCGAGCTCAAGCAACCACTTTGCGGTAGAGGCAGCCGAAGACCCCTTTATGTGGAGCCTCGACTGCCTCATTCTGGGGACCGGAGCCCAATTGTTGTTGAACTGTGACGCAGTTCTGCATGAATCGGACTCCTTGGCAGACCGGAGACTGGCTCAGGGCCAGGAAAGGGAGTTTTCGCTCCCTCTCTCGCCAGACTATCTGCTTCTTCATTGCCTCCTAGATCACTGTGTCCGTGCATCCATATGAGTTTAACCGAGTTGCGTTCACAGAGCTCAGTTAAAATATTTTGGCAGTTCAGCACCAGCCTAGAGCCTTGTTTTATGCTATGTTTGTCTGCGGAACCTCTGCTTGCGCACAGTAGTATGGTATATACTTCTGCTTGGAACACACTGGGGTACCTACCAAGTGGCACCGAATACGAGTCCTTGGTTTGCATCTGTGTATGCCTGCGCTCGAATGTGTATAATGTACCACTCCTGTTTTTACAGACATCAATCTTAGATTCCTAAGCTTTCGAAAGTAAGTTGATACAATGTGCACGGCATTAATAAAAAAGAGATATACGTGAGCGTGGAAATCGAAATGGCGGTAGTGTCGGCTCGTTAATTTAACGCCATTGCTATGTTTTTACACGAAATTTTTGTACGACAAAGTGGAGAAATAAATTATTTAGTGCTGATGATGATTGCGCAAAATTTGTTGCAGATAAGACGTATGTTTACACCCAAGAGAGTACTAACTATTCTTTTCAGAGAAAGTGCTTTTCATTGCATAAATCTATGATGCTATATAGTTAGCACTATAGAGTATATATTAGACATATTCTGGATTATTTCGCCTGTTTCAAAAATAATGATGTGAATATATTGACTCATATACATATTAAAAAAAGATGCGCATTATATCAAAAAGTGGCTTATGCCTGAGGACCTCAATATAATTGATAAAGGTTTTCGTGTATCTTTGGAACTCCTCGAAGAAATAGGCCTGACTGCCAAGATAACAAGCTTTCTGTATAAACAAAATCAATTCCTAGATGAGAAAGCTAATGGAAATAGACTAGTCACCAAAATTCGCTGTGAGGTGGTGGCTGTTACTACGCAGTTAAAAATCTGGAAAGCCTTGTGCAGCCAAATAGTCAGATTCCTTATATTGGTGTCTACGTGCTGATTGTTTGCGCGCTTCTTAATGCTTTTCATCCACCTAGAATCCAGAATGCTGAAGATGAGGAAGTAGTTGCAAAAAGAATATTATTTTAAGATATTGACTTGAAATTTGGTACACATATGTACTTTAACAAGATCTGGAACTAGATTATATTTTCATCTTGTTCCGTCGAAGGGTTTGGGGGGTAAATTGAGGTAATTTTGGGATAAATAGGTAAATCAAGCAGGTAAGTCCATAAAATTGGTATTTGGTATATGTATGTTATAGGAACCATCCAGGCTCGAATCTGGACCAAATGTATGTTATTTTGCTAAAGATTTCTATGATTAGCAGACTGTAATTTCTAAAATCTCAGTATTTGACTATAATAGTAAAACTCACCGTTCAGTCGAAATCCTGGTGGTTGCAATTTGATAAATGCCGGAGATTGAAGGAAATCAGGAAAAGGAAATTTTAAGGTAAAGACGAGGAATCGGCAATATTCGAAGAATTATCGCACGACACAATACTATTCAAGTAATTGCTATGTTTAACTATATTTAACTATATGAGAAAATGGTTTTACTTATATCAAAAAATGAAATTTTGTCTAACACCTTTTAGAAACTTCTTTAACTATCTATCTATCTATAATGTGTAATGGCTCACTGGTAGCAGTATCAGTAGTCCACTTTTTGTTGCCCTTTTTGCATGGGAGAATAAAATTCCTGTATAAATGATAGAGTTTATCATTTATTCACTGCCAGGTAATTTGGGTTGCCTATATCATTTTAAGTTCAAATAAAATAAAGAGCGGCGCAAACATTCCCCCCGGGCTGAACTAAGTTTCGGAATGATAAAATAAGATAAATGAAAAATCTATGCTAAAACTACTATTTACAAACATTATTACTATTACTACTAGTTACAAACTAAAATAATGAAAATTTATTGCAAGGGCAAAGGGCAGACCTTAATGACAGGTCTCCTATAGATTCCATTTTTAGTACGAACATCAACTACTCTAATAACGTGATCGCGTCCAGGATAGACTTGATCGTTAATACCTAAAGGCCATTGAAGAGGCGGTGTATTTGGTTGTTCCAGGACAACAATGGTACCTATTTGACAGGATTACTATCAGTATTCCAACGTTGTCGAGTCTGTAATGTAGTGAGATACTCTAAATGCCATCTTTTCCAAAAATCTTGGACCATTCGGTCAATCATTTGGAACCTATTAAATCTATTAATATTTTGATCAGTGAGATCAGAAGCGGGAATATTGGTGGCGGGAGTTAGAGTCAAAAAATGTGAAGGTGTCAAAGCTATAGGGTCTACAGGATCAGAACTAAGTACACATAAAGGACGTGAATTCAAAAGACTTTCAATTTGAACGAGTAGAGTATTAAACTCCTCATAAGTCAATAGCTGATCGTGTATTACTTTGTACAAATGGGTTTTAACGGACCTTACATTAGATTCCCAAAGACCACCCATATGTGGTGCACCTGGAGGTATCAGTTTCCATTGAATTCCTTTGGTAGCTAATTCATTAAATATTGTATTATTATATTTCGGAGATAGTATGAATTGATAAAGTTCATCCAAAACTGCCTTTGCGCCTATAAAATTGGTACCATTATCAGAATACATCTCCGAAATCGCTCCACGTCTAGCAATAAACCGTTTGAAGGCTTGAAGAAAATTTGGTGTGGACAAATCAGTAACAAGCTCAAGATGCACTGCTTTGGTTGCCATGCATATAAACAAACAAATATATGCTTTGGCAGGACGAACTCCTCGTTTACGATAAGGAATTAACTGTATAGGACCAGCATAGTCACATCCAGTACGTAAGAATGCCTTGGCTTGTTCGACTCTAAAACTAGGAAGATTTCTCATCACGGGAATCTGTAGTTTTGGGTTTAATCTAAAACAACTATTGCATTGTTGGATTCTGTATCTAACGACACTACGAGCTGAGAGAATTCAATAGCGTAATCTAAGCAAAGAAAGAACTAGGTGGGGGCCAGTGTGAAGGTTGATGCTATGATAATGGTCTATAAGAAGTTCTACTAAATGATCATTTTTTGGAAGTAATATAGGATGCCGTCCATCAAAATTTAAATTAGCATGAGCTAGCCTACCTCAAATTCTAATTATATCGTCTTTCAAGAAAGGACGTAAATGTTTTAAAGATTTTGGAATAGTGTTTTTCTTGAGTGAAGCTATCTCCGAGTGAAAATGTCTACGTTGAACTATTTTAATCAATGTACTTTCAGCCACATTTAAGTCGGAAACTGAAATTGAAGAAGCTATTGGCAACAATTTTAGGAATCTAAGGACATAAACAGTCGATCTCAATAGTTTGATCCACTTCGAGTTACGCATAATTAGTGTATAAAGTGGATTGTCGATATTTTCGGCTACTACTAAGGAAATTACCTTGCACTCTGGTAGATTTTCTTGTGAACGTGCTACGCTAATTGGCCACTCATCGGAATCTAATTTTAACCATTCAGGGCCACTTTTCCAAGAAGTGTTAGCTATAAATTGAGAAAGAGTTAAACCTCTAGACCAACAGT
The DNA here is from genome assembly GCA_936432065.2 of Rutpela maculata. NCBI lineage: Eukaryota > Metazoa > Arthropoda > Insecta > Coleoptera > Cerambycidae > Rutpela > Rutpela maculata. The sequence continues at coordinate 136,161,544 of OW386285.2, read as the reverse complement.
CGCTGATATTGTTTTTTCCATTTACATGAAACCACGAACTAGACTTGGTTAAGGACTGGATTTGGGCCACCCGATTTGATACGAAAGTTTGTAATTTGGATGGATGGGATGCAATCCAATTAAGTGTGACAGTAGAATCGGATAATGCAAAAATATGGGTAATATTTAAACGAGATCCATAACAATTTACAATAAAATCAAGAAGTTTAGCGAGCAAGTGTGCCGCACACAACTCTAATCTAGGAATAGAGATAACTTTCATCGGAGAAACTTTTGACTTGGCACAGAGAAGATGTACCTGAACTTCTCCACTTGAATTTGTACTACGAAGATAGACGACAGCGCCGTAAGAAGTTAAACATGCATCTACGAAACCTACTAAAACTATGGGCTGTTTCAATGCAACACCTATATGTCGAGGGAGAGTAAATTCTAAGAGATGAGGTAATCCAATAGAAAATTGATTCCAACGATTTACTATATCAGGAGGGCATGGCTCATCCCAATCTAGCTGAGATATCCAGCAATCTTTAATCCAAATTTTTGCTAACAAGGCAACAGGGGCTAGGAATCCTAAAGGATCATAACAACGAGCAACAGTTGATAAAATATTACGCTTGGTACAAGGTTTATCAGATAAATCAAAAGAAAATGACAACAAATCAGAATTCGGATGCCATTGTAAACCTAGTACTTTAAGGGTATCGGTTTCAAAGTTCACCACGTCGGTGGTTCGAGCCTCTACCGGAATTTCTTCTAGTAACTGTTTTGAATTGGTCGCACATTTAACTAGTTGGAAACCTCCGTTACGAAATAATTCGACCAATTGACGATATAAAACAATAGCAAAGCTATCCGAAGACACACTCAATATAAGATCATCTACATACATGTCTCTTTTAACTACTTCAGAAGCTAGAGGGAATGAGATTTTTTCATCGTCAGCTAATTGGCGTACAGTACGCAGTGCTAGAAATGGTGAGGTTTTGACCCCAAAAGAAACAGTGTTCAATTGATAAATTTCGATGGGCTCATGAGGAGAGAATCTCCAAAGAATTCTTTGAAATCTCCGATGATCTTCTCTTAAATTGATTTGTCTATACATCTGTCGAATGTCCGCAGTGAAAGCTACTTTAAATAACCTAAAATTTAAAAACATCGTGCAAACATCTGATTGTAATTTTGGACCAGTGTATAGTAAATCATTCAATGAATAAAGAGAGTTCGTCTTGCACGAACCATCGAAGACAATCCGGACTGGAGTTGTAAGAGAATCTTTCTTAAAGACTGCGTGGTGAGGAATGAAATATTGTGCGGAAGAACTACAATTTTCTACGACTTTGGACATGTGACCTTGAATTAAATAATCTCGTATTATTTCCGCATATTGCTTTCTAAGAGTGGGATTAGTAAATAACCTTTTTTCTAATGACAAAAATCTTTGAAGAGCTATAGTATATGAATCTCCTAAAAAAGAACTATCAATTTTGAAAGGTAGTGCTACTGTATACCTTCCGGAAATGTCCCGGCTACAAGTACTTTTGAAGATTTTCTCACATTCCACATCGTCGGGATCTACTATGACCGAATTTGGTAAATCTTCAACTTCCCAGAATTTCTTAACTAACTTTTCGATAGGGGGTTCTAAACTAATACAAAAACTATGGGTAGTAATAGATGGAGATAAAATGGGAGCTGAGCCCATTACAACAAATCCTAAAGTGGTTTCAATTGCTACTGGAGTATTTGGGGGACCTACTATGCGTTTTTCACCCATCAACTGAGCAAATAAACTTGCCCCGAGAATTCCATCAATTTTTTGCGGAAAATAAAAATCACTATCAGCCAAGGGCAGTGAAATCAAATGAGAAAGAGTACCTAAATCAACCTGGGTAGGAGGTAGTTGCTCTGCAATTTTGTCAACTACCAGTACCTCTACAGGATATCTTTTGGTTGCATCAAATTGAGAAATGACTATTATATTTGAACATCCATGTACAGAACTACTAACAGAACCAATTCCATAAACATGCGAATGATATTTTGACATGGAAAGTTTCAACCGTCGACTAAATTCTAAAGAAAGAAAATTTGCTTGGCTACCACTATCAATTAGAAAGCGGGCTTCATGAAAATTACCAAAACCATCTAATACATGTACCTTAGCTGTAGACAATAACACAGTATTGTTACCAGAAGGGTTATGATTATGTGTAATAGAACAACAATTTACTAATGGGGGCAGTGGGTGATCACTGGAAAGACTACTACCTTTGTTCAAGCTAGAGGAGGGTCCGGCTATAGAACTTTCATTTACCTCCGAATTACCAACTATTGTCCGATCTGACTTATCTCCACTATTGTATGGATTTTGTATGTTTTGCCGAGGCGATTTAAAATGTAACAAGCTATGATGTTTAAGATGGCAAATTTTACAAGTATAACTACTTTTACAGTTGATGACTTTGTGTGAGGATAAACAATTTAAACATAAATTATTGTTTCGAACAAGTTGATAACGTTCCTCAGGGGATAATTCTAAAAATTTAGGACATTTAAGAATTGAGTGCAAATTGACTTTACAGATAACACATTTAAAATTCATATTATCTTGAACCATAAAAGAATGAGTTGCTCTTGATCTGCTATTACTATTCGAAGTATTGCTACTATGGAGAATTGAACTATGTCTATTGCTACTACCACTCGGTTTATGAATACTACTAGTTCTATTACAAATTCTTGCCTGCTCTTTTACAAAATTGACTATATCTTCATATGAAGGCATTTCAGAATTCCTTCTAGCGTTTTCAAATAATCGCTGTGTTTCAGGATTAAGTTTCTGAAATGCTAAATATGCGAATATATAATCAGCCAAATTTGGAATATTTAATTTCGACAAAGCCGTTACCGCAGGGTGAAATTTTTCTAAAAATAAATTTAAAGTATTCGCATTTTCAATTTGGGCTTGTTTAAAATTAAACAATTGATCTAAAAATGTATTAGCTATAATGCGTTTGTCTTCAAATTTATCTGTAAGCGCTTTAAAAATAATTCGATAATTATCACCGGTGGGAGCAATGCCTGAACAGACAGACAGCGCACTACCACTCAGGCAGCCTATCAAATAATGAACTCTATCTATGTCAGTTAAATCTGTGTTGTTATGTATCATATTATTGTAACATTCTATAAACAAAGGCCAATCTTTAACATCACCATTAAATTTCGGAAGTGGTAATTCTGGCAACTTACGTGTAGACCTACGAATCTGATGGGATGGTTGTGAATTATTCGAACTATTACTACTACTACTAGCATTTAACCTTTTTGCTACATGTTGTATATGACATATTAATTCGTCAAATGTGTCTAATATTTGATAACTCGGAACAAATTCATCATTTAGCTCATATTCTAGCGTATTTATTTGATCTGAAATATCTAAAAATTTTGTTTTAGTTGTTTCCAAAGTTTCATATCTAAGATTAAACTGATTTACTTTTTCGGGCGTCGAGACGTCCCTACTATTGTCAAATAATCGCTGAATACGAGAAAAATATTGTTCCTTTTTCGCAACTAAAATGGACAATTGCTGCTGCTTTCTTGTGGCCATCCTGTATATAACTACTAAAAATTTTAGGAAAATGCACTATATATAAATAATTTAATCAATTATTGTGAAACGTACTATAAGTAACAAATCAGAAAATGAAATATTTTACATCACTTTTTGAATAAGCAAAAACATAACTCTTGAAAGGAACAAAAAACTAATTATTCAAAAAAACTATGTATTCTTTTTCAAGCACTAGGAAAACCACGAATTTATCTAATTTTATTTTACAACTATTTCAAAATGTGAAAATAGAATTTCTAACTAATTTAATAAAAATGAAAAATACTAAATAGGAACCATCCAGGCTCGAATCTGGACCAAATGTATGTTATTTTGCTAAAGATTTCTATTATTAGCAGACTGTAATTTCTAAAATCTCAGTATTTGACTATAATAGTAAAACTCACCGTTCAGTCGAAATCCTGGTGGTTGCAATTTGATAAATGCCGGAGATTGAAGGAAATCAGGAAAAGGAAACTTTAAGGTAAAGACGAGGAATCGGCAATATTCGAAGAATTATCGCACGACACAATACTATTCAAGTAATTGCTATGTTTAACTATATTTAACTATATGAGAAAATGGTTTTACTTATATCAAAAAATGAAATTTTGTCTAACACCTTTTAGAAACTTCTTTAACTATCTATCTATCTATAATGTCTAATGGCTCACTGGTAGCAGTATCAATAGTCCACTTTTTGTTGCCCTTTTTGCATGGGAGAATAAAATTCCTGTATAAATGATAGAGTTTATCATTTATTCACTGCCAGGTAATTTGGGTTGCCTATATCATTTTAAGTTCAAATAAAATAAAGAGCGGCGCAAACAGTATATACAAGAGAAGCCAAGGCTTCAAAAACATTTTTGGCATTACCACCCCACCACATTATAAAAGGGGACGAAAAAAAATTGTGATTTAGTGTGTGTACAAGGACCAGAAAACTCAAAATATTTTTTTAATTCATCCACCCCCACTACCACCCCCTATCACCACCCCCACCCCACTACCAATGTGAGGTATCGTTTTATAGGTTTTTGGGGTAGAGGATTTCAAATATTATATTATTAAAGTTCCATAAATAATTATTTCCACATACAAAGTTTTTTCGTTGTGAGTGACTTGGATAGAAAATCTGGATGTGGAAGTAGTGATTCTTTGGGTACCGGTTTTTTGCAGATGATTTAAAAATTTATGGTAATACCACTATCCCGGAGGACACAGTCTTATAGTCTTCAAAATGAATTTAACAAAGTAATTGGTCAAGTGTAAATAAAATGAATTTAAATGCTGCGAAGAGTAAAATAGTTCAGTAGAAATGGAGGCGATTTCGTTATCAGATTAATTACCTTGTTCACCTTGAACGGTCTTGTTTTTTTCTGCGGTTTGCGAGGTATATGCTACACATACATGGGTGAGAGGGGCGGGGTATTGATATGATCGACATTTTTTGGGTGAAAGGCTAATTATGTGAACATTAGGCATTTATTATTTACATTATTTATTTAGTTTTACTGGCCGGTGGTATTAGGAAATTTTTCTAGATGTGTATGTACGTAATTGATTTTTATCTTATCAAAAACACATCACTGCTACTTTTGTCCCGTTTAAAAGACCACAATTCCTTTTCTGCGTCATACATGCATAATTACTTTGTAAGAATTTATTTTTGGTTCGTAATTGATTTTATCGTGTGACTAGGAAATTTACGCGGCTTTCGTTCGGCCTCATACTTAATTGTTATGGAAATTTTATATTTTTTAAAAATGCAGCCCGACTGCTGATGTATTCAAAGTAATTAAGGTGTCTTTAACTTACTGTGCTGGTCTATTGAAAATGATACCTCATCTGTTATTATTATCTGCAACTATTTTATTTTTCAACATAATGACCCTGCACCGTGTCCTGTTTTTATGGCTTTCCCGTATTTCCTCTGCCGCGTTATACATGTATAATTACTGTGGAAGAATGCGAATACCTATTATTATGTATTGAGAATTTACATAACTCAAAAATAAAACGATCTGAATGGAAGTTAAACTGATTTCTGTCATTATTATTATTTAACGTTATCGCATATAATGCGATACAATTACAAATTAGATACAACTTTCATACACAATATGAAACAGTGTCGCTGCTATTTCTGTGGTGGTCTATTGAAAATGATACCTTATCTGTTATTATTACCTGCAACTATTTTATTTTTTCAACATAATGACCCTGCACCGTGACCTGTTTTTTTGTGGTTTTCGCACCTACATACCTACGTAGAGAGATAGCCAAAATATAATTAGGTAATATACCAATAGTAAATGTGAGTCTTCCAGCAATTATTATTGTTATTGAGATTTTATCAGCTCGGCGTTATTATTATATTGTATGAGGTTTTTTTATATATTTCCAATGCTGCCATACACTATATAAGATGGGGTTATTATTATTAAAATAACATATTTAAACAGTTCTTTTATTTTAAATTTTTTATTTAATAAACATACAGTAATATATGTATATAGTAACACAATTATTGTTACATAAAAAACATGCGTTGATGGCAGCGTAGTGTGCACTCGTGTTTTAAACAAAATCAGTGGTATTTATCCACGAGTTAAACTCGTTAGACATCCCAAGCCATTTTACGTAAATTTGGTTTTTTCGACGGCGTAAAATTTTCTCTACCAAATATATATTTCTCGCCCTCTGTAATTCTTCCTCGTAAAAACACCCCTCAATTCGGCGCTTATGCATGTCTTCAAGTAGATATGTGGGCGGCTGGACTGTATTTACCTTGACTATCTTGAAGAGCTCTGTGGACCAATTGGCTGTGTAACCTTTATCGAACACGCCTTTGTATCTGCTAATTCTAACCGTATCGCCCACGTGAAATTTAAATTTCAAAGGTACAACTTCAGGTTCAACATATGCACTTATTCGAGTCTCGCTTGTAACACTCGACGGCTTCATTCCTATTGTACGGTGTTTTTTATTATTGTACAGCTCCGTAATCTCGGGTAAAATGTCGAGCCATCTGTATTTCCCTCTAAGCGAGAATTTTTTATACAGCCACCCTTTCAGAGTTCGTATAAAACGTTCCACTATTGCGGCTTTCTTCGTAGGTAGAGTAATGATTGATTCCATATTGACCCATCAGCTTGGTGAAATATTTATTGTAAAACTCTGTCCCGTGATCTGTCTGTATATGCTTTGGCGCATAATTTGACTCGGCGAGGACACTCTCCATTGCTTTTGAAATTTCACGAGCGGTTTTATTTTTAAGAGGCCGAGCCCATACGTATTTGGAATAGCAATCAATTACTATGAATATATATCTAAAACCACGGTTCTCACAGGCGTATGGCTGCATCTCTGCTAAATCAATCTGCCATAAATCTCCATAACTCTTAATCATGGTCTTTCTTCTCTGGAAATTCCGCCTAGCATATTTATGAAGTTTGTCAACAACCTGCCGCTTCTCCGTGCTCACACTCATTATTATTATTATTATTATTATTATTACTATTATTATTTCGTCCACCGAGGAGTGTTTTTTTCTCAATGTGCGTTAACGTCCACCACCGTAAGAATTTCTGCAAGTGACTGTTCTAATTTGCTTATTCTGGCTGTCAAAGCTCCCTCGCTATCATTTTTTTTAAAAGTATTAATTTTATCGATATCTCTGTCGTGAGACTTCTTCATATCAGCAAGCGCCTTGGTAATTTTACTATGTATAAATGTGCTATATAATTCCATCTGCTTCGTTATAAATGTGGTGTACGATTGTTTAATAGCGCTCTCCTGCTCTGCCATAGATTTTGCCAGTGTGGCGTTAATTAACTTGGTTGTCTCGGTCCTACACCTGCTGATATGCCCATCTATATACAGACGCGGTGTGGCATCTCTAGCTTCTTTTGGATCCCCGAGTTTATTCAATATCAAAGTGTCTATCAGCGGTGAGCTTAAAGCCAATGCCCTGGGGACCGCGCTGACCTAATACGTCCGAGAACCGAATGCCTCTACGTCCAAATTTATCGATGGTGTTTCTGTTACTCATTTTTTAATACTGAAGACATGTTAACCATGCACGCATATATGGTTTAAATTTTTACACACATGTCCGCTAACATACTATGCCTTCTTCGCGAAGTTCTGTTATAATGTTCACAACCTCTTCGTCATGACCTGAATGTCCAGCCTGTTTTGAGCTCCACAATAAACGTAATCTATCGACTAGTTCTTTAGGGTTATTCCAATACACATATTCCTTATCTTTCGCGCTGTATTGTTTTTTAGCGGGTATTGATGGCTGCAGTATACCTAGACCCTTTTTGCTGGCTCGGGTTACCATTTTATGCTGTAACGCCGGCTTGATAATTTCACGATATTTTCTAGAGCTGCTTTTATTATATCCGCGTCTTCCGTCATAATTCTTGAACACAGACTTCGTCAGGTTCAATATTTCTCCGTATGCCTGTTTATTTTCATCACTGATGCCCTCTGGACTGGACATGCACGGTGGCAGTTTTAGAAATATTAACTCAAACAATTCACGGTTGCTCTGATAGGTCCCTAACCTTCTATCACCATGCCAGAAGGAAATATCTTTAGAGGGGAACCGAACCTCGGTATAACCCATGCGTAGGTCTCCCGTGGTGAGGTCAACATGCACGCCATAAACGGTATCATATGCAGGGTCGCCGCTTCTTAAACCTTCTACATATTTCATAACAGTATCGCTTATTATTTTTCTCTCGGAATTTCTCGTTAAAAGCCCTGAAGTGCTCACCTGAGGTGTCGGCGTCCCCGCGGAGGATACATGTAGAGGCTCCGCGAGCACGCTTTCGGTTAAAGGGGTCGACGTATGCTTCGCTGTTAGCGGCGATGATGATGAGAACGAATGAGGTGGTGTCTCCATCACAGATCCTTGCATCATCGGCATTGGTACATCATCATCATCGCCGCCGTGTGTTAAAGCCGCAGGTCTTTCCTGTACAGTTAATGCCGAGGCTGAAGACATAGGCGGTGTCTCTATTAAGTGTGACACATCATGCTCCTCGCAATATTTATCAGTTTCAGATGCGGACGAGCTTCCGCTAATACATCTCATAGGGCGTGCTGGTGGTGGTGTGGTGGTGCTTGTGATAGCTGTATGATCTGAATTCGCGTTTTGCTATCGGCTACCTCAGATAGTGCCTTTAAAGGCATCGTTATGGGCTCATAAATTTTTTCAAGGGCCTGCCGACCCTCGATGTGTCTGTTTTTAATAGATTTGAATTTTTTTCTGACGGCGTCTGTCACTTCTGCTAGTTTACGTTTTAAGTTTACTTCCTCGTTATTCATATTGAGCACGGTATCCCCGCCACTCCCTGTCGTACTCGTCATTTTTTTTACGATACACGCTCGCCGATATTCACTATACAAATAAACATATGGGAGTAACTGTCTTACACATATATGTAACTATCTATACCCTTTCTATATCGTCCGTCATGCACATCTCTATCCTTGTCGATGGTTAGAAAACCGTATCGTTCATTCCAGCATGCTGCACACATTTTTTGAAATTCCGCGAATGTCACGTTAGGCGCCACATGGTCGCGAAATATGTGCTGGAGGTTCGTGTCATCCTGTCTGAATATTATTATAAAGTTTGCGTTATCGCGTACCAATTGCTTAGGTGTACGTGAATATGTCTGGGCGAGATAAAAACAGTCGACATTTCGGTGCCGACCCATGCTAAAGTATGATCTAATAACATTTTGTTTTTCGCATATGACATCATCGAAGATGAAAATAGAGTCTGGTCTGGCCTCGCTAGGGTCCATCACCTCGGTGTTATTACTGAATGTGTAATAGCCCAGACCTTTAATCGGTTCTAATACACCACGCAGATACTCATACTTGGGCTGGTTTAATGATTTGGAATATATGTACACATTTGCAAATCGTAACCCTTGAGGGTGTGTAAGTAAAGTAACCATAAGGTTGGTTTTTCCAAAATTCGATGCGCCCGCCATGATACACCGTATAGTCGCGGGGAGTAGTGGTCCATGACGCTGATTATCGACACCAGAGCCCACTCCGCAGCCAAGGCGCTCATCTAAGTTATCCACTACAAATTCCTCCTGCTGCTTTATTACACGCATTGTGCTGCTACTGAAGACTATATGAAAATATATGCATCATACACATCTTATTTAAATGGCGTCTGCCGCGCGATACAGACGTCAGCCGCGCCCGCGCTCAAAGGCTGGCGGTGGCTTTGTTAATACAGTGATAAATAAACTTCCTTTCGAGTTACACTTACCTGCATATCAGTATTGTGGGCCTGGTACCAAATTACAGAAAAGACTAGCACGAGGTGATGGCGGTATAAACCCCCTTGAAGCTGCCTGTAAAGTACATGACATTGCATACACGAATAAGGACTTAGCTGCGCGACATAGGGCAGACTACGAGCTCGAACAGCGTGCCTGGGAGCGCGTTAAGTCTAAAGATGCGGGGTTGAGAGAAAAGGCTGATGCATGGCTAGTTACCAATATAATGAAGGCAAAACGTCACCTGGGTATGGGCTGTAATTCTACATCATTTAAAAGTGAAACTTAGGAGGGCTGTAAAAAAAAGAGGAAAGAAAGAGTAAGAAAAGTTAAGAACGTCAATAAAAAAAACAGGTTTCATTTAAAGCCGACGTGGTTCGTCAGGCATATGAAGCATTACAAAAAGCAGGCGGAGAACGGTTTATAACGGGTGATATGAAGAGGGCTATCGATATCGCATTACAGGCTGCAAAAACATCAGTGAAATCTGCAGGGGGTAGGCAGAAAATTCGAGCGCCACGTATAATACCTATACCGAAGGTAGGTGGCATTTTACCATTACTGCCAATCTTCGCAGGCCTGTCTGCACTGGGGGCCCTAGCCGGAGGTGCCGCCGGGTTGGCAAAGGCTGTCAACGAGGTGAAGAATGGTAGACAGCAGCTGTCAGAGGCACAGCGTCATAATCAAGCTATGGAGGCGATTGCACTAGGTAAGAGTGGTGATGGAATACACCTGAGACTTCATCGTAACGGACTGGGTCTCTACCTTAAACCGTATCCTCATTCAAAAAACTAAAGATCGCCCTGCCCCGCCGAGCTCTCTCAGATGTGGATCTTAACCATTATGCGTTTAACGTACTGAAGATACCTTATTTCCGAGGTGTATTCATGAGGGATACCATGCCAGTAGACGGTCCGTATCATAACGAATCGGCCATTATCAACCTAGACAGCGTGGATGGTAAGGGGACACACTGGGTAGCATATAAAAAACGCAGTTCTCTGGTTAATTACTATGACAGCTTTGGGGATTTATCACCACCTAAAGAGCTAATACGATACTTTAACGGGGTGTCGAAGGGCGTAAAAATATTATATAATTATGATCGTCAACAGAACTTTGACACAGTCTGGTGTGGACATCTGTGTTTAAAGTTTCTATCAGAGAGAGAGAGAGAGAGAGAGAGAGCAAAATAAGACATGAGTTTAAATATAACACCCGAAATGGATCGCGAGAACATTAAAAGAATGGGACAGGCCCTCATCGCATATTCACGTCTACGCAGCCTCACGAAAATGAGTCGTGCCCAGCTGGCGTTTATGCCAAAGGAAGTTATGATTGCATGTGCACCAGATGAAATTGCTCTGGTGTGGGCCAAACTGCCGGAACACCTGCAGAACGATATCGATGTGTTAAAGTATCAATACTGCACAGAACATTGGTCTGATAACGGCGATAGGTCAAATTCGGACATTAATGATGGCCCACCTTCTAAAAAAATATTTTGCTGTTATTGTAAGATGAGTGATGTGAATGTTATGTCCAGTAACGAGGCAGAGGTTTCATTACCAGCCTCTACCGAAAAAAGAAGACTGAACCCACTTAACTGCTGCAGCAGCCAATAAAAACATAATACATACTGCACACTCTGCCAGTCAAACATGTCACACACGTTCACTATATCGAGCTATTCGAGCGTGCTGAGCGCTGATTTCTATCCGCCGATCGAACTGGATAGTCGCGCTAACTATGGATTGGGTTTATTAGGTTTCTATTCCTATAACTCCATATTCAACATTGACGAGAAAAATAACCAGTTCACCTATAAAGCCACTAGTGAGGCAGAGCCTATATGCCACTATTTACCTCCAGGGGCATATGAAATTGATGAAATTCATAAAGCAATACTACACATGTTAAAATCTGATAGGAGCGAAGGTGAAGTACAAGACAGTGAAGATGAGGAGCTATTCTCGCTGCGGGCGAATAATAACACATTAAAGTGTGAAATTCGTTCAAAATATGAGATTGACTTTACTCAGGAGAACTCTATAGGCAAGCTACTAGGATTTGAAGCAGGGCGCTTACAGTCTAATAAGTACCATCAATCTACACACCCCGTCGATATTATGAGAGTCAGAATTATACGTGTGGATTGTAATATAATATATGGTGCCTATTTGAATGGCGAAAGGGCACATACGCTGTTCGAGTTAGACATTGATGTCGAGCCCGGGTACAAGCTGTTGAAGGAGCCCCAAAACATTATTTATATGCCTGTCAGACTTGTGGGACAGCAGTTTATCGAAAACATTACTCTGCGAATCTTGGATGATAATGGTGACCTGATAAATTTTCAAGGAGAGAAAATTATTATGAAGCTAGAGTTAAAAAAATTAATCTAACATCCTCGACTGCATGCCAATGGGTTTCCGTTATAACTGACAGCGACGCCACCCATGGCCTATACGTCAGTTATGCCAGGGGGTTACAAGTGGAACGACGCGTGACGAGCAAACCATTCCACCTGTAAAAGTCGCAGAAGACAGATTGACGGCTCAAGATTACATTTTTCTCCAATCACTTGGTTTAAAAACACACGTATATAATTATTAAGATGTCTGTCGCCACCACCACAAGCGAAAAATTAGAGGTGTTTGACGAGCCCATGTTTGATAACTCACTCGTCAGCTTACACGAGCACACCTATAAAGCCTATGGCTCGCCGTCATATAAAAATTCCGATGAAGTACGTATTCCTATACAGTTTCAAGATCTCATATTAGACATTTCTGACAGTTACATATACATCGAGGGAAAATTTACACCCAGCGATGCTACAAAAAAGTGTTATCTCCCTAATAATGCACTAGCATTTCTTTTTGACGAAGTCCGTTATGACATGGGCGGGGAACAGGTATCAGCAGTGCGAAAGCCTGGTATAACCACCACATTGAAAACGCTGGTGTCTGCATGTAAAACGCAATCGCACTCCCTTCTGACATATGGATGGGGGCTCTCAGACACTAACCAAGACATTTTGGATTCCGCCAGTCATGTGTTTAGTGGGCGATTACCTCTTAAATATTTTATGGGGTTTGCCGAAGATTATACTAGAGGCATTTTGAATGTACGACAAGAGCTGATATTAATTATCGCGCGCTCCTTCAAAAACTGTTACATAGGCGAAGTCGACGCCGAAATTGAAATTAGCAAGATCGAGTGGAAGATCCGACATATAGTACCTGACGACAGACAGAAACTTAAATTGATGGCCCGTTTAAATAGAGGTACAGCTAGCTCACATATTAAGATAGCTTACCGCACGTGGGACCTTTATGAATTACCGGCTTTACGTGAAACATCTTCAGATATTTGGGCTATAAAAACCTGCACTAACCTGGAAAGACCCCGTTATGTCATAATCGGCTTTCAGGGTGCCGATAATACAGATAATAAATTGAAAGATTCTACCGAGTTTATTCACGCTGAAATTACTGCTATTCGACTCTACCTAAATTCTGTAGTATACCCTTATGAAAGATGGAACCTGGATTTTGTAAAAAGACTTTATGGTTCTGCATACTATACGCACGAAAGTTTTCAAAACAGTTATTACGGCAGAGAAATCAGCGATCCAATGCTGAGTTTAGGGGAGTTCCTAAAAAATCCATTGTTTGTGATTGATTGTACACATCAGGCAGAGGCCGTGAAGATGTCCACCGTCGATGTCAAGCTGGAGTTCAAAACTAGAAAGAATAGGTTCTCTAAAAATATTAAAGTTTACGCGCTCATTTTACACGATTCATGTATAAGCTATAACGCCCTAGATGGGTCTGTCCTCACGGGCATGCATTAATAATTTTATGTAATTGTGTTATTATAAATATTACTGCTTGATATGTATCTGTTTTATTATTAAATAAAAATAAAAAATATGTATTTAACACTTTTGTTTTATTCAATATGTTGAAAATGAGGTACTTAATGAAATTATCTGTTCACGAAAATCGATTTGGTACATGTAAAATTTAAACAGCCAAATTTTAATTACCAGCATACAATATCTCCAATAGTTGTAGATCATAATAACAGATAAGGTATCATTTTCAATAGACCAGTACAGTTAGTTAAAGAAACCTTAATTACCCTGAATAACATCGGCAGTTTTTAAAAAATATAAAATTTCCATAACAATTAAGTATGATGCCGAACGAAAGCCGCGTAAATTTCCTAGTCACACGATAAAATCAATTACGAACCAAAAATAGATTCTTACAAAGTAATTATGCATGTATGACGCAGCGAAGAAATTGTGGTATTTTAAACGGGACAAAAGTAGCAGTGATGTGTTTTTGATAAGATAAAAAATCAATTACGTACATACACATCTAGAAAAATTTCCTAATACCTCCGGCCAGTAAAACTAAATAAAGAATGTAAATAATAAATGCCTAATGTTCACATAATTAGCCTTTCACCCAAAAAATGTCGATCATATCAATACCCCGCCCCTCTCACCCATGTATGTGTAGCATATACCTCGCAAACCGCAGAAAAAAACAGAACCGTTCAAGGTGAACAAGGTAATTAATCTGATAACGAAATCGCCTCCATTTCTACTTAGTTCCCTATTCAGGTATTCACGTGAGAAAAACTCTAATTTTCAATACCATATTGATCAAATAGATCTAACAAAAGACACTATCAGACTTGGGTGTTGAATTCGATAGTAAATTATCGTTTACAAATCATACAAGCAACATAACTTTATCAGCCTTAAAATCTATCAGCTTTATAATAACAAATTGCAAGAACTTTAATAATATCAACGTTTTAAAATCGTTATAATATAGTTACGTAACGTCTAAATTAAATTATTGCAGTTTAATATGGCATTCGTATTATGCTGTCCATAATATTCTGTTGAGATTATACAAAGAAATTTTTTAAATTATTTTACATTTAAATTAGATGGTTATCATCAAAGAGGTACGGATTATAATCGTTTACTAAATGAATTGAATTTTAGTAGTCTTAAGCAAAAATTTGCCATAAAATTTTTATATAATTTAGTGCAATAACATCGTCTTGATCTCTTACCGCAATTAAGTTTTATTGGTACCTAGGCAGAATTCAAGGCAGGATATCACATTTTATATCACAGAGCTGGAACTAATCACCTCACTAAGTTACCTATTTATGCAATGTGTTTATATTTTAATAAAATTTCTTACAATTGCGATTTGTATTCATATTCACTTAAGCAGTTTTAAATATAGCGCATTTAAATATCGATATTATTATTATTATTATGTAGATTACACATTATACAGCCCCACAAAAAAAAAGTCGTCTGGCCTGTGGACCAGCCCAATGTATCTTTATGTATTTGGACCCGCTGAAACCGAATTCGAAGTCAGAATTGTCAGATTGTTTCGTTTTTCACTCCTAACCCCAAAACCCCCTCTCAAAAAGTGGTCTGGCCTGCGAACCATACCAGTGTATCCTTATGTATTTTCACCTTCTGAAGCAGAATCCGAAGTCAGAATTGTCAGATTCGCTCATTTTTCACCCTTCACGCCCCCAAAACAAAAAAAAAAGTGGTCTGGCCCGCGGACTAGATCAGTGTATCCTTATGTATTTCTGCCTGCTGAAACCTAACTATATTAAACAAAAGGAAGAAGTAAATGGATGACATCGGAAAAAAATTATTTGGGTTGAGCTATCGGATTGTCTTGTTGCTGATTTCCTTCGCTTGTCTTTAGATGGACTGCGACAGCTTACTTTAGGTGTGTATCAACTCAAATAGCCCTAATCTTGCACGTGAGGACATCAAAGCAAGCTCATTACGTGCATCGTGATGATGAATCTGTGACCAGAGTATAGCTTCGATCAGGTGACACTAAGATCCTCCGCACATGGAGCTACTCATTAGAAACGGTAACCGGTTTGTGACGGAAATATAAACTGATCGCTAACTAGTTAGTAACCGGACTCCGCACACGAAGCTACTGTATCTGCCACAAAATTCACATTCAATTGCTCGTTCATCTTGAAATCATCCAAAAGACACTTGTAAACTCACAAAAAACTCTGTAATTACTTCCCGAAACTCGGAAACTAGATACTGAGTGACTGCACGCAGGATTTCTTAAAACTGATCACAAACCGATTACCAACTAGTTACTAACTAGTAGCGCCGTGTGTGGTACTCGATAGAACGTCATAGGAAGTGACTATCGAGTGATTGGTTACTAACTGCAGTCAGTCAGTTTCTTTCGAGTAGCCCCGTGTGCGGACGGCCTAACTCAAAAATCTACAATATTTGATTTCAAGAAACTCAAGGCCACACACCTGACCTACAATGATTCTGCTAGTGCAAAGTTGGATCTAGACCCAACCCAAAAAAAAAAAAAAATCTTGTCATATTTTATGTCTCACCCTGTAAAAATGTTCCTTTTTATGTAAAAGAAGAAATGCCCTTTTGATTAAAAAAAAAATGAATTTTAAAATGTGCTACCACGCTCTAAAGTACGCTATTTCAATCATTTTGCGTTATCTACAAAAATTAGGCTGCGGGCTTCATCTAATATATGTTTTTTAGTGTCAAAGTGGTTTTTCACTTTAAATATTATATAAATAATTGAAAATTATCGAGTAAAATTTTTTTGTAAGAAACCCGACAAAAAAAACTACTTTAAAATGTTAAAAAATGGATAAAAGGAAAATCTCATATAAATCTGCTTTAGGCCTGCCGAAAATACTTTTTCAATATATTCCAAAACATATCTAAACCAAAATTTACTATAATTACTTGCAAGCGAGCAGAAACTAGAGTGCGAAAATTAAAGTTTTCGGGGTGTATTTCACAATTTTACTAATAAAAGCACCAAAAATATATCATTAAAATTGTAAATAACTAATGAAGTTACTTAAATAATATTTTTTTCCTGGAAAATTTTATTAAATATAGTAAATATTGTTTTTTGAGGCCCCAGGTTTTTAAGGATAGGCTTGAATTTGTTTAACTTATTCACCATTGTAAATAATTATTATTAATAATAATTTTTTAATTTATTATATATTTTTTTTTGTTTTTGTACATTTCTTTGTTTCTGCACTTTATGTTATCAGTAATGCTTGTTTTTGTTCTTCATCTATTGTAATAACATTATTAAATCGAGAAGTCAAAGCAATTTGATATTCAGCAGAATCACTGACAACTTTAAGATTTATGCATACATTTTTTCCACACACATAATTATGGCATGAATTTCATAGATCTGGATTTTTCTTTAAAGAATCAACGTTTATATTTGTAATTTTAAAAAATTTAAACTTTTCTTTGATATAAAATCGGATAAACAAATACCTGAATCATTTTTTTTTGGATCTACAAAACCTACATTACTTTGCGGCTCCCGTAAATTTTCTTTTTTTTTTAACTTTTGTATCATTTTTATTTTTATTTCATGAGTCACTTTATCATCATAAAATGCAAGGCTTACGAGTTCCTCCGATACCAGAGGTGAATTTCTTTAATAATAATGGAGACAATTTTTTATTTATTTTTTCATATTCATATAAATCTTCTAATAAGTTCATGACGAGGACAAGAAATATTATTATTACTAAATAAATTCACCAATCACTTCTGGTATCTTTCGGAGGAACTCGTGTGCCTTGCATTTTTTTATGATAAAGTGACTCATGAAATAAAAATAAAAATGATACAAAATTCAAAAAAAGAAAATTTACGGGAGCCGCAACGTAATGTTAGAGGTTTTGTAGATCCAATAAAAAATGATTCGGGTATTTGTTTATCTATGGAATTCAGGCCATCATTATGTGTGTGGAAAAAATGTATGCATAAATCTTAAAGTTGTCAATGACTCTGAATGTCAAATTGCGTTGACTTCTCGATTTAATAATGTTATTACAATAGATGAAGAACAAAAACAAGCTTTACTGTTAACACAAAGTGCAGAAACAAAGAAATGTACAAAAACAAAAATAATATATAATAAATTAAAAAATTATTATTAATAATAATTATTTACAATGGTGAATAACTTAAACAAATTCGAGCCTATCCTTAAAAACCCGGGCCTCAAAAAACAATATTTTCTATATTTAATATAATTTTCCAAGAAAAAAAATACTATTTAAGTAACTTCATTAGTTATTTACAATTTTAATGATGTATTTTTGGTGCTTTTATTAGTAAAATTGTGAAATACACCCTGAAAACTTTAATTTTCGCACTCTAGTTTCTGCTCGCTTGCAAGTAATTATAGTAAATTTTGGTTTAGATATGTTTTGGAATATATTAAAAAAGTATTTTCGGCAGGCCTAAAGCAGATTTATTTGAGATTTTCCTTTTGTCCGTTTTTTAGCATTTTAAAGTAGATTTTTTTTATCGGGTTTCTTACAAAAAAATTTTACTCGATAATTTTCATTTATTTATATAATATTTAAAGTGAAAAACCACTTTGGCACTAAAAAACGTATATTAGATGAAGCCCGCAGCCTAATTTTTGTAGATAACTCAAAATGATTGAAATAGCGTACTTTAAAGCGTGGTAGCACATTTTAAAATTCATTTTTTTTTTAATCAAAAGAGCATTTTTTCTTTTACATAAAAAGGAACATTTTTACAGGGTGAGACATAAAATATGACAAGATTTTTTTTTGGGGGTTGGTCTAATGTACATGTGATTTCATGAGAACTGAGGTTTATACTATGTAAAAACAATAAAGTTATAAAAATGGGTTGATAGGTCAAAATGGCCCTTATTCTTTGCTTATTAGGCGTATTCCTCCTCACTCCCCACTGATCTAATCGCCTTGCTTACTCTTAACATTTCACAATTTTTATTAGTTAAAGTAAAAACAAATAAAGTGACCGCATATTCAGAATTCCATTAACAGGAACATTACAGACAATTACAAGAATTTAATTAAAACCAAACTCCACGCGCTTAACGAAACGTGTCGCCATAAAGGGAATTGTCAATAAACATAAGTGAAATTTTTATCACATTGACTAATCACAAAATTGAAAAAAAACTTCTTTAACGGGAACTAACAAAACGAACGAAGTACATGAAATGTTACGCTTCCCGAACAGCTCTCTTTGATCAGCTTAATGGGCAAGTAAAGTGAAATATGTAAATTAAAAACAACCTACGAATTTCTGAAAAAACTCAACGCTGTCGCTTATAACGATTTAAGTAAATGCGCCAGTCTATAAAATTAAAGATGTACGCTAAATCCTATAAGATATTACATAAAATATTTATTTAAATAAACATTTAAAATATACGTGATGATCCAAAAAACCGCTGCCCACGGAATCACTACTTCCAGATTCTCTATCCAAGTCACTCACAACGAAAAAAACTTTGTATGTGAAAATAATTGTTTATGAAACTTTAATAATAGAATATTTTAAATCCTCTACCCCAAAAACCCATAAAACGATACCCCACATCGGTAGTGGAGTGGGGTGGGTGGTAGTGGGGGTGGATGAAGTAAAAAAATATTTTGAGGTTTCTGGTTCCTGTACATAGGTAGACTAAACCACAATTTTTTTTTAATCCCTTTAATAAGGGGGTGGGGGATAGTAATGGGGGTGGCTAATGCCAAAAATTTTTTTTGAGACCCTACCTTCTCTTGTATATACTAAATACCAATTTTATGGACTCTTACCTGCTTGATTGACCTATTTACCCCAAATTTACCCCAATTTACCCCCCAACCCTTCGACGGAACAAGATGAAAATATAATCTAGTTCTAGATCTCGTTAGAGTACATATGTGTACCAAATTTCAAGTCAATATCTTAAACGGTTCCAGAGTAAACGTGCGCACAAAAAGAAGTTACAGACAGATCGACAGACAGAAATTTTTTTTTCGCTAAAACTTAAAATCTCGACGTTTCATGACATTTTAAGCCTATTTGGGCAATAAAAATTTTTAAAATTTTTTTTGTCGTTACTATACCACCACTGGACGTGGAAGTAAAATAAAGGAAGGTTATTATACATTTACATAAACACAAAAATGAACACGCTTTGCAAATGAATATATTGAAATAAATGTCATGAAGTGTCAAACTCTATTTGACATTTTGCGTTATTGCGTAGTTTTGTAATCATCGGAACCGCATAAAGAGCCATTTTCGATATATTTTTAGCTACATACGACAGGCTTAACTAGTACATGCCTTCCATTTAAAGATACTTGTCTTGCATAAGTTTAATATATGTTAATTAGGTCAGTATTCGTTTTTGGGAATTAATATATTTTTTCTATTATTGTTTTGTATGTATGTTTGGTTCTAGATATGATTATGGTTATTCGTGCTTTGTGTTTGCGTTGATATTATATAATGACTCTCTTATTATACTCTTCGCAAATACGAAAACGAAGAGTATATTGCATTTGACCGGCACATTTCTAAACAAAAAACTTTCCTAAAATTGTGTTAGTGAACAAATTCCGAACAATTTTCAAAATGTCCGTCTGTCTGTCCGTCCGTCACGTTTCTTGTAAGCACGTTAACATAAGAAATAAAAGGCCAATTGCATTGAAAATTGGACAATCAGTAAGTGTTAGCTAGAGGAAGAACCCTATTGTTTTTTAACAAAATCGATCAGTAAATAAAAAAAAGTTATAAAATAAGTTATAAAAAAAAGTTATAAAATGAGTTATAAAAAAGTTATTAATTATTTAAATTTGAAAAGAAAATGATTGAATTTTATTATGTTTTTGTAATTGAATAAAAATCTGGTGACATGATATTTTGAATGATTTTAATATATATATTTTACTAATATACATTTCATAATACAATATCGGAAATTGTACGTATTGGGTTGGCAATAAGAGCAAGCGAGAGCGCGGCAAGCGAAAGCGAAGCATGCAATCGTGTACGTACATGCCTCTTGATGTGTCCACTCTTTACTGCTAAGAGTACTGGTAGACGTCTTTATTGTGGGCGGTCGGTTACTAGCGCAATGCCAAACGAAGAATTTTCTGAATCTGTATATTATCCAACCGTGAAAATATGGTTTCAACTCATCGATTATAATGTAAAAATTTACATTTTTTCGCGTGGCAGATGATGCTGTAGTTCTTACGTTTTGGAACCCAGTAGTCCCGGGTTCGAACCCCCCGTAGATTTTGGATGCAGTTCTTTTTTTTTAAACCCACAAGTTTTGGATGTAGTTTTTTTTTTTACTTTATTTTATACTGAATGTTTCACCAACTAAGTTCATATGATAAAATTAAATATGTTTAAAACTAACATTATTTACGAAAAACTGCGAAGAGTATCCTATAGAATATGTAACAATTATATAAAAAGTTCAGTAAATCGGCAAAGAGTATAATGCTTCCTCTAGTTATACCTACTCTTCGCAAAAACGAAGAGTATATTGTATTTGATCGGCACATTTCTAAAATCGTAAATATCGCTCGTAGAGAAAAAATTTTCATATCATGTGTTAGTGAATGAATTCTAAACAACTTCCTAAATGTCCGTCCGTCACGTTTTTGTAAGCACGATAACTCAAGAAAGAAAAATCCGATTGTACTCAAATTTGGACAGTAAGTTAGTGTTAGCTAGAGGAAGAACCCTATTATTTTTGAACAAAATCGATCAGTAAATAAAAATGTTATTAATGATTTAAATTTGAGAATTTTTTTTTTATTTTTATGTTTTTGTAAAAATTTACATTTTTTACATTTTTTTACGTGTTAGGTAGTTCTTACGCTTTTGACTCGAAATCCAAGGGTCCCAGGTTCGAAACCCACATGTGGTATGGTATAGTTTTTTTTTAATTTTTACTTTATTTTACATCAACTAAGTTCGTACTATACAATTAAAAATGTCTAAAACTAACATTATTTACAAAAAACTGCGAAAAGCATGCTATAGAATGTGTAACAATTATATAAAAAGTTTAGTAAACCGGCGAAGAGTACGTTTTTAGCTTGTTGTTTGTGCATTTGCAGTTTTTAATGAGCTGTTTAGAGTCGTATTTTTTGGTCCTCGAAAAAAATGTTCGTTGACAAACTTCAGTAGAATCCAAATTTTTTTTTATTTAAAATGTTCTTGGGAGGGTGGGATGTTTGAATGATATGAGAATTTGTGGATAGATTGGAGGATTTGACAAGGGAGTTAGTAAAATTGGAAAGCACATAACCTATTGAATACTAATTTACTTAGTTTAGATCTACCAGTTATGTCCTCTAATTGTTGTAATGGGCTTGTTACGGATAATAATTTTTTCGTAATTTCGGCATTCAATAGAATTCGATCATCTAGATAAGCTGTTAAAATTTCAGCTTCATAAGTATATCCAATCATTAAATATTCAATGTTAAAGATTGAGTTCCAGTACAAAGCGCTTCGCCGACTCGTGACGTCATTCTGCATAAACACTACTCATTTTAAACCAGCAAGAAGATAAAACAGATATAATTTAACAATTAAACGCCGTTTCCATAGAAAACACAATAACACCCGCCACACGCTTGGGGCATGTGCATCATATAACTAACATAACCTCAATTCTTATGTTTTTTAGGTTTATTCTCATTTTTAATGTTTGTCAATCAATTTTAGCTTGTAGCCAAACTGGCTTCAAGCACATATTTTAAAATTCACGCAAATAATTTATCAATATTATTGATTGATAACAAATAGACTGCTAATTATAGGTTAAATTCCTAACCTGCAAAGAGTGTCTTATTTTATTGTGACAAACTATTTAAAACTTCATTATCAATACTAGATTTTGGTTGAAAGTACAGGAACCAAGCAGAAATTTTAATAACAGCTACATAATACTTGTAAATCTTAAAAAACATATATTTTTGAGGTTAGCTGTGAAGTCACATTAAATCTCGACTGTCGCCTGATCAGCATCTGCAAAGTGACGTCACGAGAAGCTCCGCCCCGTTTTCGCGCGGCCCAACTTTGGTCATTTATTTAAGGGCTTAAACGTCCTAATAAAAACCTAAAAATTTGTAAATTAAAAAAGTGTTCTACTTTCGATTTCTAAAATAAATGAAAAATGCCGGTCCCATTGGTAGAGGTATTTTGGGAAAAGACGATTAGCTATTTTAATTATTCTATTTTGATTGGTTTGAGGCTTGTTTTGCAGAGTAGGGGCTAATGACGGAAACCAGATACGTGATGCATACAGTAGTTAACATATGTACGTTTTGTAAATAAATGTGAATGAATATAGGCGAAGGAGAGTTGATTAGAAAGAATGGGTAAGTTTCCAACATTTGTTTGTGATATTATTTATGAGTAAAAAACGGATTGTTCATAATAAAATTTTGCTGAAATCTAGATCTATCCAAACATGTTTGGTTAATTTGTTAAGTTGCAATAAATAAGAACAATAAAGAGCAGCCATTTTTAAACAATTGATGGTAACTTAAACAATAATGCAAATATTTTAACGAAATTTTAGAAAACAATGCCTTTATGCCTTTAGTGGAGCTAAATCATCATACGAAATTTCAAGTTGGTATGTTGACAATGCCTAAAAAACAAAAGCAAAGTTGAAAATTGAATCACCGATTATTTAAGTGCATTAACTGGTGCAGCAATTTTTTTTTCCAGTTGTAGCTTCTTTTATTTGATATTCAGTGATATTAACATTTTTTTTCATTTTCACGGTTTTTTATTAATATGTTTAATTTCTTTTATGAACAAATTCATTTTTCTCATCAATATTTTGCACGAAAATAAAAAAAATATATTAGCATGTGTTAAAAGCACAAGAAAACAACAATTAAAAAAAAAGTTTTTCCTACGCCAATTGGAAGCCGAGATATGACATTCCTTTTGGGCTAAATATTGGTGAGAAAAGTGAATTTGTTTAATTGCTAAATTAAAAATTTGAGAAAAATGGTTTAAGACTAAAAAAAAAGAAGTTAATATCACTGAAAGAAAGATAAAATACGCTACAATTAGAATGTTTACTGGACGACTTGATCCACTTAAACAATCGACTATTCAATTTTCGATTTTGTTGTTGTTTGTTAGGTGTTTTTGTCAACATACCGACTTGAAATTTGGGACGTTTTAGCTCCACTAGAGGCATCATTTGCTAAAATTTCGTCAAAACAGTTACATTATTGTTTAAGTTATCATCAATTGTTTGAAAATGGCTGCTCTTTATTGTTCTTATTTATTGCAACTTAACAAATTAACCAAAAAGGTTCGGATAAATCTACTTTCCTGCTGAATTTTATTATGAACAATTTCTTTTTTTATTCATTGCGATACGAGCGATACAACCGGAGATATTTAAGAAAAACTGCGAAAAAACACAATTTTCAACATTCTTTGTTTAGACAAATGACTTGGAGAACAAAGATTTATTCCAAAATTTTTTGCTACATTTCTGGTAATGTTTCCAGCAAGTTCCATCATAAAAATTGCTATTGTAATACAATTCCTTATAATGTGATTTAGATTCTTAGTTTTATCCCACTAATATTACAGAAGATACCTTATACATATTACAGTTCTAAAAATGTTGATATAAACTAGCATCATTTTCTGTTACGGTTATATAAGTCTGTAATTCTAAATTACACTTACAATCATGTTAGTAAAAATAAAAGTTTTATTACTTTCTATGTACTCATACATTATTAAGTCTCAAAGTTAAAGACTAATTTAATTATCTCTTATAAAGATGTAAGTATGATGCTAAACATAACTTTGTGTTCAGTGCAGCTCTCATAAAATTTAATTTAGCTAATAAAGTTGATATATACAGGGTGGACCATTAATAATAGACCATAGTTCGAGGGTAAATTTTTTGGACCAAAATATGAGGATATAACCAAACATGCTTTAGTAAATTGTTGCTGTGGAAAAAGATACAGGGTGTTAAAATTGTAATTTCTTTTTTTCAATATCTCAACTACCTCTTGACCGATCTTCTCACAATTTGGTAAGGAAACATTTTGAAGGCTAAGAAACAATAATTTGTGTACTACATCACGCCAGCCCATGGAGGGCGCCTCATGAGCTATACCTGACGATGATTATTTTTTGTCTTTTTTATTACGAAACGTAGTGGCACTTTTGACTAGAAAATCTCATGCAGGAGTCATTTCTACGTAAAAAAGGTACACTTGATAGAACTTGATAATTCCAACCGTTTTCGAGAAAACTGCCGCATAGGTCTCAAAAATTCTTTGAAACAAACCCAATTTGAAAAGGAAAAATTGTATTTATTGAAGAATGTGCATTGGTGACGTCATTTACGTACAATTTTATTAGTTGATATTTTGACAGAACTAAGACTCGTAAGCAAGTACTTTCGGGAACTGTGATAAAATTATTTCATATTATCAACGTCCTTGATATTATAGCTGAAAATTTTTTGCTCAAATAGAAATCCTATTAAATTCGCCCATTTCTAATCACGTTTGAGGAAACAACCAATCCGAACAACATTACACTGATAATGTCCTAGGGTAAATTTCACTTATGTCATCCAGTTTGACAATTCAATAATTTATTTTTTGACAATGTCACAACTACGATTTGACAATGCAAATAACTACTTAATGAATATAATAATAGAGGAAAACACGCCATATAATTATTACAATTATTAAAAGTAAAAAATGCATCTGGAATTCATTAATGGACTTTTGCGGCACCAGAAATTATGAACTAGATAAAAATAAATAAAATAAATTGCAAAAAATTTTCTATGCGAATGCCCCTCGAACGTTGATAATAGCTCATAATTTTATCACAATTATTTCGTATTATCAACGTCCTTACATATTATAGCTGATAATTTTTTACTAAATATTGTAACGTGTTTCCTAGGAAACCACCCTCGCAAATTCCGTGGGTTCCAAAAATTATAACAAGAGATTGTCCACTAACACACTTTATTAAATAATTTACTGGATACTTCACAATACTGATTATTAACTTAAATGTACTTTACTGAATAAAAATAACAATATTTATCACTTTGTTTTCACTTTGTACTCTTAACCTCACTTCTCACTTGTCAAATCCAAGCCTTCAAAACTACTACACTTTCTGAACTACCCGCCGAGAATGCGGTCTTTTATACCAAAAAATGACAGATCTCGATTTTTCTGTGATGACGCCACCATTCTCTAGATAATTCCAGATGTCACTTTAGAACTAACTTCTGGTAGGTTCTTTCTCGAGTAGGTGCAAATACATCTGAATTAATTGAATTCATTCTAGGGGTGGCAACACATCACACTGCCCCCTCCTTAAGCCTGAACGTCCCGGTCAGCCTCTTTCACATACTTCGCCAGTCTATCCAAGTGTACGATCTTCATCTTGGACTTTTTGTTTCGTTGAATCCGATAGACGACATCATTAATTCGGGTAACAACAATATACGGTCCTTCCCAAGGAGGTTGAAGTTTCGGTGACTTCCCTTTCTTTCGCTGTGGGTTGTACAGCCAAACCAGATCTCCTGCCTTGAACCCTTCTGAACTACCCTTACGATCATATCGAGCCTTCATTCGGTCACTGGCTATGGTGATTTGGTCTCTAACCAGCTCATGAACATTTCTTAGCCGTTCACTCATTTCATCCACATAGCTGTTCACAGGAAGCTGTTCTCCGCCTGGTGTTCCAAAAATCAAATCACACGGCACGATCTCATGTCCAAATATTACACGGGCTGGTGTTTGTTTCGTAGACTCGTGGATAGCAGCTCTGTATGCCATAAGGAAGAACGGTATGTGGAGATCCCAATCACGCTGATTCTTATGAACCACTTTAGAGAGATGTTCTTTCATGGTCTTGTTATGTCGTTCCACCATTCCATCTAATTGCGGGTGAAGGGCTGTTGTCCGTGTTTTGTGTATCCCCAATAACTTGCAGATTTGCTGAAACACCACTGACTCAAAGTTCCTCCCTTGATCTGAGTGCAGCTCCAGGGGTACACCAAACCGACATATCAAATTATCTACCAAGACTTTGGCCACAGTGACTGCTTCTTGGTTTGGAATCGCATAGGCCTCTGGCCACTTACTAAAATAGTCCATGGCAACCAGTATATACTCATTACCGTCCTTGGTTACTGGGAATGGGCCGGCTATATCGATCGCAATCCTCTCGAAAGGAGCTCCGACGTTATATTGCTTCATTGCACCCCCACTTCTAGTCTGTGGTCCCTTACTGGCTGCACAAATTTTGCAATTGCGACACCAAGCTTCCACATCTTGACGACTATTTACCCAATAAAATCGTTCTCGTACTTTATTCAGGGTCTTATTAACGCCGAAGTGCTCACCGGATGCTCCATTATGCACTTCCTGAAGTACTTTCGGTACTCGACTCCTGGGAATCACTAGACGCATAACAACTTCCTTGTCATCCGGGCTTTCCCAAGCTCTCTTTAGCAGCCCGTTCATGACTTTAAGTGAATCCCATTGGGCCCACAAAGCCTTCAATCCAACTGCCTTGTCCGAAACATCCTTCCACGCTGGTCGAATTCCTTTCTCCTTTGCTCTCAATATAGCCCCAATCTCTGTGTCATCCAGTTGTTCTTGTCTCTGGGCTTCGGTTGTCCAATCATCCGGAACCTCTATTTTAATAGTGTTGACGGCCACCGTACCCAGCAATTTCTCAACGTGGCGGCAGTGCTTGCAATCTTCCTTGCACGGTCTTCTAGATAAAGCGTCTGCGTTCTTATGAAATCTTCCAGGTCGATGTTTGATTTTGAAATCATACTGTTGCAGCCGTTCTATCCAACGAGCCAGTTGACCTTCAGGGGTTTTCAACTGCAACAGCCATTTTAATGCAGCATGGTCGGTCCGAATCTTGAAATGTCGTCCATAAAGATATTTATGAAAATGGTCCACTGATTTAACGATGGCCAGTAACTCTTTCCGGGTTACACAATAATTTCTTTCTGGTTTGGACAGCACCTTGTTGAAGTACTCGATCACTCTTTCCTGCCCATTCTGGATTTGAGACAGTACAGAACCGACCGAAGAATTGCTGGCATCCGTGTCTAAAGTAAAAAGTCCCTCCCGTTGTGGGTACGCTAGCACAGGACCAGTGCATAGAGCTGCCTTCAATTTTCTCCACGCCGTTTCACATTCCGGTGTCCATTGGTACTGCACTTTCTCTTCTGTCAGCCGGTGTAATGGCTTCGCAATTTCTGCAAACCCTTCCACAAAGCGCCTATAATAAGTGCAGAGGCCAAGGAAGCTCCGTACTTCATGAACGTTAGATGGTCTTGGCCAATCTCGTACAGCAGAAATTTTGTCGGGGTCTCTTTGTATTCCATCCGAAGACACCACGTGACCAAGAAATTTGACTTCTTTCTGGAATAGCAGGCACTTCTTCGGGTTCAACTTCAGATGGGCATTCCTGACTCGCCCAAATACTTCTTGAAGATTTTTCAAATGTTCTGTAAAATCCTGTCCCATAACAAGCACGTCGTCGAGGTAAACCAGGCACGTCCTCCAGGTTAGCCCTCGCAGTACAAATTCCATCAATCTTTCAAAGGTAGCTGGCGCATTGCAAAGTCCAAAAGGCATCACGGTAAATTGATAAAGACCACTGCCTGCTGAAAACGCTGTCTTTTCCTTATCATCAGGATGAAGCCCCACTTGCCAGTATCCACTCCTAAGGTCCAACGTAGAAAACCATCGTGAGCCTGCCAATGTGCTTAACGTGTCGTCAATTCGTGGTAATGGGTAACTGTCTTTCTTCGTGATATCGTTTAATTTTCGATAATCGACACAAAATCTTAATGTTCCGTCCTTCTTGGCAACCAAAACTACTGGCGAGGACCAGGGACTCGTTGACTCCTCAATGACTCCATCTTGTAGCATCTTATCTATCTTTGCCGAAGCATCCTCTTGTTTCGCTAAGGGAAGCCTTCTAGGTGGTTGTCGAATAGCGGGTGCTTCATCAGTATTTATCCGATGCTGGACTATGTCTGTTTTTGTAAGGGCCTCTGTATTCTTGGCAAATACTGAACTTTCCTTTTCCAGGAACTTGATTGCCTCCCTTCGTTCATCCTCAAATAATTGCTCCAACTGGGTACTCAGCAAGGTCAAAACTTCCTGGTCTATTTTTGTAGATAAACTTCCCTGTGTTTGTTCCTCGCACCTCGCTACCCATGTGACCGGTTCATAGGAGCCAATCGGTTTGCCTTCCTTAATTGTCACTGAGTGGGAATTTAAATTAACGACTCTAATTGGAATTTTGTCTTTAGTCCGGGTTAAAGTTCTCGCCACAATAATATTGGGTAGGGACTTAATCGATTCGTCATCTTCAACTAGGCCAACACGGCACCCTCCAGGATTTCCTTCTAAGGCAGCATCGATCATTTGTTCTGAATGAGCAGGAATCTTGATTGTCTGTTTTGTTAACAACCTCGCTTTATGGAATTGGTCATCTGCGGTTGCCAGAATAAATTCTTCATTTCCAATTTTTACGACTCGCTCCCCTACGTCAACAATAAATCCTTGCTCTCCCATGATGTCTAGACCCAAAATGAAATCATCCATATTGTCAGCCACAATGACCTTGTAATTGAACCTCAACCGTCCAACCTGCAGTTCCAAGTTGACCTCTCCATGGACCGCAGCCCTGTCCCCCATGGCTGTCCGAATGATTACGCCATTTTGCTTCTTGTCAACCTGCAAGCCTGATATAAACTCTAGCCGCACTATCGATGACGTAGCACCGGTGTCAATAGTAAACACGCATTTTCTTCCATTCACATATCCTTGCAACAACAGACTACTTGGAAGTCTTTGGAGCTGGGAAATCTTTATTTCTCTGGGGGAACCGCATTCTCTGGCCAGCACAGCCCCCTTGGTGCTGGCTATCTCTAGCTTTCCTGCTTCTCTTCAACATTCACAGCATTTACTCGACTCCCCGAGTTCTGCTGTCCACAGTCTCGTTTCATATGTCCCACCTTGCCGCAGTTGAAACATTTAATACCTCCGCTCGGCTTTCCTCTATTTTGTTGTTTTTCTTGCTTTCCGAGGTCATCTAATTTATCGAATAGTTTGGTAAACATTTTCTGCATCTCAGTCAACATGGGGTCCTGGTTCATTTCTGGTTGCGATTCTTCGAGAGTCACAGCTCGCACTCTCGACCTTGGCGTATCCCTGTAAGCTGCTTCTACTTCGAGTGCACGCACCAAAGCTTCACTACTACTTTGGTGTCTTGTCAGCCTCAAAACTCGCCTGGCCTCTTCGTCCCTTATGCCATCTAAAAAGGCCCCCACGGCTAATTGCTCCTGAAATTCTCTAGGTGCACTCGGATACGCCAGGTGTGCCAGTCTCTCTATGGCAGCCTCGAATTCTTGTAAACTTTCCCCAGCTTTTTGCATCCGGGATTTCAGCTGAGCCTGGTATAATTGGGCAAGGTGTTGATCGCCATACCTCAAGTCTAATGCAGCTTCCAAGACTTTGAAGTCCCTTTGTTTCTCAACTGGGATGGTTTGGAGTAACTCTGAAGCTTGGCCCCTTAGCGCTAGAACTAATGCCATGGCCTTTTCCTCATTATCCCAGTTATTTGCAGATGCCGCCGCCTCGAATTGTCTTTTGTACGTCGTCCATGAGCTTTGGCCGTCAAAGGAGGGAGGTTTTAACCGAGGATCCGACGATGTTACTAACTGGCCTCCTTTTTCTCTCAACTGACGTTTAAGGCGCTCTACCTCTCCTTCAACCTCACTCATTTTTCCTTTGATTTGACTAACTCCTGCCTCGACCACACCTACTTTGTCTTCGACCTTGTTTATCTCCTCTTTAACTTCTTCCTTGACAGAAATGATTGCGTCCTGTTGTATTTTTATTTGATCGCTCAAGATTTTCCTTAATTCCTCCTGACGTCTTTCTTCCAAGTCTTCCATTATTTTTCTGAGTTCGTCTTTTTCCTCTTGACGTTGTCTTTCTTGTTCTTCTTTCTCCTCTTGCTGTCGTATCTTCAGGTCTTCCATAATTTGTCTCAATTCGTCTTTCTCTTCTTGACGTCTTCTTTCTTCTTCCTCTTTTTCTTTCTGACGTCTTGTTTCTTCATCCTCTTTTTCTTTCTGACGTCTTATTTCCTGATCTTCCATAATTTTCTTTAATTCGTCGCTTTCTTCTTGACGCCATTTTTCTTCCTCCTGTCGTTTTCTTTCTTGCTCTTCTTTATCTTCCTGGCGTTGCTGCGCCATCATCTTCGTAAACTCCGCAAATAGGTCCTTCATTTGTTTCTCCGTAGCCATGCTTCTTGTTGTAATGGGCATACGATTATGTTAAAATAAATTTAACTGCCACGTCAATATCGGTAATGGAACTTTCCAGAAAAATCTCGAAACAGCACGAAAAAGTCTTATCCAGAGTCTTGTCACTATCCAGTTCAGTGAATTTAATAATCTCCACTAATGTCCAAATAGAAAAGTTCTAGTAATTTTCGCGCACTAACACAAATGAGTCTTTTTCAGTGTCTCTATCACTACTCTAAAGGATTTAATTATTACACTAATGTCCTAATTAAAATGTTCTACAATGTCTCAAAAATGCACTTAACACTATTTTCCTGTTCTAAAATAACCCTCGAACAATGTCCAGTAAATTAGTCCTCTGCGTTAGCACTAATCCTCGAGAATACTTCTCGAACACTCCAACACAACTTCAGAGCTCCTCTTGTCATAAAATGCCGCTTCTGACACCACTTTGTAACGTGTTTCCACCCCTAGGAAACCACGCTCGCAAATTCCGTGGGTTCCAAAAATTATAATAAGAGATTGTCCACTAACACACTTTATTAAATAATTTACTGGATACTTCACAATACTGATTATTAACTTAAATGTACTTTACTGAATAAAAATAACAATATTTATCACTTTGTTTTCACTTTGTACTCTTAACCTCACTTCTCACTTGTCAAATCCAAGACTTCAAAACTACTACACTTTCTGAACTACCCGCCGAGAATGCGGTCTTTTATACCAAAAAATGACAGATCTTGATTTTTCTGTGATGACGCCACCATTCTCTAGATAATTCCAGATGTCACTTTAGAACTAACTTCTGGTGGGTTCTTTCTCGAGTAGGTGCAAATACATCTGAATTAATTGAATTCATTCTAGGGGTGGCAACACATCACAATATATTAACCAATCAAAATTTTGTATTTCATGTCATGTGTCAAAATTCATCCAATCAGTAAAACATTACAGCGATAACACGCATACATGTGGTGTTATCAGGCAAGGCACACATAATATGTTCAAATGTCAGATTAAAATTCAACAAATGTCAAATTGAAAATCAATTTATAAAAATGTCACAAAGGTTTGGTAAACGATTCAATTAATAAAATTGTATTAGAAAATACACCCAAAACACCATTAAAAGTAAAAAGAATACGTAGAAAATGTTTTTAGAATTTTGTTCGATGAGAAGATACGAATTGAATGAAGAGTAAAAAATTATCTTACCAAAAACACCATTGATAAATACTCAAAATTTTGTCGTAGAGAATGCTTCAAGAGTGTTGCTTAAGGGTGGCCGGTGCCGTGCTTAAGAAAATGATTTCGTAGTTCGAGGATTTCTCTTACATCCCTGAACCGATTCAAAAATTGTTTTGATATGCCTTTAGAGACAACATTATAGAATGGTACCAGACTATTGAAGTCAAAAATAATTTTTTTTTTTTTTTATTTTTGCACAGGTAAATTTTTTTTTTCTTTTTTTACTTTTAAATAGCCTAGTACCATTCTATAAAGCTGTCTCTAAAAGAATATCAAAAAAAATTTTCAATCGGTTCAGGGATGCAGTAGAAATCCTCGAATTACGTTAACGAAACCGCCCACCTTAAAGGTAATAATATTACCAAGCAACACGCTTTCAGCAGTCTCTATGACAAAATTATCTCAGTATTATCAATGCTCTAGGTGTATTATAGGTCAGAAGCTGCGTGGGGCAGAAACAACTTGTACGAGTATTTTACCAATGACAGAGCATCATATCTGAAATATAAGGTTGTGTAATTGTAATAAACTTTTTCGCGGTCGACTAGCTTCATAATGTAGTACATTATTATTTGGTGTTTACGCAGGTTAGGCAACTCTCCGAAAGCGAAAATGTGAACATTTCGCACTTCTTTGTTTTTTCATTCCTAACTAACTCCCTTTCTCAACTAATTTTTTTTTTATGCCTTATTTATATTAACGTCCTGGCGAAGTTTAGCTAATGGTACTCTACCACTTAACCAGGACGGCGAGATGAGTTACGGTCACCCATCTAAGTGATGGACTCGCCCTGCCGTGCTTAACTTCGCCGATCGAGTCCAGTCACTGAAACCGGTACCGTACCTCACCTCACATTTCAGTTATTATTTATTATTTTCAGTGTTTTAATTAAAAAAAATATATATAACAAAAACAGTGTAGATAAGAAATATAATTATATTTTTTATACTTATTTTTATTTTACAGCGTTGTGTTTTTTTTTTCTGAAATTTGGCGAGCTAGAGATTGTTTTATTAGGTCGAATAACTGTTGTCCAGTGACCATCTTCGACATCTTAATCGATTCTGAAAAGAAAGAAACATTTACATTGAACTACCAAAAATCGTAGAAAGATATTTCGGACCTTTTACAAGAAAAAAAAATATATTAAAAAGTAATTGGTATGTTTTGGGAATTTTTTGTTTTTGGAGACAGTTCTGCATAGATCTCAAACATAAATTAAAATTGTGCCTTGGAAAGCCTTGGAAGTTAGTTAAAAACCTTCTAGTAGAAACTAGAATAAGAATTTATTAAATAATAATAATATTATTATAAAACTTTATAAAAAAATTTATTTTCATTTAATTTGTGTTTAAATTAATAATAAAGTAGGTAATCAAAGCGTTTACCGACTTTAAAAAAAAACAAATTCTTTAACGGTACATACCTTTTGTATTAGAATCCTGAACCGAAAATTCTACAATCGCACACAAAATTGTCTAAATTTTATAATGAAAGTTCTATTACACGAGAGTGTAGCAGGTAACAAAACGTGAAGCAACAGTAAAGTTTCAACTAGGCCACAGACTAAAACAAATCAGATATTTCACTTATGACGTATCATGGTTTAGATAATAAATCAACTCCCAGCAGGTACGAATTTGTGTCGTGATCTGCGCATTGTCCAATCAGTCTTAACCAGCGAGTGTAGTCACAGGAGGGACCTTATGATGCGTAAAGTAACCTAATAAATACTCAAAAAACCACTTAAATGCATAACAGTAACAACTCTAAGCTTTAATACAATACACCAGATTCCAAAATGATTAATATCAGTGGTGTAGCTGATGACGACTTCCATCTCTGAGATTTCAGTACTAAACACTCCCTCCTGTGACATTATACTCGCTGGTCTTAACTTCCATGTCAACCGCAAGATTTCTCTGTTTATGTCTTCTGCGCAGAATCCTGGCAGGTATACGTCACATCACAAAAAATGAAACTGGTAACATAGGGAATACTATTGAGTGAAACATCTGATTTGTTTTAGTCTGTGACTAGGCTCCCAGACAACCTACTCAAGCATGCTTTGTTTTGTGCCGGATAAATAACATCGTACTTTATGTACTTCACCAACATGTGTTATTTACCGAGTGAAACCAAGTTTTAGATTTTCGACTTTTGATCAACTTTCATCGCCAAATACCCCCATGCGCACCGGCGAACACAACTCCACTGCAAGCTACAGCCACTGGTCTCGACCACGAATATAACGCACTTCGCTCTCATTGGCTTAGAATAATGGAGGCGCACTTTTATTGCAAGCATTTTCTCATAATAATATTACTCTAGTCTCTTTATTGCTAGGAGATATAAATTTTCAAAGAACGGTTGGTATATCTCGAAAATCATGAACAAGGTTAAATAGAGTTTTTGGGAATAGGATAGTGCATCCCATTAGTTTACATAATCACATTCTACTAAATAAATATATCTGATGCCTCACAAAAGTGTTTTGAATTTAGCAGAAAAAAATCAACATTTGTACTTTCGGTTGAAGCAAATTTTGCAAAAAATTTTTTTTTAATTCAAAAAAGGTTGGCTAAGAAGTAGAATAGAAATAGAATGTAACCCTAATATTCTTATCTAATTACTTCCACATAGTAAAAAATATATATTTTTTTTTTTGTTCAAATAGGCTTAGAATGTCAGGAAGCGTTGAAATTTAAAGAAAAAATTTCTGTCTGTCGTTCTGTTTGTAACTTTTTTTTTGCACACGATTATTCTTGAATGATTTATGATATTGACTTGAAATTTAGTACACGTGTGAATTAAATCGAGTTCAGGAACTAGTTCATATTTTGATCTTATTCCGTTGAAGGATTGGGGGGTAAACGGGGGTAAATAGGTAAAGCAAGCAAGTAACAGTCTCGAAAATTGGGATTTAATGTTATGTCCAAAAACCAAGGGCCTAAAAAATGTATTGGTATTAGCCACCCCGACTACCACACCCATCACCACACCCCAATCCATTATTAAAGAGGGTAAAAAAAAATAAAATTGTGATTTGGTGTGTGCACAAGAACCAAAGGGCTTCAAAATTTGTTTTGACATTTGCCACCCCCACCGGAAATTTGGATGTGGAAGTGGTGATTCCTTAGCCATAGAGTGAGGGCTCATTGGATTCGGAATGACGTCTAGAAAAATGTTCAAAAATTTTTTACCCGTTAGTTCAAATAATTAAAAATGGAAAAAATCAATATAAACAATTAAAAATTTTTTTAAAGAATTTTTTTTAAATCATAATATTTTATAACAAATAAAATGTCAAAAAAAAATTCAAAAAAAATAAGTAATTTATCTATTTGTTTATGAAATTTGTTTAAATAAATAGCACTAAAAATTTAAAGTTTATGTAAAAAAATTAATAAAAAAAAATTTCAACCTCTCTTTTGCATTTTTTAGTTTTTTGTTAGCTTAAATAATTAATAACTAATAGACTATAATAACGAAAAACATCGCAATATCATAATCCCATAAAGTATAGTTGACATAAGGTCTCCACGAAGCGAAATAATTTTAGTTGCTTTGGTTTAAAAATTATCCGACTTGAAATATAAAGGCAAACTTTAAAAAAATAATTAACAGTGAGCTCATTTTATGAAAAATCGGTTAAAAAATTTGTTTCCAACGGGATATTGTTCCTTTAAGTGTCTAAATAATACCATATTTTTTTAAAACTTTTAAATTAATATTTAATAATATAGAAAAATATTTTTACTTGTAACGGCCGGTTTCAGATTATCGCAATGGCTTAGTGATCGCAGCGCGGATCCCCATTTTCAACACTAAATTAAAATAATTAATAATAGAGATAGTTTCGGAAGTTGGGACTTTTTTATTGGAAATTTCTTCCTCTTTAAGAATCCCTCTTTAAAATTTATTAAATATTAATAGTTTTCGACTTATTTGCAAAAAACGAAACTCGTTATTTTTTTCAATCTTCATTTGTTTATAACTTTTGCAATTGTTTATGTGCGGGTAAAAAATTTTTGAACATTTTTCTAGACGTCATTCCGAATCCAATGAGCCCTCGCTCAGATTTTTACGAGCTTTATCAAGCATTAACACGGCTGTAGTGTCTTTTATTAAATTTGGTAGGGTTTCTTGGGAATAAAGGCAATAACTCACATGGATGTAGACCGATACAACTTTATTCATATCTCGACAGCCAAGCAATGATACTCCTACATGGTACAGACACAGAATTATATATGACAATATGGCTATCGGAAATAGAGTGGTGGTAGCAACCACAGATATAGAAATAACAGAATACACCACATTATCTCCCCCTCTAAAGTTTACACAAAATTCCTTAACTATATACTAATCTATTTACAGGTTTAATGATCCTTTTTGGTCTCTCATTATTAGTTGGTGTGTCACATTCGATATTATCGTTACTCGGACCACTTTGTGTTACATCACTAGGAGCACCTTCATCATTTTTTCCAAATGTTTCGGTTAATAAAGGATCAACAACTTTTTCAGTCTCACTCTCTGCTGATGTACTTGCATTGGAACATATGGGAATACAAGAAATGGTACTTATCTAAAGTTTTTTAATTTGATTTGCATGTCTTTTCACGTACGTTGCAAGTCAGGTACATCAACTAAATAAGTACCTTTACTTATTTTTTTTACAACTCTAGCCTTAACATAAGTTACCTTTCTTACATTTCTATAATCATTAACAAGTACTTCCTCCTCCAAGCAAAAACTTATATTTTGTTTACCCCTAGCTAACTTAATTTGTTTTTTCTGGGCATATTCAACTTTTTTACGAACTATTTCATTATTTTTCACTTGAATTTTATTTGTATTACGATCAGTTGGCAAAAAAGTTGCAAATCTAGTTCTTAAACAACGCCCAAACATCAGCACAGCTGGACTAACCCCAGTCGTGCTATGTGGAGTGTTTCTATAATCGAATAAAAATCGACATAAATCCAAATTGCTATACAATCTTGTATTATTCTTTTGAGAGAGCTTTTTCAGGGCATTTTTTACAGTTTTTACTGAATTTTCAGCCGCGCCATTCGAAGGAGGGTGATATGGTGGACTCGTAATGTGTTTAATATCATTGTCCTCTAAAAATTTTTCAAATTCCTCCGAAACTAGCTGTCTCCCATTATCGGACACTATTAGTTTCGGCAACCCAAAGCGAGCAAATAAATTTCTTAAAGCTTGAATCGTTAAATTAGAGCTCATTTTTGACATTTCGAAAACTTCTAGCCATTTAGTATAAGCATCTACTACAATTAAAAATGCTCTGTTCGAAAAGTCACAAAAATCAATATGTAACCTTTCCCAAGGTTCATTTGGCCATTTCCAAGGACTGAGTTCTACTTTTGGTGGTCGACTACCATATAAGTTACAGGCTTCGCATGTTTTTACTGTAGATTCTATGTTAGAATCTAAACTAGGCCACCAAAAATAGCCCCTAGCTAGGTTTTTCATTTTTACAACTCCCATGTGCGTGGAGTGTAATTCTGATAAAATACCTCTACGTAAACTAGATGGTATAACAATCCTATGATTCCAAAAAAGACAATTCTCTTGAATATAAAATTCATGCTTTTTTGAAAAATATGGCTTAACATCAGTGTCCCTACAAACTGTAGGCCACCCTTGACTGACTAAATACATTACTACTATCCCATCCTCGTCGCCAAACTGTAGTGTCTTTTATTAAATTAGGTAGGGTTTCTTGGGAATAAAAGCAATAACTCACATGGATGTAGACCGATACAACTTTATTCATATCTCGACAGCCAAGCAATGATACTCCTACATGGTACAGACACAGAATTATATATGACAATATGGCTACCGGAAATAGAGTGCTGGTAGCAACCACAGATATAAAAATAATAGAATACACCACAACGGCTTTGAACTTGTGAGCTAGTCTAGCAACAGTTTTTTAACGGATAAAAATGAGTTTGATGTCGTTATTTGTTCATTTGAACACCGATCTCAATATTAGCTAATAAGGTTTAATTAAACGGGTGACTAGCTGAAATTTTATTTCATAATATTCAGCTGCGTTTTTTTGAGGGTGCTTCAATTTTTTTCAAAAATTTTCATTTATCCTTTTGTTGTGGGCTCTTACTTAGCTTCTGAAAGGTGAAAGAAACAAAATATTCTGAGATAATAATATGCAAAGGTTTCATCATAATCGCTTACCTACATACATACATATTTAATCATGCCGAAGAAACGTTGAAAATTCGTGATATACCCCAGTCAATCTAGGCATTCGACCCAGAAGAAAATGATAGGAAGCTAATTTTTGATATAGATATTTCCTAAGGATTCAGTTCCAATATGCTAAAAGTCCTCTCTCCGCAACCCCAATTTCGTCACCCCAAATGAGAACGTTTTTATATTTTGGCTATTTTCTCGAAAACGATTGATTTTATTTAAAAAATTGTAAAAGGATTTTTTATACCAGGTAAAATTTCTTTTCCAACGATGCATAACGTAACCTGTATACATTGTCCGTATATATAGTCTAAATCTTGGGTGAAAAAGGGTGTCAAAAAATATTTATACGATATGGCCTGATAAAATATTAGATAATGAAAAACGTTTTATAAACAATCAATACTCTGAAGCGTTTGTAGATAGAACTTTCACATATATACAAAATAACAAGCTAAAAACGTACTCTTCGCCAATTTACTGAGCTTTTTATATATAATTGTTACACATTCTATAGGATACTCTTCGCAGTTTTCTTGTAAATAATGTTGGACATCCTAAATTTTGTGATATAAACTTTGTTGTGAAAAAAATTGTATGAAAAAAAAATGAAAAAAAAATCCAACCTGCGGGATTCGAACACGGGACCCTTGGATTGCAACGAAAAGCATTAGCATTAGCATTAAAGTGATTTTATTAAGCATTTGTATTTTCACATGTCAAGGGCTTAAAAATATATGAATTTATTTGATTTATATCAGTTAATAATCATTTTAGTCAAAGCGTCACAAACGTCGCGAGAACGTGAGGCGTTTCGACCTGCCGGTGGTAGGCAAGGTAAATTCAGAAAGCCGCAGGAATTGATCAGATTGTTGCACTCCGTGATTGACGATTATGCAAATTTTGTTTGTGTTATACCTGAGTTTAAAATATTTTAAAATAAAAAGGATGCTGGCGGAAGAGGTTGAGGATTATG
Source organism: Rutpela maculata (assembly GCA_936432065.2). NCBI lineage: Eukaryota > Metazoa > Arthropoda > Insecta > Coleoptera > Cerambycidae > Rutpela > Rutpela maculata. The sequence goes on along the minus strand of OW386285.2, from coordinate 136,121,839 downwards.
TTTAAAACATACAGGAAAATAAAATGAAAAAAACCTGCTTTACAACACTTTTTGTCAAGTACGTAAAAAGAATAGTTTCGACGGATAAGGGATCTATGTGGAATTAAATTTGATTTGATTGTAGCTTTTATTTCCCACTGGATTCCTCAGGGGGGGGATTTCGAGGGGAGGATCATGGTGGGGTAAGTATTTTGTTTCATGGCGTAAAGGATGTTTTGTGTTATTATAATTGTTATTGTCTTCTGGTATGGTAAATGTCTAGTTTTTGGTGGATAAGTCCGTGTGTATGTTGCGTATTGTCAAAGTGTCTGACGTCTGCGATACCCCTGGTCAGGACAGAGGTGGAAATTTTCACCGAGAAAAATTTTTGGGGCATCTCTCTGACGTAATCCGTTATGCGTGGTAGGCCACATATCCTATGCAGCTCATCAGTGGTTACGTATCTGAAGGAATTGGTCAGCAGACGAAGCAACTTATTCTGCGTGATCTGGATACGTTTTAGTTGTGTGTTTGAGGCTGCGTTCCAGACCACGCAGCCGTATGTTAGTATAGGCCTAAAGATAGCCTTATACAAGGTGATCTTATTTTCAAGCGTTAATTTGCTTCGTCTGTTGACCAACGGGTACAACCGACTGAGAGCAGCATAAGTTCTGTTAATGGCCGCCGTTATATGGGGGCCAAAACAAAGTCTCTTGTCCAGGGAGACGCCCAGATACTTAATTGTATTCTTCTCGGTGATGTCCTGACCGTGGATTTTTATTTTATTAAAGGTTTTTATATTTTTAAATTTTCTATGAAAAGTTATTGTCTCTGTCTTGTCGGGGTTGATTTTTATTTTCCAGACTGCATAAAATTCTAAGATTTTGTTAATATGATATTTAACTTTTTGGGTAGCAGTCTGGGCATAAAAAGAGTGTGCGTAAATGGTTAAGTCGTCGGCGTAAAGTAGGGTATTTGTATTTGGGTATGTAGGGAGATCTGCGGTATACAGGTTAAAAAGGATTGGGGAGAGGATGGACCCCTGGGGAACTCCTGCGCAGAGCCTCGTTCTAGTTGAGAGTACGTTGTTTATTCGTACCAGAATATATCTATCGGATAGAAAGGATGCTAAAAGTGCCGTTAGATACTTAGGAAATTTATGCGTGTGGTCTAGTTTGTAAATTAAACCGTTTCTCCACGTGGTGTCAAAGGCCTTGGCAACATCGACGAGCAACACCACTGTGCATTGCTTTTTGTTGTACCCATTTATTACATCCTGCACCAGTTTACTCAGTGCATGGGTGGTACTATGACCACCCCTGAAACCAAACTGATGCGTGGGGATGAGGTTTTTCTTCCCAATGAACCGGTTTGTTATTTGCAGAATAATTTTTTCTGTGATTTTTGCCATCGTGTTAAGTAGAGAAATTGGCCTATAACTGCCCGGTTCATGGGGCGGTTTACCTGGTTTTAAAATGGGCACAACAATTGCTGTTTTCCATTTTTGGGGAAAATATTGCAATCTCAGGATGGAATTTATAAGGTAGGATAGTTGGACAAGGGCTTTCTGGGGAAGGTGTTTTAGAACGATATTAGGAAGGGTATCTGGACCGGGAGCTTTGTTGTTGGGAGTGGATTTTATGTGTTTTTTGACATCAGAAGGAGACGTAAGGATTTTAGGGAGCTTGTTGGGAGGGATAGGGTATGAAGGAGACAGGTTTTGGACGTGTGCGGTAACCTGTTCCTGGAAGGGGATGTTATTTGGAGGGGTAGTAGTAGTTTGCTGTATATGAGTTGCAATGAGATCAGCTTTATCATTATCCGTATGGAATTTTCGTCCATCTTTTATTAAAGTAGGTATCAGAGGGTAGTTTTTCCTGAGTAGTTTGGACATTCTCCACAGAGTATTGTCTCTTGTAGAGAGTGCCCTAACTGTGTCATTCCATACTTTTTCGCGATGACTTGTAAGTTTATTTTTTATGGTATTTTGTAAGTCGTTTAATCTTTGCCTGTCTATATTTCTTCTACTTCCCTGATACCGCCTTTTGATTTTGTTTTTGAATTTAATTAAGTTTTTTATTTCTTGGGGGATGATTTCTTCCCGCGGTTTTTGTGTGATTAATCTGGTTGTTTTGTCACGGGCATTAATAATAATATTCGTTAATCTATCTGTTTCTAAGTCAATTTGCTGTCTAGTAATAATAATGTTATTAATTGTAAGGTTTTCGTTAATAATTTTTTGAAATTTTTTCCAATTTGTGCTACGATAATCATAAATTTGCCGTCTCATGTCGTTGTAATAATTATTGTCAGTTAAGTTGAAATGTACGGGATTGTGATCGCTTGGGAGTAGAGGTAAGGAAACTGGTTGGAGGGGGTAAGGGTAGTTTTTGTTACAGATGATGTCTATTATGGAAGGAGTTGCATTATTGGCGGGAAAGTGTGTCGCAGTATCGGGAGCACAGATTGCAATATTTTCACGCAGCGCGTAATCGTGCAGGATGCGCCCGTTTCTGTTGTTCCGACGATTGTTCCACGTGGTATGTCTGGCATTAAAGTCTCCTAGTAGAAGTACTCTGGGACGAACAAACAAACTATCCAGTTCATTGTCGTTGATCCTGCTCTCAGGAGGGTTGTAAATTGCCGTGACGACAGTCCCATCCGACAATTCTATGGAAATATTCTCAATATGAATGTTCAGCGAGGGGAGAGGAAGGTGTGGGATACCCTTTTTGACAAGAATAGCCACCCCTCCCCCTCTCCTGCCGATCCTGTCACTCCTGTAAGCAGAATAATTATGAATATTAAATTTACGTGTAGGTTTTAAGCCAGTTTCAGTTATAACAGCTATACCTATATTTTCAGTATTTAGATAATATTTATACTCATTAAGTTTATTAATTACTGAGTTGGCATTCCACATAGATACTTTTACTCCCATCTCAGTTTATAGGACGGTAAGATTTCTGTAGTGAAGTGTTGCAAGGTAGTTATGACTTCCATGTCATCATTTATGTTAAAAAGTAAGCTATTTAAGTGTTTTATTGCATTAATTGTTTCGCGGAGATTTATCAACCTGTTTAACGTATTCATTTCATTGAGAAGCTCTCTGAATTCCCCTTGACCTGGTACCGTCGAGCCTTGATTTCGAGTTACTGGTGCGGCTGTCTGTTCAGTTGGGTTCGCCTGGGTGGGTTGGGCTTGAGATGACGGGCCCGCCTGTACTCTGTCTTTTGGAATGGCGCCTGTTACTGCTCTGCGTGCTCGCTCCTCCCACGCGTTTCTAGTGGGGACTGGGGCAGGTACATACTGTGGTTTATTGGTATCGACTTGCTTCTCTGCGTTCCTGTTAAGCAGGTTAATTCTAAACTTGTAAACTTCACATTCTACGTTAGATGCAGTGTGTTCTTTTTGACAGTTTGCACATTTGGGGGGTTCTTCAGCTGTCTTGGTGCATTCGCGTGTCCAGTGTGAGCCTGCACATTTTACGCATTTCGGATCACGATGACAATTGCTGGTTGCATGTCCCCAGGCCTGACATCGGCGGCATTGGGAAATTTGCCTTTCATTTTTGCGGCGCTCCCATTCAACTTTGGTATACATTACGAATTTAATTCTTTGTTGCAATTCTCTTAGAGTGACATTTTTATCAGTGACGACGAGGTACAGTGGAGTTTGCTTCGTTTTCATTTTATAAATGGCTCTGACGGGCAAGTCGTGGGTATCCTCTAATTCTTCTGTTATGTCTTCCAGTTTTACATCGCCTTGGAGTCCTCTGAGTACAAACGCATGTGTTTTTTCTTCGCGGGATGTGTAGGTATGGAATTTGACTTCCTCTTGGTTAATTAGTTTATCTTTATAGGATTTATATTCGCCGAAGTCTGATATATATAGAAGGATGGATTTTGGTGCGTATTTTAAATAGAAGCCCTTTTTTATATGTAATTTCAATTCTTTTGTGAGGTCCTGGTGTGAAGTGGTATTTCCTTGTAAGACGATAGGGGGATTTTTATACAAGTTTTCTGCCTGCTTTTTCTGCGTAGGTTTAGGTTTAGGAGTAGAATTTTGTGCAACGTTACTCACTTTTTCCTGAATTTGGGCTGCTGCTGATTCGAGGGTCGCGAATTTATTTTGTGTGGGAATAGTTTCGCTTGGGGGTGCTTGTATAAGTTGAGCGATTTTGGTTGTTTTTCTGGGGGTGATGAAAATATGTGAGTGCGGTGATGCGGTGTTAGTTTCCATTGGGGTTGGGGTGACAGGTCTCGGTTGTTGGGTTTGGTTTATTTCGATTTTTTGGTCTCCAAAAATTATGTTATTTTCATCTAGCGAGATTTGACCTTCTCTAATCAGTTGACTAATATATTTTTCTGTAGCTTGTTGTTGTGCCAATTTGGCCCTTTGTTCTAGCAGTGTACTTGTTTGTAATACAGGATCTTTTGGTAGATTTAAGTTAATTAAATTAATTCTGGATGGAGATTTGTTGAAGGATTCTATCTGGGTGATGGTTTGTTGTAGATTTGTGGGTGATGTAATATTAATCTCGGGCGGAGGGTCATTATCTTTAGTATTCATGATTTTGGAGACAAGCTCGGCGTAAGAGGTTTCAAATGGATCTTGAAGTAGATTTTGCTGGGCAATGTAGGATTGTTCTGCAATACGTTCCTTATGAATTTTATTTGCAACCGCAGGTACGGGCGGTGAATAAGTTTGGCTGCTTTCGTAGGCACTCTGAAATTTCTCGTCTCTAGACTGTTTATTAATAATTGGTTTGACGAATTCCGCAGATTGTTGGAATTCTTTTACTATCTCTGAGTTACTTTTTGTCTTCTTTTTGTCAGGCTTTTTAGAAAATTGATAAAGCTTAGGTGGTATATTTGCCCACTTACTGTCTTTCTTCTTTCTGATTTGAATTGACTGCACGTCAATTTGTGTTTCCTGTTTGGCTTTTTTAGAGGTCTGGTTATTGTCTTTGTCCTCCTCTTCTGAATCCGTGAGGATCGTTTTGACGGAATGGGGACTCACAGGTTTGCTGGTGTCTATCTCACTCTTACTTATTAAACTAGATGTGTCTATTTCACTTTTCTTAGAAACTAGTTTGGTGTCTCTGTCACTGTCTTTCTTATGTTTGGATTTAATCGTGTCTCTATCACTACCACTAGCACTCGTTGCACTACTGCACCGTTTATCAGGTCTGATCTCTGACTTTTTATGGGGGGTACGTCTTCTCGGCTCCCTGTTTTTAGCTTTAGGTCTTGCACCTGTATTTATAAGTAATTCTTTATGACTTTTTAAGTATAAATTAGCGGAAGGTTTCGCAGCGCTGACCTCTCTCTCCGACATCGGCGTTGAAAAAGCAACGAAAAGCTTTAGCCGCTGCGCCACCACCTGTTGCTAGGAAAATTGATTGTCTGTAATATATATCTGTCGACATTCATACATATTTCACTTCTAAGAAATATTAGTAAACTTCATACACAAAAAGAAATTTGTTATGGAAATAATATCTCGCGATTTCCATTTTAGTACAAGCCACAAAAATTAACAAAAAAATTTTTTTTTAAAATTAAATAATTAATAACTTTTTTATTTACTGATCGATTTTCTTCAAAAACAATAGGGTTCTTCCTCTAGCTAACACTAACTTATTTTCTAAATTTCAATACAATCGGACTTTTCTTTCTTAAGTTATCGTGCTTACAAGAAACGTGACGGACGGACAGACGGACGGACAGTCGGACAGACGGACAGACGGACAGACGGACAGACGGACAGACGGACATTTTGAAAGTTGTTCAGAATTCGTTCACTAACACAATGATATGAAAATTTTTTCTCTACGAGCGATATTTACGATTTTAGAAATGTGCCGATCAAATACAATATACTCTTCGTTTTTGCGAAGAGTATAATAATAGGGTACGACAAAAACCTGAACAACGGTACACAACGTTAATTCCTTATGTATACGGATTATCTGAAAAGCTACGCCGCGCCATATAGGCGATAGATTTAATATTGGGACGATATTTCAAATAGGCAATACTGCTAAATCATAAGCAAAGTGAAAAAAAACTGAATTTATAGTGTGCCAGTGTGTACAGAGTGCAAGTGTAATAAACATTATGTAAGTGAGTCATCCAGACCATTTAGTGTTAGATTGGGTGAGCACAAGGAAGATGTTAGGAAGAATGAGATTCAGAAAGATTTGCGAACACGCTTGGGAGAACGAACATAGAATAAACTGGGATTCGTCAAAAACCTTAACAAAGGAGACAGATACCAAGAAAAGAAAAATTAAAGAATCAGCTATAATATTATTGAATTAAGATAAATGAGTGTTGAATTGTTCCTTAGATGTTTGCACAACCTGGTTACCGATGTTAAAAGAAGAACTTAACAAACTGAACATTGTTTAAAATAAAGCTGTCAACTAGACATATCAACTGTTCTGTGTAAGTAGTAAGTATCTATGGATACTGAATATAACAAATATATTCTTATAGCTGTTTGTTTAATGTACACAGCACACAAACGCTTTCGCAATAAGCTTCGAGAAAGGAAGCAGATTCGGTTTCCGAAACGTCAGCCAAATACGTTATTATATTTTGTTCCTATTCATTATTTGTCAATAAAGCGTCCTCTAACTGCTCCTTTGACGTAAAAGTCACAGGCGTAGAGGTTATTTTCCAGTAAAATACTGGATAATTCTATTACTTTGTAGATTTTACAGACATTTTTTAGAAGAAAATACATATGGCAGAGGATCCCAAACACACACAGGGAATCGAAATAAAACACGAAAAAAACAACCTACATACCGTTTCTTACCCGTTCCAGAGGCGCTTGAATTAGGGAGCTGATTTAAAAATGAACAAAAGTCACTGGTGACACTAAAAGTGCACACTCCACAAGTTGCTTTATCCAATACGCAATATCCCTGATTTCCACAAAAATCACTTGAATTTTAGCTCGTTAATCGGTAAGAAAGACGAATGGATATCAAAATCAACCAATAAAAAAAATTCTCTTCTGCATTGTTCATTTGCGCGGGCGTTTTTCTCGAAAACAGTTAATCCTAAGAAAAAAGTTTTAAATAAAAAAGTTGGCTCCATCATTTATCTTTTGAGAGTTTAGGCCACTGCATATTGAACGTAGCTTGACGGAAAAACTTTAATGGGACCGTCCTTGAACAATCTCTATTAATTGTAAATGATTATAATTATGCATTTCCAGGAAAAAATTGCCCCCGCCCCCTCAAACAGTCGTTGAAAAAAGTGCAGTTTTATTCGACTATAACACATGTTGAGTTGTAATTAATAAGAGAAGTAGTCATATATTCCTTTTCTTTTTTTCTGAATTTCATTTACTACAGTCAACAGGGTTTTAACTTCAAATTGTATCTCCTTCTCTGATATTTTGTCTGCAAGTAAAATATTTTACAGAATAGTTTAGGTAACCGTTTCAACTGGCTAAAATTAGAGTATCGATAAACAAACGATTTTCATTAATATCCCCGTAAATGAGAAAAATAAGAAAAAATTGTTTGGGCAAATGTGAAATAATTTTTATATAATTTTTGCTGTTATGTATGTGGAGTCTAATTTTTCCCTTGATCCGCTGGACATTTGAATTTCTTCACTATAGCTACTCAAGCTATGCTTTACCAGCTTTTGAGGGTGTTCCTCCACTTGATTAGTAACTGACAACCGAGCATCCGTCACGCAATTGCCGCAGTTGCTGGGTGTCAAAGTGACGCTTCGCAACTACTGTGCGTGAAGTACACCACAGTACAAGATTCTACTTACACGGAAAATTTCATCTGAAATGAATATAATTGGAAGTTGTGCTATTTACCTTTAGGAACTGTTTTAATTGTATGTAGGAAAAATTAACTAAGTATATTTTTATCATTTTTAATTGTCTCCGGATAATGCCAATATGATTGGCGAAGTGCACATCGGATTGTAATATTTGAGTGTAGTGTTCAAGTATTTTGGTGTTCAGTCCTGTCGAGAATGGGGGGGTGGGAATGCGAGGGTGATTCCCTCCGCACCCGGGCTTGTTTTGGAGGCCCGGTTTTCGCTCATCAAAAAAATTTTTTTTGGATAAAAAAAGAATTTGTCGGATTTCTCCTCCCCAGCTCATCAATTTTCAAAAACATTTTACCCCCGGGTCCGCATTTTCTCTCCACGCTCTTGTTGGTGTTTGTGGAAACTACTTCAAAGCTGTCATTATCCATTTGAATTTTTAAGGGCAAAATGAAGATTCCCATTTATTTTATTATTGTAATTAGAATTATAATAAAATTGGAAAATATACATTCACAAAACAAAGGTTTTTTTTGTTGTCATTATTTTAGTATTTTTAAACACATTAAACACATTATTTGCACTTTTTTATATTCTCTAAATTAATTATTATTACAACCTTGGGAAGCGGAAATTTCAACCAATTAATTCTTCAGACTCTAGTTTAACACACGGAAAATTGAATTTCTACTCAGATACGAAATTCTCCTATTACCAACTATTATTAACAATTAATAGTAATGCGTTTGTATATGATTAATTATCCAAAATCTATTTAAGTTTTAATTAGTTCAAAACAAGTTTATGCTTGTACTAATTACTGATCGAAAATGGCAGATTATTGGCTAGAAAATTAGCGCTATTAATTTTATGTTATCGGTCACAAAATAATATGTTGCTTAATTGATTCTTATAATAGTGTTGGTAACAAAAAATATAAAGATAACATTATTGTATCCAAAATTACAAGATCCTAAATTTTTTATTTTTTTATTGCTAAATTAAAAACTTAATTGACAATCTAAGAACTGATGAGGATCAAATTATTGATAATTGGCCAATGCTGCGAATAGCTTTTCGAAAGTGACTATCCTGAGCTAGAAGATGGCTGGCAGCGAGACTACGAACCCGAACTTCAATAATGAAATCAGAAGTCGAGGCAGTCATACAAAAACTAAAAATTGGCAAAGTAGCTGATGTCGACAATATCACAACCCAGGTGCTTAAATTAATTGATAAAGATAGAGTGATAATCATTCATTGAATATGCCAAACAATATTTTCTTCTTATTCACAGCTTTTTGCCAAACGTTTTGTGATTCATAATAATTGTTCTAGTTGTCCTCCGCTTACTGTATATCACGTTTGACGGCATCAGTGAAAAATTTGGTTCCATAAGTATCTCTGTTGAGCCCGTGAAACAACAACTGTTGTTTGAATTTAATTGCTGTAGTACGTAGTACTAATTTGAAGTTATCAATGTAGCTACAATAGTACAAAACTCTTATTCAAATTTCTCATTGTGTTAAAATAGGCTCAGGGTGTAATGAGGTATTTAGAAGAATATTGTGATATAGTCCTATACGATCTGGTGGGTTAAGAAAATCTTGTTTTACGTTAGATATCAAGGGCGGTCCTACGCCTTGTCTCTGAAGGGGGGCATCCTTATTAAAATATGTACCGAAATTTTTTATCCCTTAACAGGGCCGTGGAGAGAAAATACTGGCCCGGGTGGAAAAAGTTTTTTTGAAATTGATAAGCGGGGAGGGGGAGAAATTCCAAAAAATGTTTTGATGAGCGGAGGGAGAAATCCGGAAAATAAATTTTTGAAGCGCGAGGGGAAAATTCCAAAAAAATTATAATACAAGACCGGGCCCTCCAAACAAACCCGGGCCAGGGAGAATCACCTCCGCACCACTCCCCTCTCGACAGGACTGTCCCTTAAGGTGGGCGGTTTCGTGAATGTAATTCGAGGATTTCTCCTGCATCCCTGAACCGGTTGAAAAAAAAAATTGATATTCTTTTAGATACAAAATTTTTTGTCTATATCTAAGCCTACTATGATTTCTCGAAAATTGACATTTTCTTTTTATCGCAGTAGGCCGGCGTTTTAGATTTAGACGGCATTTATATGTTGAACAAAGTCACCTTATGGAGTTGTATGGCTGATAAAAATTTGAAATTAATTCGGCCACAAATAAAAAAGATACAGCCTTTACGAGAAGTGAAACACACTGTACATATAATAAAGTTATTTCGGTCAACTAAAAATAATAAAACCGCTACTTATCACCGAGTGCCTTGTGAACCTTCCCTTATTGGAGACCAACTTGAAGAGTACCACAGCAGGAAAGTGCCGCTAATACATGAGGTATTTCAAATTCAATCATCTATAATTTGCCATGTTCAGTTTGTCAGCATTAGACTGACTGGTCCTTCGTCCTATTTATTCCCGCGTTAATAAACAGTCATCCTTTTTAAAAATATATAAGTAATCAACTAAATATTTACAAAGGGCAGTAAACATAAAAATACTTTAATAAATTTAACAAAATGAAAATAAAAGAATATTCTTCAATACATACATGCACAGAAGTCAATCGGATTTATAAAAATAGAATTTTATATTTTAATGACCAAAACACGTGCAAGTCATCCGTTTTTTTTTCTTTCTCTTTCTTCAAATATTGTAACTATTGATAACACAGGGAAACAAAAATTTTGAACTAATTTGAAGGCGCTTGGTTCTAATCTGTTTGTAGGTAGTTTTGCTCTGTAAGCTCTAGATTCTTTTCGATTCGACATTTTCATTTTCTCGAAATATGATGCTTTATATAATGCCAAATTGACCTTAGTTCAAGATGGCACCAATAAATTATAATTTAAAGATACTATCTTGAACTGAGGTCAATTTTGTGCCCCTATTTTTAAAATCCTGTCCTAACTCAGGTGCACTTACTATTTATTTTTATTTTATGAAATTAAGAAAAAAGTTGAGCTACCAATTTGAAGCTCCAGGAGTCTGGCGTTCTGAGGTGGTCCCCTCATTTTTGATTGATGGAGATTGACTTCAAGGCACGTGTGTACTTCAAATATTTTTAGATAGGTGTTTTGTACATAATTTCATTCTATGATATTTATTTTCATGTATAATCAGAATGTAGGTTATGAGAAAAATTCGAACATTAGAAATTGATATTCATTGATATTTCATTTTTGATTAGTCATCAATAATTTTCTCTACTTGTTCCTAAATCCTAAAAAAGTGTTTTTATTTAACTTTTGTAACAAAAAAGTATTTATTGAATTGCTTTTCTCTATAATTTAACAAAAGGAATTGGAATTTTTTGTATTTGTATTGATCAATTTTTATCATGATCAGAGCTCTGGAAGGGGGCATGGCCTCCACCCCCCCCCCCCCCCCTTAGGACCGCCAGTGTTAGATATCAATTTTTCAGCATAAGGCACTATCAAATGGTCTCAACAATTCTATGAAACTCATGTACTAGGCATAATAGGAAACTCCGTCAGTAAGAAATAAAAACAACCTGCCCCTTCTTTGTCCGTATTTGTCCCCCAATAATTCACATAGAAAGAAGCCATCCAAAAAAATCCGTGGTGTGTTTAAGGGGAAGTGGAATTTCATTTCAAACTCAACAATGTCACATAGAGGGGCAGCCTAGCTCATGTCGTCAAGTGGACAGGAAAGGTATGTTAATTCGCCATAATTTTTTGACTGCGTATTCGTATCTGAAGTGCCAAAGTGCATATAGCTTTTCATTTTAATCGCAACCAAATCGTTTTTTTGAGATTTCAATGTGGTGAAAGAGATGGCGGCTGAAATTCAAAGATTTACATATCTATGGGTCGCGTGCGCCGACGTCACAGATTTTGAGACCTTAGGAAAAACAAACAGCTGTCATTGAATTATCCGCGTATTGAATGTTTTTCTTTAAAGTGAATTTTACTGTGTTTGTGCCATTTAAAAGTTTAATGTTGGATTATTTAACATCTGCAGCTATTCTTATTACTTTTATATGCTCAATTTTGTTCGACAGGATGACGGTTAGTTCGTATTTTGCAGAATTGTCTCATGATGTAGAGGTTAGGTATACTGCTGTCATGAAATTAAATCCTTATATTTTGAGAAAAAAATGCTTTAGTGTAAATATTGATGTATTTCCAAATAGTACACATAAGGATACTGCGAATTACTTGGTTTTTGAGAGAAGTGTATAGAGAGAAGGATGAGTTCAAGGCATTCAAAAGTCTTAAAGCTGTTTATGGTTATGTGAAAGAAGTACTCTGCAAGAAATTTACAGAATAAAATCTTGTTGCAAAGGTAAGAATTGTTATCAATGATTTACCATTCTTTTCATATACAGTTGCCTAATTAAATGTTGCTTTAGAAATAATTGCTAACATACAAATTCATTTTTCAGGTTAAGTCGTGGCATCATGAAAAAAAGCCATTGACTCCAGATTCAGATGGTTTCTTAGTACTTACTGTGAATGTGTTGCTAGTTTAGACAAAACATGTCCACTACTTGAGAGAGGAAGTATTTCCTTTTTAGCAGTAAACATGGCTATGATCAAGGTATTAACCGCCGTAAATTTTGTGAAAAAGACACCATATAAATTAAGCAATGAAGACTGATGTGCTATAAACTATTTGAAGTATGTAGTAAGGCGTGCATAATTTCGTCTCGTCTATACAATCCTATACAATCCATTGTAATTTCTATAAAAATTTTATTTTTCATATTGTTATGTAATGTCTTTCATAATTTTATGTAATTCGTTTGTTCATTATCATTTTATTAAATATACTATTTTTATTATGTTTTATTTATCACTTCTACTACTATATATTGTTAGCAGTAAATTGAAATTGTCAGTTACGTCGAACTTGTAACTGACAGTAAAACAAAATATCTTTACTAAATAAGTTATTTATTGTCCAAGGTCCATTAATACTTCTAAGAAGAATCGACAAGAAAGTTATAAGAGAGGTTAATATTATAACAAAAAATAAATGATTGTAATGTATTTACCTAACATAACATAATATATATACTTTATAGTAATATCTATCTAAGCAATAAGTAACATTTAACTCGAAGGGCTTTTATAGTTATACAATTCAACACTAACAAAGCCGAGTCAGACTTTGCTTATGTGTTTACTGACCGCAGACCACTTCAGAGTTTTAATTTTCAACTTTTTCAGTGTTCAATAGTCCAACACTGAGTTTTTAAACACCACACGATATACTTTGAAAGGGCACATTGCATCATGCACTTGTTGACGGCCGCAGGTACTTTGAATTTCCTTTCTTAATTTATGCACCTACTTTATCAAATATCTTTATGAAGCCTGCTTCCTCTTGGAGTGTACTTTATTTAAAACAATTTCTACCATTGCACTTTCTCTCCTTTGGCACAGCTTTACACACCTTTCGCTCAACTAAAATTTAAAGAAGAAATAATTATTAAAAATACTGACAAACCAGTATAAAATGTTAATTTTCTTTACCATGAATTGTTTATTGCTTATGTGAGCAGCAGTTATTATTATTATAAGCACTTTCAGTTTCACATATGGGTTTTAAATTGTATTCCTTTTTAAGAGAGGATGCCCAAACTGGATGTATCGTGATGGTCTTGTAATATGGCTGTTTTTCCTACAACATAAACCCACGTTAAAAACCAAATTCTTACATTAATATGCAACAACGTACCACTAAAAAAATCCTTGGAAGACTCCCGTAAAATCAATCATTTTAATTGTTTGAAATCAGTTGCAGTATTTTAACCTCTAACTTCTTCTGGTTGTAAATTGAGGTTATTTTATCAAAACTGGCATTGTTTTGGATTGTCACACTTCCACAATTAATAATAAACCAAAAACTTGTCATTTTGTATGTATAATATACATAGAAACAATAATATTACAAAAAGTTCAATCAGTTGCCATTTGACAGTTAAAGAATTTCTGTTTGTTTTTCCTAAGGTCTCAGATTGTGACGTCACGCGCACGCGACCCATAAATCTTCCTGTACAAATATCAAGCGGTATGTTGAAAACCGCGCAAAAATCGATTAACTCCTTACTTTAAGATAAAATACGTCATAAATTTCGACGTTTGACGAAAAAAACTGATAAAGTTTTGAAACTTGGCAAAGATTTTTGTTTTTTTTTTTTGGCATAACGGCCAAAGTCACGCAGCCAGCCACAGAAGAGAAAACTTGGCAAAGAGGTTTATTAAGGCCTACTGTTGAATATACTAAAAGTCCTCAATTTTACCTCTTGCACTCGAGCCGCCATCTTGAATACATGGTGCTCCGATTCAGTTTTTGTTTATATAATAATAAACGTCTTTATTTCAGCAAGTATACAGGTATATTCATATACAGCAACTCATATAAATACCTAGTATGCCCAGCTACTCTTACACTTAACATATCTCGCTAATCATTACCGATATCTTCGATGTAAAACTTTATGTAAAAAATATAGCTTATAAAATTCTCTACTTACATATTTTTTTTCCTTATCCAGTATTATACTCTTCGCAAGTAAGACAACGAAGAATATATTGCATTTGATCAGCACATTTTTAAAACCGTAAATATCTCTCGTAGAGAAAAAGAAATCATATCATTGTGTTAGTCATAAAATTCTGAATTATTTTTAAAATATTCGTCTCATCTCCATGTCTGCCAGTCTGTTCATCTGTCTGCCTGTCTCTCCATCCGTTACGTTTCTTGTAAACTCAATAACCCCAAGAGAGAAAAGTCCAATTTTATTGAAAGTTGGATAAGTTAGTGTTAACTAGGGGAAGAACCCTATTCATTTTGAAAAAATTAATTTGATCAGTAAGTATAAAGGCTATGAAATATTTTAAGAAAAAAAAATGCACGTGATGAGATTGTACATTTAATTGCTATACTTGCAATATTATTCATCTTCCGATGGTACCATCTTGATTGTCGAAACGTTGGTTAGTATACAATGCAACATTTTGTGTTTACAGAATCTGATCAAGGGCCTTACAACATTCTTTACGTGCATTTTTTTCTTAAAATGATTCATAACCTTTACATTTACTGATTGATTTTTTTAAAAAACGCAAAGATGCCTTCTCTAGCTAACACTAACTTATTGCTTCAAATTTCAATAAAATCAGACTTGTTTCTCTCAAGTCATCGAGCTTACAAAATCGTATCGGATGGAGAGACAGACAGATAGATGGGCAAACTGACAGACAGAAGGACGGACGACGGACATTTCGAAGGTTGTTCAGAATTCTATGACTAACACAATGATTTGAATTTTTTTTCTCTACCAGCGACATTTACATTTTTAGAAATGTATCTATCAAATACAATTTTCGTATTTCCGAAAATTATAATAATAGTTCAGTGAATAAAGGAGGTGTAGAGTGCGTCAGCAGGAACCTATGCGATCCCTCTAGAAAGTTGTTCAGGGTGCTTAGGGAGTGAACATACTGAAAGTCCTAACGTCTAGGAGGTGAGCCGGAGGGAGAGGGCACAAAGAAAGTCCCACTTTTGGTTTTTTCGCTTATATCTAGAAACCGGTGCGTCACAGGGAAAAATTTTCTTATAACAAATGAAAGCTCATGAAATTCTCTACAACTTTCATTTTATATATTTTATTCGAATTCGTAACCGTTTTCGAGCTACACGCTCCGGAAAAGTGAAAATTTTCGAAAAACAGATTTTTACCTGAAAAATTGAAAATTGTATTTTAAAGATGATAAAAAAAAGTCACATATAAGGTACGTAATTTTATCCGATTTCAATAATTCTCATTGTTTTCACTCTCAATAACTTCTCAATGTTAAACTCAACTTTCTCTGGATTCACGTTGTCATCCTCTTTGCCTGTAAGGCTCCTGGCAAGGGTTCCTCATCCATGGCATCCTTATCCTAAGTGATGGGTGGTTCTTGCTGAAAGGGCTCTACGTTGTCTTCATCGTCGTGCTCGTCGTAAACAGGCACGCCGTTGAGGCATTTCTCTTGGCAGTGGAGGCAGGCCGCAGAACAGTTCTGCATTGCTTTCCGGCATCCACATTTGCCACTACCACAATCCTGGGTGCAGCAGCAAAATATCGTTTTCATTACCTCCGGTGTTTATAATTGGCACCAGGGTGTCTCCTACATGTTTCCACCCCCACTCTTGAGGGAGCAGCTCACTCCTGAGCCACTGCTGCACTTGGTGGTAGGTGCGCCGGGAATGCTGTTCAGCTGCGCTCTCAGTTGGTGGGAGGGAGCTGACGTCACTCTTAATATTGCCACTGACCTCATGAACAATTAGAAGCGGTACTGGTTGAGGGAGGTCTGTCTTGCTGGTGCCCCATACCATTTGAGGAAGCAAATCTTCCCAGTCTCTTCAACCTCGCCCTGAGTGACGGAGGGGTTGTAAGAGATCACTGCCGATGATTTCTGACTTAAGTGCAATTTTGACAAGCCCACCTTGCTTTTCCTTAAAGTTGAAGAGGTAAAAATCTGTTTTTCGCTTTTCCGGAGTGTGTAGCTCGAAAGCGGTTGCGAATTCGACAAAAGTATATAGAATGAAAGTTGTAGAGAATTTCATGAGCTCTCATTTTGTATAGAAAATTTTTCCCTACGACGCACCACTTTAGATATATGAGCGAAAAACCAAAAGTGGGACTCTATTTGAGCCCCCCCTCCGGCTCACCTCCTAGACATCAGGACTTTCAGTAAACACCCTGAACAACTTTCTAATGTAATCGCTTAGGTCCCTGCTCACGCTCTCTACACCACCCTTTAGGTCATTCGTTGACTGGACTATGAAAGATACGAAAAGAATGCATATTTTCTAGAGAATTTTATTGTTTTCATTTTACTTCCACATCCAGTGGAAGTATAGTAACGACAAAAAATTTTTTAAAAATTTTTATTGTTCAAATAGGCTTAGAATGCCATGAAACGTCGAGATTTCAAGTTTGAGCGAAAAAAAATTTCTGTCTGTCTGTCGGTCTGTCGGTCTGTCGGTCTGTCGGTCTGTCGGTCTGTCGGTCTGTCGGTCTGTCGGTCTGTCGGTCTGTCGGTCTGTCGGTCTGTCGGTCTGTCTGTCTGTCGGTCTGTCGGTCTGTAACTTTTTTTGTGCGCACGTTTACTCTGGAATCGTTTGAGATATTGACTTGAAATTTGGTACACATATGTACTTTAATGAGATCTAGAACTAGATTATATTTTCATCTTGTTCCGTCGGAGGGTTGGGGGGTAAATTGGGGTAAATTTGGAGTAAATAGGTAAATCAAGCAAGTAAGAGTTCGTAAAATTGATATTTAGTATAGACAAGAGAAGCTAAGGTCTCAAAAAAAATTTTGGCATTAGCCACCCCCATTACCACTCCCACTCCATTATTAAAGGGGATGAAAAAAAATGTGATTGAGTGTGTGTGTACAAGAACCAGAAACTTCAAAATATTTTTTGCTTTGCTTAGCATGCGACATCTATTTACAGGGCATAGGTACTAATTAATACCGCAAAACACTGTTATTGTGGAACACGATGCCCGATTTGAAGATTTTTTTTCTGGATCATACTCGATGAGCTCTATTTGGCAATTTTGAAAAAAATGTAATTTTCATATTTTCAAAGCCTACTTGTGTCGAAATTCCGAAATCGACTATTAGGCAATTTTGTAATATGGATGGAGTATTCGATTCGCAATTGTCTCAAATGCCTTTATACATTTTTTTCTCGATACCTCTTATAAGGTGTTGTTATTCAATGGCCAAATTTTAATTTTTAATTTTGACTCGCTCTGTATATAAGCTTGTTATGAAGTAATAAAACGAAAGTTGAAAAATTTTTATTTCTAATAATACAAACATCAAATAAAACAACAGTCAACACTACCTTAAAAACGAGTAAATACTAAATAAGCAAACAATTGGAAAATATTTCATAAAATGAAAGTCGGTTAACAAACGAATGGAATAATATCAAAATTCAACAAATAAAAGTATTTCAAATCTTGGTGTTTTCAATATAATCTCCACACACATGCATTTTTTGTAACGCTATTTCAAATTTTGGAAAATTGTGGGAAAAGAATACTACAACAATTAATGACGACCCCATTAATTGTTGGAGTATTATTATCCCACAATCTTGTTCTACTCTTTCTCTTATTCGTTAACATTTTGTGACTTCGTATAGTATGCTTTTTCTTTTAAATTATCTCACGGAACAAATCTAAAGGTGTCAGATCTGGTGAATGCGAGGCCAATGAATATGAGAGCTATTCCGTCCAATCCATTTCGGAAAATGTTCATTAAGCCACCTACGTACAACAACCGAATAATGTATACAAGCACCATCTAGTTGAAAAGTAACTTCTCTTTTTTCTCCCTCATTTAATATCTGATGTGACTTAAGTCGAATGAATACTTTATCTTTTTAATTAACATAACAGACAATCGAGTAGCGCGTTCCACAACAGGGTGTTGCGGTACCAAGTGGTACACACTGTATATAAAAGATAACCGAGAGGGATTTTCAATACAGTATTTCTTTAGTAACAAATATGGCTATTGCATAAAAATAAGTTGGTCTGTATCGACAACTCATAGAGCGTAAAGTAGTAAAAAATATTTATTTATGTAGGGCTTTGTTATATTTTCTAAGGGATATATTTTACATCCCAAAAGATATTAATAAACTTAGAAAAGTTAGGCGCTATTTATGCTTTAATAAGTTCCTTTGTGTAATAAAAACAGAGCAGTTCTTGTCATCGGACATAATTTAATAATAAAGGAACTAAAAATTCTTGTAACAAAAGACAGTCTTTTATGGTTGAAAGTCATAAAAGCCGCTTGCACTTCACTCAAATCAAGTAACAAAAAGTATCTCTCCTATTAAGAAAACATCGTCAACAAGAAGTTAAAGAATGACTAACGTTCTTTAAAGGAGTAATCTTTTAATGTTGCAAAAAACTAGATACAAGGCCTGCTTATAAATATAAAGAGTATATCAAACAGTTCATTTTTCAAATTGCTATCTTAATTATTGTATGTATTAGATGCTTTATCAAATGAGATAAAACACAAGTCAAGCACAAAGAAAAATTAAAAAAATGTTCTTATCTCAAATATTACTGGACTTCTTTAAAAAAAATTCATGTAAACATTACACTCTTCGCGGGATCGCTAAATTTTTTTATGTAATTGTTCAACATTCTATAGTTTTTTGAAAATAAGTTAATTTTGCAGGTATAATTGTTAATATTTGTAATTGTAATTCTACGCGGTAGAGAATTTTTTAAAATGAAAATTTAACACAAAAATTCTTAAGGCATGATCGGTTTAGTTCTTGGAACAGAATTTTTTTTTGTAGACCTGCGCAGAGGTACACCTGTTGCAGAGGTCTACAAAAAAAAATCTGTTCCAGGGACTAAAGCTATCATGCCTTCAGTATTTTTGTGTGCTGTGCTTTTATCGTCAAAATACGGTTTTTTTTAACATTTTTGACATTAACTCGAAATCTACGCGCTAGAAATTTTTTTTTATTCAAAATTCGATTTCAGCACACAAAAATATATGATAGGCTTAGTCCTTGAAGCAGAATTTTTTTTTGTAGACCTGTGTAATTAAAGGTTGAAAGTACAGTACACATTACTCTTAAATAGGAAGGAATTAGTAGGGTCAAAAACAAATAAGTAAGGAAAATCGCGCCATATACCCTAAAGAAGAAACACCAAGTAGCTACGGACACGTGTTTCGGAATTATTGTTATTCATCAGCGTAGCGTAGCATCAACAAGGATCTGGAAAAACAGAACAATAATTGCAGGTTGAAAGTACAGTAGACAGTATTCTTATTTATGCATTTATATCTAGATCGGCCTAATTTTAAGCCTTCATCGACAGTCGGCTGCTTGGTGTTTCTTCTTTAGGGTATATGGCGCGATTTTCCTTACTTATTTGTTTTTGCTCCTAATTCCTATTTCCTACTAATTCCTTCCGGTTACAACACTTTTCACACACATTTATTTTTTCTTAAAATATTTTATAACTTTCATATTTATTGATTGATTTCAAAGAAATATTGTAGGATCTAAGCTGTCATTTTTGCTTGATTCCTAATTTGACAGTCAATTTTATCTGTAATTTGTGTATCCATACCATAATGAGGTATGTCTATAACTTATATTGAGTATAACTGGCTGCTTGAGAGGCAAGCACGTACTGTTACCGAATTACTAAGTGGGCGAAATTTAAACAAATAGTGAATGAAAAAATTAACAAAAATTGCCAAATCAATACAAGACAAGAGATCGACGCTGAAATAGAAAAACTAACAAAAATACTACAAAACGCACGTGACAGGATGACAAGACAATGGAACATGAAACCATACAAGAAAACGGTCCCTTATGAAATTGTAAATTAAATAAAATTCAAAAACGAAACAAGAAACCGCTGGCAGAAGTTCAGAAGGGACATAGACAGAACAAGACTAACAAACCTAAAAAACAACATTAAAGTCAAACCAGACAAACACAGGCAAGACACATGAGAATATAAAACAGTAATGCAGCGGCCGCTCATTCAAATTGTATCATCAACATATCAATGGAGTAGAACAAAGCAAACTATATATCAAAATATTAGTAATAACTTATTTCATCACAAAATGCATGTTATCCAATCTATAAGTTGGTATAAGGGGTAGTTACAGCCCAAAAAGTAATTTTTTAAAGAACATGTGTCTTTACTTACCATTTTTACTCTAATTCGATGAAACTACATGATAGAGGATATTTTTTTATACCAAAATGTTCACAATTATTTGCTGAATTCGTCCATACATACCAACTGTTTAAAATTCGCAAAACTAATCATTCACGGTAAATCAAAGGGGGAGTAACAGTGTGCGTGCGACGGTAAGTCCAAACTTCTATTGGACATAACTTTTGATTTCACGCTTACCAAAATTCTGATACATACATAGAAAACTTTGTTATTCTCTTAGCTTTAATTTTAGTACAAATACATGGAGCTACGTATTCATTTTGTGATAATAATAGTATAAAATGTAACCCAATGTCACGAATTTCTGCGTACCAAAGCTAAGTCGATCTCATGAATGCGTGGCCATGCGCGCTCGAAAAATCGACCTTGTTACTGATTTGCATAAGGGTATGGAAGGGAAAATATGCCGTTTACTCATGTTATAAGGTTTTGAGTTGTAATAATGAACAATTAAAATTAAGTATGTGAAGTAAAATGTTTTATCTCATGATTTTTAAATATATATACACTTTTATTAATACTTAAAAGCGAGTTTACGTTGTCAGAATTATTATTTCGTATATATAGTGTGTAATGAAAATTCTCGAATAGTAAAATCATCAAACAGCGAAAGTTGTACAGACAGCCATTATTGCTCTATTTTATCCATTCAAGTTGTAAATGTTTATTTCTAATAATATTCTAATGTGAAATAATGTCAAACAGTCACATGACAAGGAAAGCCATCACTAAATCTTTTGCAATATACACATACATAACAAAAAAATGAAAAGTGTCAACAAATATTAGGCTGCAAGCATGAACGTCCACAAAAATATTCTTAAGGGGAGCAAATATGTATATTCACCTAAGACATTAAAGTAAAATATATCCCTATCTGCTGAAAAATTTAACAGTATCACAAATAACTAGATTTGCTTTGTGTAACCATGTCTACAGATGTAACATAAAGTTTAAAATTCATCTTCGCTGCTAGATGCGTATAAACCCCCCAATTCCATATTGTTCCAAAATAAGGGACATTTGCATATATCACTACATTTTAAACCAGCCTTAAAACACTCACATTTTAAAATATCATATGCATCCTTGTCCTTATAATATAGGTAAGTTCGCGTACTCCCTTATGCACGGTTTCCAAATTGACATCACTGGTTAAATAAAATTTCCGTCAAAAGACTATCCCATTCCAACAGGATTTGCCCTATACGATGAGGTCATGACTATTACACCAAATTTTTGCTTGTAACAAGAAACGTCTTACGTGATGTATAAAGAGCACGCTTGAACTTGATAAAGCGACAGCCTTTATAAACGATGCCGTCAAAATTGCTCGTAGATATGTTCCGTTACTATACAAATCAAAAACTTGTAAAGATGTAGATGATTTAAGGTACAATCTTCTTCAAAATTCGACCATTGCTAATTTTTAACGAATTGAGGTGGAAAATTAGCAATGGTCGAATTTTGAAGAAGTTTGTACCTTAAATCATCTACATCTTTACAAGTTTTTGATTTGTATAGCAACGGAACATATCTACGAGCAATTTTGACGGCACCGTTTATAAAGGCTGTCGCTTTATCAAGTTCAAGCGTGCTCTTATTTTGTTTTAAAAAGGTATATGCAATTTTTTTTTCCAATCCCGTATAAAGCACTAGTCGTGTTGCATCCAGTTTAAGCATGTATGGTGGGCAGTGACAAGCAAATACCAATCCGTACATTATTATGAATTGGTATATATTTTATATGTCGTATTTTATATGTTGTAGGTGAATATGTATTTAGAATAGAATAGAATAAAGTTTATTTAGCATAAGCTATCTTCAAATGTAACATATATTTGTACATAGTCATTTATTATTTTGTGCTCTGCCGTCGATATATAATTTAGTAACATTTTAGTAAACAATTTTAAATTACTAAATATTTGGTTTCCGTGGGCAAAGCATTGAATACGCGTAGGCCATCGCTAACAGTTGATTTTTTTAAGAATGATATTTTTGTATTCATGTTGCAGTTTTCAGCAGAACTTGCCAAATAATCGTTTCGATCTTTTAACTAAGAACTAGTAATTTTAGTAGATCTCTTATTGTTTACTTTAGTTTTATACTCCCCCTGAAAATAATTTTGTGGACGCTCATGCTTGTAGCCTAACATTTGTTGACACCTCTGTTCTTTTATACATGTGTATATTGCATGAGATGAGGTTTAGTGATGGTTTTCCTTGTCATTTGACTGTTTGACATTATCGCAAATAAGTTTTATTAGAAATAAACATTTTCATTTTGACTGAACAAATTAAAGCAATGCTATTTTGTTCATAAAATCTGTCTATACAGCTCTTGCTATATAGACTTATATGTACGGAATAATAATCCTAAAAATGTAAAATTGCTTTTAAGTTTTGTTTCCTACAATAACTTTTTATTTATTTTGTAACTGTCAATTTATTATTAAGTAAAAGTGTTTATATGTTTAAAAAGTCATGAGATAAACATTTTACTTTAGATACTTAATTTTAATTGTTCATTATTACAGCTCAAAACCCTATAACATGAGTTAACGGCATAATTTCCCTTCCATGCCCTTATGCAAATCAGCAATAAGGTCGATTTTTCGTGCGCGCATGGCCATGCATTCATAAGACCGACTTAGCTTTGGTGCGCAGAAATTTGTGACATTGCGTTATAATTTATACTATTATTATCACAAAATGAAATACGTAGCTCCATGTATTTGTACTTAAATTAAAGCTAAGAGAATAACAAAGTTTTCTATGTATGTATCAGAATTTTGGTAAGCGTGAAATCAAAAGTTATGGCCAATAGAAGTTTAGACTTACCGTAGCGCATACACTGTTACTCCCCCTCTGATTTACCGTGAATGATTAGTTTTGCGATTTTTATATAGTTGGTGTATATGGACGAATTCAGCAAATAATTGTGAACATTTTGGCATAAAGAAATATCCTCTGTCATGAATTTTTATCGAATTAGAATAAAAATGGTAAGTAAAAACACATGTTTTAAAAAAAATTACTTTCTGGGCTGTAACTACCCCTTATACCGATAACATGCATTTCCTAGTGTGAGAAGTTATGATATAGCGACTATAGCGACTCACTCACTGGAAATCGAGAAGTTCCAAAAGCGAGAAGTTTCCATGGAGTCGCTAAGAAACAAAAAGGAAAACTCGATCCATAATGGAGAAGTTTCCATGGAGTCGCTAGGAAAAATAAAAACATTCGATATAAAAATATAATATCAATCTACTTAAAAAAATACTAATATCACAAAAATATGAACATGTATTAAAAACAATATAAGTATATTTACTTCCATTTTAATTTTATTTATAGCGATAACGCTATAAATTTGGTGACCCCGACGTGATAATTTTATGCCCGACGTGATCATTGTATGTCCAACGTGATAAATATATGCCAGACGTGAAAATTTTATGTCCAACGTCATAAATATATGCCAGAAGTGAAAATTTTATGTCCAACGTGATAAATATATACCAGAAGAGATTCAATATATCAACTACCGTTATAAATTGACCATTTTATGAAGAGAAGAATTTTCCGATGAATTTTGAATAGAGGTTCCAAATTTGAATAGATGTTCCTATAATTTATGGTAATTTCCTAATTAAATCAACTGAAGTTGTACATTACAAGTACTGTCATCTGTCGGTGAGTGAGTTAAAGTACATTTCCTTTTTTATCTAAGAGAGTAGTAAATCAATCAATCAATCACAATCGATTAGTTATGCAAAGACAACCTTCAGACGAGGATTTTCCTCAAACCCATTATGTCACCTCTGTCAAATTACCCCCATTCTGGAAATCAAAACCAGAAATTTGGTTTACCCAGATTGAATCACAGTTTTCTGTTGCAAAAATTGTCAATGATAAGAAAAAGTATGATCAGGTTATAGCTAATTTGCCATTAGATGTGATAGATAATATATACGATACAATATCCAATCCCCCGGAAACGGATCTCTATATAAATTTAAAGAAAGTTTTAATTTCACGTTTATCATCGAGTGAGGAAAAACGTCTGAATGATCTTTTATCAGGTTCCCAAATGGGCGATCTGAAACCTTCAGATTTCTATAGATCCATGCTGAATATGGTTGGAGGATTCAGCATAGTTAGTCAAGATTTATTGATAAAGCTATGGAAAAGACGTTTGCCTCAAACAGTATATATTGCCATTACAGCTTCAGGGAAAACGGACACAAAAGAGATTCTAGATATTGCGGATCGGATCTGGGAGTCCTGTCAAAATTCAATGGTTGCATCGTACTCCAAAAATCCTCTTGACTCTGAGTCAACCCAGTTATCAGATTTAACTACCACTATCAAAAATTTTTCAATCACTTTCCATGATTCAATTAATCAAGTATTACAAAAACAAGAAATTTTTAATTCTCGATTAAACTCTTTAGAATCCAGACTTTCCAATCAATCCTTCGAGCCTCAACCTTCTACTTCATGCTGCAACAATTGCAAAAGTAGAAGCAATTCACAAACTCGTACCACTAATCGCAATCGTTCGCCCAGCCGTAATAATGTTTCCAATAAATTTGATCGTACAGACAATACTATTTGTTACTACCATCAACTTTATGGTACCAATGCCTATCGTTGTGGAGGTGAATGGTGCAAATTCAGTAAGAATTGTAAAAAATCTGATAATTCTCAAAGATGACTGAAGTTTGATAATTCTATGACGTCTGATTTTGACATTTCTAACAGCAAACGTCGTCGACTTTTTATTTACGATAGATCTAACAACCTGAACTTCCTAATTGACACTGGTGCCGATTTATCTGTGGTGCCACGCAATGCTTTCACAGATTTAAAAAAGAATTTTGATACGATATTAACCGCGGCTAACGGTTCAACCATTTTTACATACGGTAAGAAATTGTTAAAAGTCAATCTAAACTTACGTAGATTATTTCCTTTCGTTTTCAATATAGCAGACATTGACATACCGATAGTCGGAGCAGATTTCTTGTCTCATTTTGGTTTAGTTGTTGATCTTAAAGGAGCTCGAATAATTGATAACAAGACTAATTTGTCAGTTAATTGTTTTATTAAAAATAGTCCTTTAGACAATCATAGATTAGATACACTTAAATTATTTCCTTTGACAGATAAATATAACAAATTACTTTTACAATTTCCTAATTTAATTAGTTCCCCAGATTACAATTTACCTATTAAACATTCTATTGTACATCATATAGTTACTGAAGGTCATTTACCTTTTTCACGACCTCGTAGATTAGACAATCTTAAATTTAAAATAGCTCAAACAGAATTTAATAACATGGTAGAATTAGGTATCTGCAAACCATCATCTTCTCAAGTTTCCTCTCCACTCCATCTAGTGGCGAAAAAAGATAAGAATGACTGGAGACCTTGTGGAGATTATCGACAACTAAATACGATTACCATTCCAGACAGATATCCATTACCTCATATCCACGACTTTAGCTCTCAGTTGCACGGCTGCACTATTTTCTCCAAGGTTGATTTAGTGCGAGCGTACCATCAGATACCTGTCGCTGAAAATGACGTTTATAAGACAGCTATAACAACTCCATTCGGACTGTTTGAATTTTCCCGCATGCCTTTTGGTCTACGCAATGCCGGTCAAACTTTCCAACGTTTTATGAATGAAGTACTTGTCAGTTTACCTTTCGTTTTCGTCTATTTGGATGATATATTAATCGCAAGTCAATCAGATGTACAACATTTGGAACATTTAGAAAAGGTTTTCAAGAGATTAGACACATACGGAATTAACATTAAACCATCTAAATGTATCTTAGGAGTTGACAATTTAACCTTTTTAGGTCATCACATCTCTTCATCAGGTATTTTACCATCAACTGAGAGAGTCGAAGTCATTAATAATTTTCCTTTACCGACAACTCTCAAACAACTACAACGTTTCATAGGTATGGTGAATTTTTATCATCGTTTCATACCTCATTTTGCTGAAATATTACTTCCCCTATATTCTCTTTGTAACAGTTTATCTCATGATAAAATTACAAAGATAAATAGTTGGCCTGATCAATGTTTAGACGGATTTTCGAAAGCCAAAGACGCAATAAGTAATGCAGTAGTTTTAGCTCATCCTTGCAATAATGACGATACTATCTTATCTCTCTCAGTCGATTGTTCTAACCTTGCCATGGGTGCAGTTTTAGAGCGAAAAGATAATAAGGGATTGCTTGCTCCTTTAGCATTCTTTTCCCGTAAATTAACCACAGCACAAACCAATTATTCGATTTTTGACAAAGAACTTTTAGCATTATATACTGCAATTAAACATTTTAAGTTTATACTTGAAGGTCGCAAGTTTAATTGTTTTACAGATCACAAACCTTTAATCAACGCTTTATTCACAAAAGCAGAAAGATCTCCTCGTCAAATACGTCATTTAGAATACATAGCTCAATTTTCTTGTAAAATACAACATGTTAAAGGAAAACATAATGTAATAGCTGACAGCTTGTCACGTATTTACGATACTTCTTCCTTAAAACAAGATATTTTACCACTTCAACTTAAAAATTCTCCCTTCCTTAATGTTAACTTTGACCTAAAGTTGCTTAGTGAAGCTCAGGAGAAAGATTCAAATCTCAACTATTTATTGTCAGATAAATCATCACTAACTAAAACCAATTTCATTTTAAAAAAGATACAAATTCCAGATTCAAATGATTTTATTTGGTGTGATGTTTCTCGTGCAAAAGTCAGACCTTTTGTCCCACTTATTTACAGACGAACGATTTTCGATATTTTTCACAACTTATCTCATCCTGGTATTAAAGCCACTAGACCGTTGATTTCAAATAACTATTTTTGGCCGAAAATGAACACAGATTGCAATTTATGGTCAAAATCGTGCATTAACTGTCAAGCTGTCAAAGTCAGTCGACATACGCGAAGTGCTCTCGGGAACTTCACCATCCCGAAAATCAGATTCGACCACATCCACATAGATTTGGTAGGACCATTACCTCCATCCAAAGGTAACTCTTACATTCTTACGGTGATTGAACGATTCACTAGGTGGCCGGAAGCGTACCCTCTTCGCGACATCACAGCAGAAACAGTTGCGCGTACTTTATTTCAAAACTTTGTTTGTCGATTCGGTGTTCCCTTGTCAGTAACGACTGATCAAGGAGTACAATTCGAGTCAAGATTATTTAATGAATTTGCAAAGTTTTTAGGTTTTCATAGAATACGTACAACTCCATATCACCCAGAACGCAACTCTTTAATTGAAAGATTTCATCGCTCACTTAAAACTTCCTTGTTAGCTAGAGCCAATACATCACATTGGACAGATGAATTACCCATCATTTTATTAGCATTTAGAACAACTCCCAAGGAAGATCTGCAATGTTCACCTGCTGAACTCATTTATGGTCAAACCCTTCGTTTACCTGGCGAATTTTTCGTTGAATCGTATAATTCCCCAGATATTCCTTATTTCATTGACAAATTACGCATTTATTTTAATAATTTAAAATTTGTTCCTCCAACTTCGCATGGCAATTACAAAACTTTTGTTAGTTCAGATCTTGCCTCTTGCGATTTTATTTTCGTTCGCATTGAACGTTTAAAACGTTCATTTACTCCTTTATATGAAGGACCGTTTAAAGTTTTATCTCGTTCAGATAAGTTATTTACCTTTAAGAAAGGAGCCAAAGTCATAACTGTCAATATTGATAGGGTTAAACCGGCTTTTGTATTAGTTGACAGATGTGACACTTTGCCTACCCCGATTAAAAAAGTACGTTTTGCAATCGACACATTGATTGATTGACTATTTTCTTTTTTAACGAGGGGGTGTATATAGCGACTATAGCGACTCACTCACTGGAAATCGAGAAGTTCCAAAAGCGAGAAGTTTCCATGGAGTCGCTAAGAAACAAAAAGGAAAACTCGATCCATAATGGAGAAGTTTCCATGGAGTCGCTAGGAAAAATAAAAACATTCGATATAAAAATATAATATCAATCTACTTAAAAAAATACTAATATCACAAAAATATGAACATGTATTAAAAACAATATAAGTATATTTACTTCCATTTTAATTTTATTTATAGCGATAACGCTATATATGACCTACATTTTCATATATAGTTTCCTTTGTTCTACCATTGATAGGTTGCTCGCTCACTGACCTCTATATATTAAATGGATAGCCTATACCATAGGGATGCGCGTGAAATTTTAGCCAAAATTGAAGAATTCAATAAAGGCGAAAGTCGTCTGCTACGGGGCTTTACGTCTTGCGCAGTATACCTGTTTTTCGTTCTGAAGTTAGCAACACGTTGATGGCAACGCGTTGCTAATAAAGCAGTCCGGCAACGATCAGGTAGGAAATAAATTTTGAGACATTATTGGAAAAATAAATCTATAATAAATACATGATTGCCTCAAAACTTATTTCCGTTGCCAAAAATTAATTGACAACGTGAAGTTGGCAACGTGTTTCCAGCAACGAGTGGCTAAGTTCACTCTTCCTACTGCGCAAACTCGGCAGCCCCGTGCGCAAATTGTATTTGTACCATTTTTCAGCTCACACATCGGCTATCCATTTAATATATAGAGGTCAGTGTTATAACGCCCTGTCTCTCTTGGGGTTATTTAAAATGAATTCTAAATAAATAAAAATACGAAATTAACAATAAACTAATTTATTAACAAGTGGTAGAGCAAATGAGAATAACACTACAGGGTATGGGCGAATAAATTTGTGCTAACGAATAAAGAAGTACAAACAAATAATCAAACAAATTCACAGATATACGGAGAGACAGACATAATGGTATAAAATACAAAAGATAAATAGGTAAAACGTAATAAAGGGAGATTGGCCAATTCCGCAAGGAAAAAAACTATTAATAATAAATAAATGATTGTTCATTCACTTATCAGAATTATTTTCCGAGCAAATTATCCAAGAATGAGCAATTAAATATTTATTTAAGTTTAAAGGCAAAAACAAGCTAGAAGACTTAACTAAAAGGTACAAATGGGAGTATTTATACACCCACAAAAATTTACATAATTCCTCGAACGAAATACGTAAAGATAAATTTTAATATTAAACATATAGCACTCCTAAAGTAAATTTGAGTGTTTAGTCGAGATAAAAAATTAGCAAGTACAAATTAAGCTTGCTTGAAGTGTTCACGAAAACGTAAAGGTAACGAACACGCACTACACTGTGATCAACTTGATGAACTACTGGCTCAAATCTTCCACAAATTGATGACTCGTGCATAAACAGGAAAATATAAAGTTCAGATAGGTACTTACATAAGTCCATTTTGGACATTACCAATAAAACGGCAATCCTATTTAAAGTTGAAAACGTAGATTGAACGCACTATTATTTAGCCACTTTTAGGTGGATATTACACATACAAGACTTATTTCGAACATACAGCTCGCAAAAGCACACATAATCTGGCTGTCAAATTCCTTAACCAGCTTAAACGAAGGAAAGAGACTAAATAAATAATTAATTTATAATTTTTATGGTTTAACTAAACCATTTAAATTCTGGAACTTTTAATATCTTCACTCAAATTTGGTTAAAAGATTGACTGTGGGCTCGCTTAAAGCGGCCGTGGAAAAGTGTTCTGGCTACCGCTCGGCTCGGTATTTATCTCTTCCCCCACTAGTATTCGAAATACTTCACTCCTTAAACCCGCGAATTTAAACTATGGTTTCTCATTGGAGGAAAGGCATTAATTTCAAATATTTACCAGTAAAGCCGAGAACTAGGTGACGGTTACGTTACCTTTTAGAACCTTACAGTAGCGGCGATAATTTATTTTTTAAGAGGTAACAAAATAGGTAATTTATGTACGGAAAATACGAAATAATGTAATTTAAGGGCTTTTATGCCTATGAATAAAAATGACCGTTACAGTGTGCTCGCTAAATATGCATCTTTGGGGGCTCACGCCGCTACACTACAGGGTTACTGATAGCAAAGGACAAAAGTCTGTGGAAAATTACCAAGATTTTACGAAGGCTACATCCACAGATAACAGGGTGACATACTACACCGACGCAGATAAATCGGACGCTATAGCAACACATCTACAACACACACCTTTCCAATTTCTTCCCACGTGCACGAAAATATCACCTTTCAAACGCACAATATTCCTTCCCTCCACCCCATCCCTTCAAATAAATTATTTAAGCTATTAACGTCCTCCACAGAAATCAAGAACATAATCAAGAGACTTTCAACAAATAAAGGCCCAGGTCCCGACAACATTCCTAATTTCATCCTCATAAAACATCTTCCATAAAAAGCCATCACCCAGCTAGCCTACATCATAAATGGAGTCATTAAGCTGCAACACTTTTCTGATGCCTGGAAAATCGCCGTCATTACCACTCCAAATGCCTAGAAAACCGCCGCACAAGCCGGGAAGCTATAGACCTTTCTATCTATATCTTTATTATCTTATTATATTTATTAGACACCTTAGCCAAACTCAAGGAAAAAGTTATATTGAGAATTCTCAATAAAATAATAGCAAAATAGGCACTATTTCCGGCTCAGTAGTTTGATTTTAGGCATGGGCATGGTACTACACTTTCTAAATACAAAGCTGCACAAGACATACTTTCCGCTTATAACAAAAAACAGTGCACCGTCATATTACTTCTAAATATCCAAAAAGTGTTTGATACTGCGTGGCATAACGGATTAATACATAAATTACATCATACATATAAACATGTAGACTGGCACCATACATCATCGCTCATCAGGAGTTATATTTCGGGCAAGTGCATAACTATTAGAATAAACAATAGTTTTTCAGCACCTAAAGCAAAACAAAAAAACCGCTGCCCAAGGAATCACTACTTCCACATCCAGATTTTCTGTCCAAGTCGCTCACAATGAAAAAATTTTGTATGTGGAAATAATTGTTTATGAAATAATATAATATTTGAAGTCCTCTACCCCTCCGATTAAAGAACTTATATCTAGATACATAATGGCTACCTTTTCTTCATATACCTTATTTGCTCCTAACATAGTCACATTATACGTCCATTAAAATGGATAGATGAACATCACATCCCATAGGCAACAGAGGCGGGTATGTGTAGAAGGGAAAATGTAAAATATTATACCTCTTTTATGTGATAATTATTGGTTAACTTCTAGGAATATTAACGCAGATTGAAAAAATACAATAGGTAAAGATGTTTTATTCAAGGGAAATATGCATTGGAAGGATATTATTTATAATATTATTATTAAAACTATAAACTGAACCTCATCATGTTACGACTATGACCTACTTACTTATGAAACGATCGATTTCTGCAAATGGAACAGCACTGTTGCATGTTGCACGAAATTGTCACTAAACTGTCTAAATATGAACAGAGAATATTATTTAGGTATTAGGCAAATCACAACTTAAAATAAAAAGATTTCTTCACCACATTTTGATCGAAAAACACTTATTAACATTAATTACGGATACTGTCAAAACTGTCAAACTCAGAATATGATAATCGAACTGAAGTCGACCGTGTGTGAGAGACCGCGAATACGCCGATGGGCCAATCAGCAACTTATGGGAAGAAGTGCCTTAGATTGGGAGTCTTTCGGGATCATAAAATTCATGCCATTATGTATCTAGATATAAGTTCTTTAATCGGAGCTCTACCCCAAAAACCCACAAAACGATACCCCACATCGGTAGTAGGGTGGGGGTGGTGATAGGGGGTGGTAGTGGGGGTGGATGAACAAAAAAATTATTTTGAGGTTTCTGGTTCTTGTACACACACTAAATCACATTTTTTTTTCATCCCCTTTAATAATGGTGGTAATGGGGGTGGCTTATGCCAATTTTTTTTTAAACCTTAGCTTCTCTTGTATATACTAAATACCAATTTTATGGACTCTTACCTGCTTGATTTACCTATTTACCCCAAATTTACCCCAATTTACCCCCAACCCTTTGACGGAACAAGATGAAAATATAATCTAGTTCTAGATCTCGTTAAAGTACATATGTGTACCAAAGGGCATAGCAGGATAAGCATGTGTTAGGTGCCCCCGCACCAATCCGGTCGAAATTTTTAGCACAAGTTGATAGTAGTGTTAGATGAAATTTCCCAAAATATTATTTTTGGAAAACTATTTTTACGGGAGTTATGGGGGTAAAAAGAAAAATGGAAAAAAAAATTTTTCTCGAGAACGGATAAACCGATTTTCATGAAAAAAATATATGTTATGGCTTTTGATGGTGCAAATGTGGGAAAAAATTATTGAGTCCATTTGTCGAAAGAAAGTGGTGAAAAAAATTTTTCAAAATAAATTTTTTTTTTTTTTTTAGGGGATGTTCTAGAGGCATACCCACCATTTTCTTAAATGCTATATGCCCCTTTAAAACATATCCAATTTTCAAAGCGATCAGAAGGGTACAACATACTCAAAATTGATAATCATTGGCAGAATGCGGGCGGCGCGTAGTCTATGTAATGAAACATTATAAGACGACTTCTTTGTAAATATTTCGTGCAAAGACGAGATTACCTCCCCCCCCCTCGTTTTCGAGGGTGTTTAACACGATGCAGGTGGTGGGAGAAGTTTTTGACCGCCGCAACGTCCTGAAATGGCCATCCCTTTTATGTTTTCATATATAAACGGGTTTGGGGAGTGATTTATCGACGGGTTATACTTGAAATAATATGGAAGGAGGTTATAGAGTAAGTGGAGTCCAGACAGCAGGCCTAGGGGGTTGATTAAACCCTCCCGCGGGGTGCAGTTTTTTTTTTTTTCAAATGATTCGGTTCAAATGCGTATACCCCATTTTCGCTGGTCACGGGAAAAATATTCATTTTTAGCTCCAACTCCCTCAAACGGGCAGAAATCACCCCTCACTCACCGTTTGAGAGATGAAGAGGGGTTGGAGCTAAAAATGAATATTTTTCCCATGATCAGCGACCCCAAAAACGGGGGAAACGCGTTTGAACCCGAATTATTTGATAAAAAATGATTTTCCACTCCTCGGAAGGGTTTAATTAACCCCTTGGCCTGCTGTCTGGACTCAACTTACTCTATAACCATCTTCCATGTTATTTCAAGTATAACTCGTTGATAAATCACTCCCCAGACTCGTATAGAAAACATAAAGTGATCCATAAGAGTGGCCGCTTTAGGAGGTTGCGGCGGTCAAAAACTTCTCCCTCCACTTGCATCGTGTTCAACATCCTTGAAAACGGACGGAGGAAGGTATTCTCGTCTTTGCAAGAAATATTTACACTATTTCTGCCTTTATTACATAGACTAGCGGTTCATTACTACATCTTACTACTACGGTCATTGGCGGCCATTACAACCCTAGCATTTAAATCAGTATCAAACTTCAAGAAGTGTGGCGCAAAAATTCTCTGATGTCAACTGTGGAGTCAAACCAAATCTAGTTTGAAAATCTGAAGATTTTGCAATGATGACATCTGCAGTCAGCCTACGAAAGAACTAGTTTTCAAAGTCCACTACGAGGAGGTTACAGTGACTTTCACTAGTGAAGGTGCCTGTTTATTGTGAGTCCCCTTGCCTCTCATGGGTCGGGGTGTTTATTTATCGTGAGTCTCCTTGCCTCTAACTAGTCGGGGCGCTTGTTTATTTTAAGTTCCCTTGCCTCTCATTAGTCGAGGTGCTTGGTTATTATGAGTCCCCTTGCCTCTCACAATTAGGGCTGACTTTTTTGCGTGAGTCCTCTTGCCTCTCACGAATCAGGTTACTCTATATTGATGAGACTTCTCTTAGTCTCCATTCTTCGAGAACATCCCATAAAAAAAAATTATTTTGAAAAAATTTTTCAAAAAAGTTGCAGGGGGTTCTGGCGGTCAAAAACTTCTCCCACCACTTGCATCGTGTTCAGCACCCTCGAAAACGAGGGGGAGAAGGTAATCTCGTCTTTGCGCGAAATATTTACAAAAAAGTCGTCTTATAAATGCTTCATTACATAGACTACGCGCCGCCCGCAGTCTGCCAATGATTATCAATTTTGAGTATGTTGTACCCTTCCGATCGCTATGAAAATTGAATATGTTTTAAAGGGGCATATAAGCATTTATTTGGAAGAAAATGGTGGGTGTGCCTCTAGAACATCACCTATAAAAAAAATTTTTCTATTTTGAAAAAATTTTTTCACCACTTTTTTTCGACAAATGAACTTAATAATTTTTTCCCACATTTGCACCATCAAAAGCCATAACATATATTTTTTTCATGAAAATCGGTTTATCCGTTCTCGAGAAAAAAAATTTTTCCATTTTTCTTTTTACCCCCATAACTGCCGTAAAAATGGTTTTCCAAAAATAATATTTTGGGAAATTTCATCTAACACTACTATCAACTTGTGCTAAAAATTTCGACCCGATTGGTGCGGGGGCACCTAACACATGCTTACCCTGCTATGCCCTTTCAAGTCAATATCTCAAACGGTTCCAGAGTAAACGTGCGCACAAAAAAAGTTACAGACAGACCGACAGACAGACAGAATTTTTTTTGCTCAAACTTAAAATCTCGACGTTTCATGACATTCTAAGCACAATAACATTTTTTTTTTAAATTTTTGTCGTTACTATACTTCCACTGGATGTGGAAGTAATACGTTATCGCTTAAACAGACTGATGAATGATTGATGAAATTAACAACCAAGATGTAAAAGAACAGAATGTTATAAAGTATCATGACAAAAGTCTCTGTTTTGTGCCCCATTTAACACAAGCAATTAGGAAGTTTCCTATTTTAGAAATATCATGTACATTCAACCTCATTTAGTAGTCTTTCAGATAACTAGTCAAACAAAAAAAAATTATCTCGATATCTCAAGAATTCACGAACTTATTCGATTTCTTATTTGAATACTTCGCCTCGGCTGAAGTCCACCGTGACGTCACAATACACAACGCGCTAACTTGCCATGCCGGCGGCTCGCCGTATGCTCCCTTTAATTAGTGTATGTGCTCGATTTTCTGAAATGTCAGAAAAAGTCACTTTTACGTTACTTTTACGATCAGGTTTATCTGGAAGACTTCCTTTTTACGTCGCGACATCATACGGCCGTCCCAATGGTGTTTTTCGAAAAATATGAAGTGCCAAAATTGCATGTTTTAGCAATTTTTTCGGCTCTCAAATGCAAGCTTGCTATAAACTGCCGGTGCCTGCCAGCGAGTATAAAGGTGCCCGCGCCCGCTCGCTGTTGGCGGAATCATGTATTGTGACGTAATCGAGCCTCAGCCCAGATGATCGCAGCATTTTTAACTTGGAAGGACCATAACATTTTTATTTATAAAGATAATTAAAAAAAAAATGACAGATATTTTTTAAATTTTTACGACTATTTATTACGAGAAAATGAGAAAAATGGAAACTTCCTAATTAACAAACTCTATGCGGTTCTGACGAAAATCTACGCCCTGAACAACAGGCGTGGTAATCTTTCCACAGAAAATAAACTTAACTTATATAAGGCCGTCTTAAGACCAATTTTGACTTATGGCTGCGTTGCTTGGAATGATATCTCCAGCACACAGTTTGAAAGAATACAACTGTCTCAAAATAAGATAGTACGCACGTCGACAAATTCTAACAGGTACACTTCGATAGTAGAGCTGCGTGGACTGAGTGGATGCAAATGATCTAGGACTACGTCAGGAAGGCCGCTCAGAAATTTTTACCTTCCAAAACACAACTATTTAAATTAACACGCAACTTAACGCACATACGAAGTCCTGGTAATACGACACACGCACAAACTTCTGCACCAGACATTACCCTTATATGACGAACGTAGCACGTGACATAACTGACTCACGGAACAATTCCCTTCCACTCTCCTCGCTCAAACCAGATCCCCTGCTGATAAGCATTTTCTAAGAAAATTTCTTAATTCCTTAGCAAACGAATCCCGATGTACCTAGAGCAGGTTTTTAAACAATTTTATCCTGCACGTAAACATCGTATAAAATACCCTACCATGAACAACATTTTTAAAAAAATACGATTAGAGGAGCTAAGACATTATACAAATAAATACGCTAAATCGATTATATCAATCGACAAAGGCTATTGTTAGCGTATTGTTGTATTGTGCGTGTGTCATCGAATAACAACAAATCGACGACAACGACGACGATTACGATAATAATGGGGTCTCGTCTCGCCGACAAGACGAATCCCCAAGCTAAGGGCTGAGTCTCAACAGATCGCAGTGTGGAAACTGCTCTACCGAGCTGAACACCCTGCCAGGTCCTTGAGTCCTCTACAGACAATTCCGAGTTCTAATATGGAAAAGTTTATGCGACCAATGATCGGCCGTCATCAAGTGAGATCAGGTCGGACATGGCAAGGTCCACCGCCAACCGTCGATCTCGACGGCTAATAGGGCTAGTGCGTTTTGAGCCTTTCGACTCTTGGAACTCCAAGAGTCGAAAGGCTCTAGGCAATAGTTCAAATTGCTCTTGCGATCTAGTCAGACTAGAAAAGATGCGGCCTTAGAGGCGTTCGGGCATAATCCCACTGATGGTAGGTTCGCACCACCGCCCGCTCGAGTGAGTGCGTGAACCAAATGTCCGAACCTGCGGTTCCTCCCGTACTAAGCGGGATTATTATCGCAACGACGAGTCATATATAGCGACTATAGCGACTCACTCACTGGAAATCGAGAAGTTCCAAAAGCGAGAAGTTTCCATGGAGTCGCTAAGAAACAAAAAGGAAAACTCGATCCATAATGGAGAAGTTTCCATGGAGTCGCTAAGAAAAATAAAAACATTCGATATAAAAATTTAATATCAATATACTAAAAAATACCAATATCACATAAAATATGAACATGTATTAAAAACAAATATACGTATATTAACTTCGATTTTAATTTTATTTATAGCGATAACGCTATAAATTTGGTGACCCCGACGTGATAATTTTATGCCCGACATGATAAATATATGCCAGAAGTGAAAATTTTATGTCCAACGTCATAAATATATGCCAGAAGTGAAAATTTTATGTCCAACGTGATAAATATATACCAGAAGTGATCGATGTATATGTCCGAAGTTATCCTATAACTTACATGATGAAATCTACGTTATTTAATTAATTTGAAGGAGAGATAAAATCATTTCCACTTCAAAAGATAGAAGAATATCTCAGATATAATTACCGAAGTATAACACTTTCCTGTTTTGGAACAATTATTATCAATAATTTCAAGAAGAGATTCAATATATCAACTACCGTTATAAATTGACCATTTTATGAAGAGAAGAATTTTCCCGATGAATTTTGAATAGAGGTTCCAAATTTGAATAGATGTTCCTATAATTTATGGTAATTTCCTAATTCAATCAACTGAAGTTGTACATTACAAGTACTGTCATCTGTCGGTGAGTGAGTTAAAGTACATTCCCTTTTTATCTGAGAGAGTAGTCAATCAATCAATCAATCACAATCGATTAGTTATGCCAAGACAACCTTCAGACGAGGATTTTCCTCAAACCCATTATGTCACGTCTGTCAAGTTACCCCCATTCTGGAAATCAAAACCAGAAATTTGGTTTACCCAGATCGAATCACAGTTTTCTGTTGCAAAAATTGTCAATGACAAGAAAAAGTATGATCAGGTTATAGCTAATTTGCCATTAGATGTGATAGATAATATATACGATATAATATCTAATCCCCCGGAAACGGATCTCTATATAAATTTAAAGAAAGTTTTAATTTCACGTTTATCATCGAGTGAGGAAAAACGTCTGAATGATCTGTTATCAGGTTCCCAAATGGGCGATCTGAAACCTTCAGATTTCTATAGATCCATGCTGAATATGGTTGGAGGATTCAGCATGGTTAGTCAAGATTTATTGATAAAGCTATGGAAAAGACGTTTGCCTCAAACAGTATATATTGCCATTACAGCTTCAGGGAAAACAGACACAAAAGAGATTCTAGATATTGCGGATCAGATCTGGGAGTCCTGTCAAAATTCAATGGTTGCATCGTACTCCAAAAATCCTCTTGACTCTGAGTCCACCCCGTTATCAGATTTAACTACTACTATCAAAAATTTTTCAATCACTTTCCATGATTCAATTAATCAAGTATTACAAAAACAAGAAATTTTTAATTCTCGATTAAACTCTTTAGAATCCAGACTTTCCAATCAATCCTTCGAGCCTCAACCTTCTACTTCATGCTGCAACAATTGCAAAAGTAGAAGCAATTCACAAACTCGTACCACTAATCGCAATCGTTCACCCAGCCGTAATAATGTTTCCAATAAATTTGATCGTACAGACAATACTATTTGTTACTACCATCAACTTTATGGTGCCAATGCCTATCGTTGTGGAGGTGAATGGTGCAAATTCAGTAAGAATTGTAAAAAATCTGATAATTCTCAAAGATGACTTAAGTTTGATAATTTTATGACGTCTGATTTTGACATTTCTAACAGCAAACGTCATCGACTTTTTATTTACGATAGATCTAACAACCTGAACTTCCTAATTGACACTGGTGCCGATTTATCTGTGGTGCCACGCAATGCTTTCACAGATTTAAAAAAGAATTTCGATACGATATTAACCGCGGCTAACGGTTCAACCATTTTTACATACGGTAAGAAATTGTTAAAAGTCAATCTAAACTTACGTAGATTATTTCCTTTCGTTTTCAATATAGCAGACATTGACATACCGATAGTCGGAGCAGATTTCTTGTCTCATTTTGGTTTAGTTGTCGATCTTAAAGGAGCTCGAATAATTGATAACAAGACTAATTTGTCAGTTAATTGTTTTATTAAAAATAGTCCTTTAGACAATTATAGATTAGATACACTTAAATTATTTCCTTTGACAGATAAATATAACAAATTACTTTTACAATTTCCTAATCTAATTAGTTCACCAGATTACAATTTACCTATTAAACATTCTATTGTACATCATATAGTTACTGAAGGTCATTTACCTTTTTCACGACCTCGTAGATTAGACAATCTTAAATTTAAAATAGCTCAAACAGAATTTAATAACATAGTAGAATTAGGTATCTGCAAACCATCATCTTCTCAAGTTTCCTCTCCACTCCATCTAGTGGCGAAAAAAGAGAAGAATGACTGGAGACCTTGTGGAGATTATCGACAACTAAATACAATTACCATTCCAGACAGATATCCATTACCTCATATCCACGACTATCTCTCAGTTGCACGGCTGCACTATTTTCTCCAAGGTTGATTTAGGGCGAGCGTACCATCAGATACCTGTCGCTGAAAATGACGTTTATAAGACAGCTATAACAACTCCATTCGGACTGTTTGAATTTTCCCGCATGCCTTTTGATCTACGCAATGCCGGTCAAACTTTCCAACGTTTTATGAATGAAGTACTTGTCAATTTACCTTTCGTTTTCGTCTATTTGGATGATATATTAATCGCAAGTCAATCAGATGTACAACATTTGGAACATTTGGAAAAGGTTTTCAAGAGATTAGACACATACGGAATTAACATTAAACCATCTAAATGTATCTTAGGAGTTGACAATTTATCCTTTTTAGGTCATCACATCTCTTCATCAGGTATTTTACCATCAACTGAGAGAGTCGAAGTCATTAATAATTTCCCTTTACCGACAACTCTCAAACAACTACAACGTTTCATAGGTATGGTGAATTTTTATCATCGTTTCATACCTCATTTTGCTGAAATATTACTTCCCCTATATTCTCTTTGTAACAGTTTATCTCATGATAAAATTACAAACATAAATAGTTGGCCTGATCAATGTTTAGACGGATTTTCGAAAGCCAAAGACGCAATAAGTAATGCAGTAGTTTTAGCTCATCCTTGCAATAATGACGATACTATCTTATCTCTCTCAGTAGATTGTTCTAACCTTGCCATGGGTGCAGCTTTAGAGCAAAAAGATAATAAGGGATTTCTTGCTCCTTTAGCATTCTTTTCCTGTAAATTAACCACAGCACAAACCAATTATTCGGTTTTTGACAAGAACTTTTAGCATTATATACTGCAATTAAACATTTTAAGTTTATACTTGAAGGTCGAAAGTTTAATTGTTTTACAGATCACAAACCTTTAATCAACGCTTTATTCACAAAAGCAGAAAGATCTCCTCGTCAAATACGTCATTTAGAATACATAGCTCAATTTTCTTGTAAAATACAACATGTTAAAGGAAAACATAATGTAATAGCTGACAGCTTGTCACGTGTTTACGACACTTCTTCCTTAAAACAAGATATTTTACCACTTCAACTTAAAAATTCTCCCTTCCTTAATGTTAACTTTGACCTAAAGTTGCTTAGTGAAGCTCAGGAGAAAGATTCAAATCTCAACTATTTATTGTCAGATAAATCATCACTAACTAAAACCAATTTCATTTTAAAAAAGATACAAATTCCAGATTCAAATGATTTTATTTGGTGTGATGTTTCTCGTGCAAAAGTCAGACCTTTTGTCCCACTTATTTACAGACGAACTTATCTCATCCTGGTATTAAAGCCACTAGACCGTTAATTTCAAATAACTATTTTTGGCCGAAAATGAACACAGATTGCAATTTCTGGTCAAAATCGTGCATTAACTGTCAAGCTGTCAAAGTCAGTCGACATACGCGAAGTGCTCTCGGGAACTTCACCATCCCGAAAATCAGATTCGACCACATCCACATAGATTTGGTAGGACCATTACCTCCATCCAAAGGTAACTCTTACATTCTTACGGTGATTGAACGATTCACTAGGTGGCCGGAAGCGTACCCTCTTCGCGACATCACAGCAGAAACAGTTGCGCGTACTTTATTTCAAAACTTTGTTTGTCGATTCGGTGTTCCCTTGTCAGTAACGACTGATCAAGGAGTACAATTCGAGTCAAGATTATTTAATGAATTTGCAAAGTTTTTAGGTTTTCATAGAATACGTACAACTGCATATCACCCCCAGAGCAACTCTTTAATTGAAAGATTTCATCGCTCACTTAAAACTTCCTTGTTAGCTAGAGCCAATACATCACATTGGACAGATGAATTACCCATCATTTTATTAGCATTTAGGACAACTCCCAAGAAAGATCTGCAATGTTCACCTGCTGAACTCATATATGGTCAAACCCTTCGTTTACCTGGCGAATTTTTCGTTGAATCGTATAATTCCCCAGATATTCCTTATTTCATTGACAAATTACGCATTTATTTTAATAATTTAAAATTTGTTCCTCCAACTTCGCATGGCAATTACAAAACTTTTGTTAGTTCAGATCTTGCCTCTTGCGATTTTATTTTGGTTCGCATTGAACGTTTAAAACGTTCATTTACTCCTTTATATGAAGGGCCGTTTAAAGTTTTATCTCGTTCAGATAAGTTATTTACCTTTAAGAAAGGAGCCAAAGTCATAACTGTCAATATTGATAGGGTTAAACCGGCTTTTGTATTAGTTGACAGATGTGACACTTTGCCTACCCCGATTAAAAAAGTACGTTTTGCAATCGACACGTTGATTGATTGACTATTTTCTTTTTTAACGAGGGGGTGTATATAGCGACTATAGCGACTCACTCACTGGAAATCGAGAAGTTCCAAAAGCGAGAAGTTTCCATGGAGTCGCTAAGAAACAAAAAGGAAAACTCGATCCATAATGGAGAAGTTTCCATGGAGTCGCTAAGAAAAATAAAAACATTCGATATAAAAATTTAATATCAATATACTAAAAAATACCAATATCACATAAAATATGAACATGTATTAAAAACAAATATACGTATATTAACTTCGATTTTAATTTTATTTATAGCGATAACGCTATATCATCACTAGGGTAAAACTAACCTGTCTCATGACGGTCTAAATCCAGCTCACATTCCCTATTAGCGGTCTGTATGTTTGTATGCTTTGAATAGTTGCCGATAAAAGTAAGGCGCACGTGCCGATGCGCTGACATTTTGAGCAGTTGCCGACTAAGTCTTATGTTTTCAAGTCTACTGTACGCGGAAGGCCAATAAGATTAGTAAAAAGCAACAAACTAAATGTTCCTCTTGCCTACTATCGGCGGGAGCGATCGATAATTCGCGAACGCGAAAATGTAACGCCCGTTGCTTTATTTTATTTTATTCATATTATACAAATAACATAAATGAGATATTTAGATGGAATATTAGAATGTGAAATAAATAATAAATGCCTAAAAGACGTAGAATCACTTGAACCACATTCAGGAGTTCCGGGTTCGATTCCTGGCCCTAGCACTGGAAGTTTTTCAGGAGAAATTATTCCCAGTATACTCAATTATTGGATGTGAATACCTTGTCTCTAAAGTTTTAGCCGCACAAAGCCCTTCCGAAGCCTACAGGAATAAAAGGGGTCAATTACCTGTGGTGTTATTATTATTATAGTATATTTACTTCTGGATAGAGAATTTCTGATGAATATTGTTTTTTCCTTTCTAACAAAATATTTTGCAAGGTTTTGCATTACTTGCAATTCTTTCTAAAAATTAATAAAATAGTCTAAGCCTTTTCAGTCGAGACCTCATGTGTTGATTATTCTTACGTTATTCCAACTGAGTTTGGAAAGACTATACCTTGTGTACGGATATTGATTACTGTTATATCTTTTGTGTTAACTGAGATACCTTAAGAATTTATTTCGCTTATGGCAATGCTCCATATGTACCTATTGTATGGTATATTTGCGAAGGACGATAAATAATTTTCTACGGAGAGCTAGCTGTATAAATTGACAAATTGTACGATAAAACGGAACACTTACTAATAAAAAATAGATTAAAATGGTTTAGATTCCCACGCTACGAAACTGAAAATAGTGCAGTGTAATTTCTAGGATCCGATAGTAACAAAATGGCATTTCAATTTGATTTTATATCACTGGTATTATACAGCAGAATACTATCAAGTCAACTCTAAAAAAAATCGAAATATTAAGATTAATATAAAAATGGATTGTGAATGGTATTTCTCATATCCTGTAGCTGCTATTTCATAATAAATAAGCTCATCACTTCAAAGATGAGTTTCTAAACAGGTATTTTATAATGCTAATAATTATACCTGAGTGTACTGTGAACTACTCGGAGTATAATTTATTTATATTAATTTTACACCGACCGACAATGGACTTCTATTAAGTTTTTTCGCTCTTAGCGTTCTTCGTGATTCAATTTTTAAAATTAAGTTGCACAAAAAACAATACAACTAATTGCATTTGATGGAAATAGTTTAAATTACTCTTGTGGTTTAATCAGAGAAGGACTAGCTCTTTTGTTGTAAATGTTTGAAAGGACCACGCCAAACATAGATTAAAGACTTATATATTATATATAGATAGGAAAATCTCAGTATTTTTTCAAATTGCAAACATTACGTCACAGACAGCGCTGTATTCCCGCCTTTTTGATTCCTGCGGGGTTGGTACAGACGCGGATTTTATACGATTTTCAAACAAATTGCTTAGGCCATCATTAGACTATAAAAGTTCTTTGACAAAGATCTTTTATAAAAGATACTTTATGAGATAAAATATCTATCAAATTACTCATAAAATATCTTTTATAAAAGATCTTTGTCAATTAACTTTTATAGTCTGGTGGATTTAAAATTAAATAAGTCATTTCGAAACTAGAAATTGATCATTTATTGACTTAATGGAAAATCATTACAATAAATGCATTAACATTTAAAAATACATTTAAAAAGTAACTAACGTAAGTAAAATTATTACAAAAGTATTAAGATGTTGAAGCTGCGTTGAAATAAGTAAAGTGTTAAAGTAACTAATGTATCAAAATACCTGTAATACAATTAAATGATATACATTTTCACGTCCTTATTAAAATTTTTAGAAGTAGAAACACAACACGTAGAACCCATCAGTCTTTAAAATTCAATAATACCAGTCGTTTTTAGTCAATTTCTTGGGAGCCACGTTCTTTACAAATCAATATGCATTTTCACGTCCTTGATAGAATTTTTAGAAGTAGC
This sequence comes from Rutpela maculata, assembly GCA_936432065.2. Lineage (NCBI taxonomy): Eukaryota > Metazoa > Arthropoda > Insecta > Coleoptera > Cerambycidae > Rutpela > Rutpela maculata. Next base: position 136,077,113 of record OW386285.2, on the reverse strand, counting down.
AACACAACACGTACACTTCTGTGCAATGAAATCCCGTTCACTTGAGAAATCAAGCAATGCAGTTTTCACTAATATTAAGCGGTGTGAATCAGTCTTTTTGGAATTTAGATTTTTTATTATCATGTATTTTATAAAAAACTGACACTGATTGTGAAACGTCATAAGTAATGTATTTGAATAATGTTAATCGAGAAGAAAGACATACGTATTTTTGTTTTTTTTTTTACTTTTTTACACCATTCGATGGGAATGATTTTGATTTATAACAAATGCAAAAATTGACGTTGAAAAACTCACAGATACGACTGCACATAACTGCGATTGTATTTATTGTGTAAATAATGTAAACTAATATTTTGTGCATATGTCCGTCATTACAAGACTGAAAAACTTTTTCATCGGTAAACACAACATTGTTCCAAGACTCCAACGGGGGGCGATAGAGACAATTTAAACAAAACGTATTGCGGGCTTGCCTCTGTTAATATGGTCTTCTTGGCACTTGTACAGTTTTTTATTTCCAATTTTCCTATCCTTCGGCTAGCTGTTGAACTCGATGTCGAAAAATTTGTCATGAATACGCGTCTCCTACTGTTTTAAACGGATGTCGGATTTTCCTTCAAATAACCAAGAGTGCTTCATCTTGAACAAGATTTGAACTTCTCGATCAGCTTGAACTATCTTTTCTCTTTACGCTACCTTCCTTCTCACACTTATTTTCTTCACACTCAACAGTACTTTTATCCAATTGATAATGGTTAGCAACTGCTCTGATCGACCATCTCTCTTTAATTTTAGAGAGAAATAGAATTTTTTCATGTTCAGTTAATTTTGGCATTGCGAAAATATGACACCGACGCTGACAAATAAATAAAGAATGATTTAATCAAGCGAAAAATGGGTGTACGGGATTTCATTGCACAGAAATGTACAACCCATCAGTATTTCGTTTTTAGTCAATTTCTTGGGACTCACATTCTTTGCAAATCAATAATACCAATGCATGTTTATTTCCTTGTTAGCATTTCTAGAAGTCACAACACTTAAAACCCTTTGCAGTTACAGTTTTTAATATTCAACAGAACAGCATCGTTTCTAGCCAATTTCATTGGAAATTCACGTTATTTACAAATAAGCAAACGGACTGCTGCATTATCGATTTAATAATTATTAGCTTAATGTCCAGAACACAAAGCACAGATATGTAAACAATAATGGCGTGACAACTGACAGTAGTAAAAGTCGGGCAAGATGCAGATTTGCGCAGCCGTCGTATGATTCAAGATTGCAAGTAGCGCACGAGCGACGTAATGGAAAACTTAACAGCGTTTTGAAAAACAATGGGAGTGCGCACTGCGCACAGTCTGACGCCAAATTCTTATGGAAATTGAGTTTCGGCGAATTTGGTTGGAACTTTGTGAAAGGATAGTTTAGGTGATGCTTATGGCCAAACCCTCTAGAATCTAGTCTGCGGCCTTCACGGAACAGGGAAGGTCAACAGATGGACGTATCTGTTGACCTTCCCTGCACCGTGGATGTTGCAAACTAGATTTTCGAGGATTTGGCCCACGAGCACCCCCTAAACTACCTTCTTACAAGGTTTCAGCCAAATTTCCGTTCAAGGCTTGGGGGATAAATGGGATAATAGGTAAAGCAAGCAAGTGTGGTTTAATTTAGTATATGTACTGTACTAGGTAGAAGCCAAGGTTTCAAACTTTTTTGGCATTAGCCACCTCCATTACCACCTCCACCCCATTATTAGAGGGGGTAAGAAATGAAATTGTGGTTTACTGTGTGTACAAGAACCAAGGGCTTAAAAAAATGTTTCGGCATCAGTCATCCCACTACCAATCCCATTAGTAATGGAGTGGGGGTGGTAGTGGGGAACTTGGGTAGGAAGAGATTTGGATAGGAAGTCTAAACGTGGAAGTAGTGATCCCTTAGGCAGCGGTTCTTTAACTGTTTTTAGGGTACCACTCCTACATTTGAGTTAGGACCGATTTTGTGTTTCTGTCACGAGGTATAGCCGTCTTGAATGCGCAAAATGCAAAACATTTAAGCAATGCCGACCAATAGTTTGGGCTTTAAGTGCTACCACAAACGACAGACGTTTTTTCGAAACCACTTTTTCAAGCTCAGAGAACTTGAAAACGTGTAGATTCGCCAAGAACTAAAATTAAATTTTCGTCGATCACAGTAATACTTCAATTTCTCCATAATATGAGAAGTTAAGTATTGAAGAAAAAAATGTATGTGTACGTACAACATGTTTTTAAAAATCCATTATAATCCTTAATTTGACTTAATGCATATCAATTAGTACCTTCCTATATAATTACTATGCAATAAATATAAATTATACATTGTATGACTACAACGACCGACTCATATAATTTGCATAATTATATTATTAAACATAGGTGCACGTCTTCACTCGTTTAAAAGTACTGGTTTGCAAAGAATTACAGTAGGTACTTGGGATGTGCGAGAATATTTCCTTATAATTTTTACAGCAGGTGCAGTTCAGAGTAAGATAGAAATTATTAAAATTTTAGCAAATTGGGGAAAACAAACACGTTTAAATCAGGGACAAACATACAGGTGAAGCTTAGAACCTTCTTTTATATTAAGGTTATTTAGCAAACACAACTATTTTTAGCATTACAAAGAGAGGTTGTCATTAGATTAAATCAAGGCCCTTTATACACAATATTTTTTGTTTGACCTTCTTCAGTTAAAATAAAAATATTGTTTTTGTTATGTGCTGTACAGTAAAGGTATCGTCTGGAGACCCAACCAACATTCTAGATACACTTTGAAAATTGCCATGACAACTCGTAAAAGCGAGCTGGTCTGCTGGAATTCCAACGTCTTCAAAGCGTACCGACAAAGTGTAGAGGTGAGTACCTTTTTGAATATTTGTCTGCAAATAATATCGACATTATCAATAAAGGTAATGAACCCATCTTTAAAAATGCGATTAGAAAAGATGTTTTATACGTAACTCTTACTTTTATAACCGACTCTATCAAAAACTGGCATGTTACAGATGAGCCTTCAATGTCGGATCACAGACATATTCGATTCGACTTGGAGGCATCTATAACAAGCTTCGAGGAGTGCAGAATAGCTAGGCTGACTGACTGAAGTGTTTACAAAGAACACTTAAAGTCAGAAGTCGAAGGTATCACACACCCCATCAACACAATAGAGGAATTAGATATAACCCCATTTACAAAACCTCATGATCTCGTGTTATGAAAAAAGTTGCCCTGTTAAACAAAAGGCAGTCCAAAGAGACGTGTCTTGGTGGAATAGGGATCTCAGCCGCCTCAGGGCTGAGACCAGGAAAACTGTCAATAGAGCTAAGAACTCTGGAAACTAGGAGGACTATAAAAAGTCCTCGCGAAGTACAACAAAGAATTGAGAAGGTCTAAAAGAAGATGATGGAGACGGTCCCGTGAGGAGATAGATGAATTAGCCCCAGCAGTCCGTCTACAAAAAGTCCTTTCAGAAGACCACTCAAATGGAATAGGGCAAAAAGCCCGATGGTCAACATGCACAGAGTCAGCAGGAAAACATAAGAGTACTTTTAAGTACTCACTTCCCTGGCTCCCATGTAATCGAAGGTGAACTTCTGCAGACCTTCCTGGAAGAGGATGCACACCGTCCTACAATGGAAGGAAAAAGGCTAGCTGGAAAAATATTCACTCCTAGCAGAATTAAAGGGGCGGTATCGACCTTCAAGCCCTTTAAATCATCTTACAGGAACGGTATTTTTCCTGCCCTGCTTCAACATGGAATTGGGGAACTTATCCCATGCCTAAGAAGCATATTCATAGCGAGTTATACTCTTGGGTATATTCCCCAAGCTTGGAGGGAAGGTAAAGTAGCATTTATCCCAAAAATAGGCAGACGTCCACCAGACGAGCCTAAATCTTATCGCCCCATCAGCTTAACCTCTTTTCTCCTTAAAACAATGGAGAAAATACTAGATTAGAAGCGAAATCATTACAGAGAAACCGCTTTTCACGAAACAATTTGCCTATCAACCTGGCAAATCAGCAATAAATACTCAATATGGCCTAGTCAAAGGCATCGAAAAGACATTTACAGCAAAGGAACTGGTTCTGTTGCTTTCATAGATATTAGGGTGCTTCTGACAACACCTCCTATGAATCCGTACAAAGAGCCGCGGAAAAAAGGGGAATATAGTCCCCAACAATCAAATGGATACAGTCCATGCTAAGAAGCAGAATAATTACCACAAATATGGGGAACGAGTCGGCCCCCGTGACTGCAGTTAGGGGCTGTCCACAAGATGGAGTCTTATCGCCCTTGCTGTGGTCAATGGTGGTCGACGATCTCCTCCATAAGCTGAGTAATTATGGCTTCAACGTTCAGGGTTATGCTGATGACCGGGTCGTTACTGTGAGAGGCAAGCATAAGGTTATGAACTCAAACCACATGCAAATTGCCTTAAACATAATATCTAAATGTGCTCGTCAAACGGTCTTAGTGTCAATCCGAGCAAAACAGTTATTGTTCCATTTACCAAAAGGAGAAAACTAAATTTGAGAGTTTCTGTGTTGAATGGAACAGTACTGTGAATTCAAGTATCTAGGAGTAATCCTGGGCCAAAAACTTACCTGGATCACACTTAGAAAGGACACTTACCAAAGCAACGACGGCTATTTGGACGTATCGTAGGTCTGAAGCCAAAAATGATACATTGGTCCTACCTCTCATCAGTCGTCAGACCCATGGTTACCTACGCATCATGTGTATGATGGCCAAAAACAGAAGAGAAAATAGCACAATGAAAGTTTCAGGAATTGCAGCTCCTTGCCTGTTTAAGGACTACAGGAGCAATGCGCTCCTCTCCCACAGCAGCTATAGAGGCAGTCCTGTTTCATTTTCATCTTCCTTACTTCAACTTTCAAGCCCTGAGAAGTCGAAGGATGATTTTATGACTTTCAGATTTATTTTTTCATTCGAATCTTACAACCTATAACTATATCAAATATTAAGTACCTGCACATTTTCATTACTAAGAGTTGTTATGGGTGAGCGTTTTACTATTTTAGATATTTTACCTTATTAGAACTCCAAAGCCTATACCTGGGCCAAATTTGAAGTATCTACGTCGCGCGTCATCTGGAAGCTCCCAGGTTTTTGGGACATACAAACATTTAATTTTAATCGGTAATCCAAAATTTTAACGGTAATCCAAAATTGTCGTCCGATATTTTGGAAGACAATTTTGGACCACTGTCTATAGTACAGATAATCCAGCCTCTCTCGCCCATCATTATTAAAAAATGACGCATGCAAAACATCTTGAGTTATAATGGTCAAGATAATTTTTTGATACAAGCCCATCCTTATAATGCATAGTGAGAAATTGGGTGATTATAATATTAATGTCAGAGTGTAGTTAACCACTGTATTTATTCAATGAATAATAATTATCATAGTATCATTATAGTACACTGATAACAGGGTAGAAATGACAGAATGAACTCTTAGCGTTACCGAATTCTATACTGGGCTTATGCAATGCCCATTGTGCTTCTGCTTTGTAGTAGAATCAACAAAAATGGGTATTCTTTTTAAACTTACTTCCAACCAGTTTTAATTTCGGAGATGTGTAGTAAGGTTTGTTTTAAAAAATAGCTCAGCTATATCTGATCGCTGATCACAAAACATAAAACAAAAGAAACTTTCAGACGATACAAACTATTACATCCCCTAATTTAAAGAGCCTGTATGCAGACACAATATGTGACAGCATAAAAATAGAACACTACAATAGTTCGGGACTTATAAATATCAGGACAAATAATTCGCTATTTCCAAAACATTAACAATACAAAAAACTACAAATTTGGTAGATAGTCAAAAAGTATGACGCAATAAAGTTTCAATTGAAAAATTCCAAAATATTATTTACGTATTAATGTTTTTATTTTCTAGACTGTTGATATGAAAATAATTTAATATGTATTCTGGAATTTGTCAGTCAGTTTCAAGGGCGGATCCAGAAAGGTTACTGGCGGGGGGCACTAACATTTACAACAAATTTTAGAAATCAGAAAAAAAAATTTTTCGCCTCGGAATCTAAAAAAATTTTATCGCCTCATGGGGGGGGGGGTGCAAATGAAAATCAAAAAAAAATTTATCGCCTCATACAGAGAATACTATTTAAAAAAATTTTGTCGCCTCGAAATCTAAAGAAAATGGGGGGAGGGGAGGGGGTGCAAATAAAAATCCAAAAAAAATTTTTTTGGAAAATTTTGGCTCATGGGTGTACAAATTAAAATCCAGGCACAAATTTTTCCGCCTCATTCACGGGAGTGCTATTAGAAATCCAAAAAATTTTTTTTCACCTCGTGCGGAGACAAAAAAACTTTTCGCCTCGAGAAAGTAACGAATACTCTTCTCGGGGTGGGGGGTCAATTGCCCCTACTGCCCCCCCCCCTGGATCCGCCCTTGGTCAGTTTAAATGAAAATTATTATGCTTTTTTTGTCGGGGCTTATTAATGCCAGGAGGTACGTTTTTGTGTAATTTTTCAAGTAATCCAAGGTTAGAGTTACCCCTCCATGTTGTTGAATTCATCTTCTTGGCTTCTTTCACCATTGGCTCAGTAGATACAACGTGATCTACCAAGAAATGCGGAAAATAAAATGGTGTGCTAGTCTTCAATGTGGGAAAGCCCCTGCAAAATTTTAGAGGATTCTGAGGTAATTTAGTATATTAAATTATGAGTCAATTTGCGAAGATACACTACTGATGTTGAGTAAGTCCTGACCTACTTCTGAATAGGTCGACGAACTTACTTGTGAAAGAACGTATTCGAGTCGTTTACATTTCCTTAATTGGCATAAAAAGTGAAGCCGGCCTGCGATCACACACGATCCAGCGGCAGGTAGCCAACATTGTTTGTACGCTTTGAAGATAATTGGAATTCAAGCGGACCAGTTCACTTTTACGAATGAGTTCAAAGCATGCCGACAAGGCTGGCTCCGTGCCGCTGGATCGTGTGTAGACCTCTAGAGACCCGCGTTTTTTGCTTCCGGTCGAACAATAGTTACACCGCCGTGTCATTGACCGGTTTAACTAAATATCTCGTATATCTGCTTGTCGTTTCAGCATGAGATCAATGTCTTCGATTTGTTTCGATTTATTTCGGTATTTTTGATTTGATTAAAACCAAAAAGTCACTTCTATCTTATCCAGCTTTGCTGTCAGTAGGGTCAATCCCAAGTCTGATAAAGTGATACGGTTGTACCGCGTTACGTCATATTGGTTGAAGTCATTGGCGGCGCATTTCTACAAAAAAATAAGGTAATTTTTTGGTCATTTTTTTAACATTTTTTATTTTTTTAACTCCTTTCGGAGGGGACAACCTACTGTTAAATTTTCCGCATGTCCTGGTAGATCACGTTGTATAGATGTTTTTATGTTATTTGCCATTGATATCAAATTATCTTTATGTGTATCCTGGAATTTTTCGTTTAAATCAAAATTATTATTTTTTCTTGCGTTTCGGTTTATGAGCCAACAGAAAGTTTATATGATTATTTCTTTCACTAGCTTTTTGTGTAGTTTTTCATATAGTCTAAGGTTAGAATTACTCCTCTATGTTGTTGAATCATCCTCTTGGCACCTTTAATCCTTGTGTCAGTATGTAGAGATTTTTATATTTACACATCAAGTTAATTTGATATCAATGGTCAAGAAAATAAAATCAACTATTACATATTGAATAAAGAGTGAAAGATGCTAAGAGGATGAATTAAACCAGTATGGAGGAGCAATATCCTAACCGTAGATTAACGGAAAAACTACGCAAGAAACTAGCGAAAGAGAAAAACCGCTTTCTGTTCGTTGACGATAGTTAATACACCGAAACGCTACAAGAAAATATATACATACGCTTTTTTAATTGCAAAGTATCATATCTGAAAAACGTCAAGGTGATTGAGAATTTACATGCAGCCAGTGGCGCAGCCAGAAAATTCGTCTGGGGGGGCCAATAGAACCGGCCTCCCCGGAGGTTGAGGAAAACTTTTCAGCAAATGGTTGAAAATGGATGTGTATAGATTCCTCTACTAGATAATATAGGCATTAATTGCAAAATATTAATTTCAAGAGATAATTTGGATACTGCCTTTAGTCCCTTCAAATTAGTCAAGAAATCGCTGTTTTATGGAAAATCTTCCCACAAATGAGACCTGTAAGAAGTGAAGTATTTGGGTTACCTAGTCATAATTTTCACCCCCCGCAGTTCTAAAAAAGGGTGGTTTTTGATAAATATATACATATATATGAATTTTAGCGTTTTTTCGTCTTTTTCTCTATTTTGAGGAAAAACTATGCATTTTCTTGAAAAATATCAAGAGAGCATAAAATTTCCTACAAATTTTGTTTCTATTATTTTTTTCGAATTCCGCTTAGTTTCGCCACTAGAGGGCACGAAAGAAATAAATATACATATAGACTTTTGCGCCTTTTTTTAAAATTTTGAGCCAAAATTATGCATTTTTATGAAAAATTACGTGGGATTAAAGTTGCAGAACATAAAATATATATATATATGTTTTTATGAAAAAAAAAACCTAGAAAACACTTAAAGATAGTGAATTCTATGTTCTAAAACCTTGATCTCATGTAATTTTTCATAAAAATGCATAATTTTGGCTCAAAATCTAAAAAAAGGCGCAAAAGTCTATATGTATACTTATTTCTTTCGCGCCCTCTAGCGGCGAAACTAAGCAGAATTCGAAAAAGGTAGAGTTATAATAAAGTTATAGGAAATTTTATGCTCTACTACTTTGCTCTCTTGATATTTTTAACCCAAATGCATAGTTTTCCTCAAAATAGAAAAAAAGATGAAAAAACGCTAAAATTCATATATATGTATATATTTCTCAAAAACCACCCTTTTTTGAACTGCGGGGGGTGAAAATCATGTTTAAACAACTCAAATACTTCACTTTCTACAGGTCTCATAACTGTGGGAACATTTTCTTAAACATTTCCTAATCTGAAGGCACTATTTGTACTAATAATAATATCGCTTCTTTATTTTTTCGGTCATCAAAGATGGCTTGGGGGGGGGGGGGGGGGCATGCCCCCCCCCTGGCTGCGCGCCTGCATGCAGCTTTTCAAAAAAATTGAACACTTAGAACACATGGAAACATTTTAATAATATTTTCACAAAACATATTGTAGGTAAGGCAACAAAATGGTAAAATATTCAAATCAATAAAACAAAAAAGTTTTATAGCCGGCAGGTACATGAAAGCGTTAAATAAATATATCTAAGTCTTCGTGTGAATATATTCAAGTTTTCAGCCTCTTTCGAAGTTAAAGGTACAAACAAACAAAATCTCAGTGATAACTTCGTTGTTATTCGTGATACAGCAAACAGCTATATACGAATTCAAATCTTATAAAATTCTCTACAAAAAAAATCTATAGAGCCTATATATTCGAAGTTTAAAACTGACAAAATTGCCGCGATATGTGAATATAGATTTCTACTTACTAAATTCTACTATTTACGTAAGTTGGTGAACATTACTGGGTAAGAGAAATAAATCGGTGAATCAACTTTCGTTAACATTCGATATATGATATAAAAACCGCTGCCCAAGGAATCACTACATCCACACACTAAATCACATTTTTTTTCATCCCCTTTAATAATGGGGTGGGGGTGGTAATAAGGGTGGCTAATGCCAAAAATGTTTTTGAGACCTTAGCTTCTCTCGTATATACTAAATACCAATTTTATGGGCTCCTACTTGCTTGATTTACCTATTTACCCCTAGTTTACCCCAGTTTATCCCCCAACCCTTCGACGGAACAAGATGAAAATATAATCTAGTTCCAGATCTCGTTAAGTACACTTCTGTGCAATAAAATCCCGTACGCTTGAAAAATCAAGTAATCCAGTTTTTATTAATATTAAGTGATGTGAATCAGCCTTTTTGGAATTTAGATTTTTTATTATCATATAGGTTATAAAAAAGTGACATTGATTGTGAAATGTCATAAGTAAGGTATTTGGAAAAATGTTAATTATTTAATGATTTCGATTTATAACAAATGTAAAAATTGACGTTGAAAAATTATGTCCGAGATAAGGCCAGATTCTGAAAGCTTAAAACATTAAAAAGAGGTTTTATGCATGGCTGTTCTGCACGTGTCTGTCTGTGATAATATGGTCTTGGCATTTACACACAGTTTTTTAATTCCGATTTTCCTATCCTTCGGCTAGCTGTTGACCTCCATGCTGGAAAATTTGTCATGGTCACACCGTCTACTGCTGTTTGAAACGGATTTTCCCTCAAATAGCCAAGGAGCGCTTCATCTTGAGCGAGATTTGAACTAGAGATGGGCACGTGACGTGAATTTCACCGTGTCACGGCGTGAGCGTGTACATTTAAGGTGCCAAATCAGGAAGATTTGAAACTTAAAAACTTTAAAACTTCAACCTGTCGTGTCGTGACAAGAATAAGAGGCGAAGCGATAGACGGAAGACGGAACACGAGCGCGAGAAGGGAGGGAAAAGGACAGGAGACAGGATGAATGACGCAACATTCAAATCAAACTGAGTAATTGCAATCTCTCTCTACTGCATTCGCCAGTCGCCTAGCCCTCCTGGCCTGGTCTGGTCACTCTGGTCCAGAGATGGGCACGTGACGTGAATTTCACCGTGTCACGCCGTGTCACGGCGTGAGCGTGTACATTTAAGGTACCAAACCACGGAAGATTTCGTGAGTGTGCGTGAGTCAAAAGATCCCGTGCGTGAGTTTGCCTTAACATATATCAGTCATGCGTGAGTGTGCGTGAGCTAAAGGTTTAAAGTCGTGAGCGTGAGTCAAAATCGACTGACGCGCCCATCTCTAATTTGAACTTCTCGGTCGGCCTGAAACGTCTTTTCCCTTTATGATACCTTCCTCCTCCTACCTTTTCTTCACACTCATATCAGTACTTTTATTCAATTGATAATGGTTAGCAACTGCTCTTCAATTTTAGAGAGAATTAGAATTTTTTCATGTTCAGTTAATTTTGGAATTTCGAAAATATGACACTGACACTGACAAATAAATAAATAATGATTTAATATAGCGATGTACGGGATTTTATTGCACAGAAGTGTACATATGTGTACCAAATTTCAAGTCAATATCTTAAACGGTTTCAGAGTAAACGTGCGCACAAAAAAAGTTACAGACAGACTGACAGACAGACAGAATTTTTTTTTCCTCAAACTTAAAATCTCGACGTTTCATGACATTCTAAGATTTGATTAATAAAAATGTTTAAAAAATGTTTTGTCGTTACTATACGATATCATCCAGAAACCAGGAGTCATTGGAAAGAAGACAGAAGAGGGTAGTGGATGGCGCTCTCAGAAGAGATACACAGGAACAGCAAAGGTGAGTACCATTATAGCATCTAATGCGCATTCTTTTCATACTTTGATAATAACTGATATATTGGCTATCGAAGTTAACAATAATTATTGAGTCATACTGATCCTTCTAAATCTACATAAGACAGCTATTTATTGCTTTAAAAATAAAATTGTATGATATAATACACTTAATAAATCGGCGATGTTTAGGCACAATATACTTCGTAGGTAAATCGTCTTCAGTGCATAGTTCACCAGAACTAAATAGTTGCTGCTGCGCCACTACTTTGTGGATCATCGCCGTCATCATCTCAGAACAATCCTGCTCATCATTTTGGTATGCTTCAAATAGTTTCCACTTCATGCCAATTGGTTCACCGTGATCCTTGGATATCACAATCAAGCTATCCTGCAACAAAAAGCTACTTTACAACATTTTGTACATTTACAGGAGATTGTCATCAAGAGTTTTAGTGAAGGAGACTGTTTCAAAATTGGAGTAGTTGTTAAGCCATTTGGTGAACTTTTTTATCCCTTATATTGTGGGTTTTTCTTGTTCTCGTACCACTGATTTAACATTTGATAGGAATGCTATCATGCTGTTACTTGTGTGGGTGGTAAGTAAGGGCGGCTTAAGGGCCGGGCAACCCGGGCGACTACCCGGGGCGCCGGTTCGAAAGGGAGCCAAACTGAGGGCAAACATTTCTAATTTTTTTAATATACCTTTAATTTAATGATAGTTTTCGTTGGAAAAGAATATCAAATAATAGAATCTATATCAGTTTAAATTGTAATAATGCAGATCAGTCGAACAACATTAAAACCGTCTAAGTAATTCAAACATGTAACGTATACCGTGTGTGTAATCGCGGGCTAGGCATGGGGAGTAGAATTACAACATCGCGGGTGCCAGCTGGCTGAAATGAAATAACAGAGCTGGGATGTCCACCGACGGACGAATTTACGGCTGCCGGTGTTGTCAGATCTCTCGCGCTACGTGAATGTACATGCCTAATGGGAAATTACACGCACGGTATATGTTTGTTTAGCTATGAGACACCTCACTAGTCATACCTCAAGCTTCCTGTTCTATTATATTGACTGACGCGCAGTTGATCATTAAAGATGTTGCATAATTGAAGGCAGGCAACGTGCACTTTTCATTCAGAATATTCAGAAAATTGTTATACTAACATTAGTTGCATGTATTTCATATCTTACTTTACAGTTTATAAATAAATAAAAGGCAATTTGTTTTGTATGAAATATTAAAACAATAAGAAGGAACCTTCCTCTAAGTAAACTTGTGTCGGGGTCCTCTCATTATAATAGCGTTCAGATGGCGTAGACAAAAAAAATTATACTTGTTACAAATTAATTATTGTTAATAATATGTTGTAAATGCACATTGATGTGTAAACATAAATTACTTGAGAATGGTTTATCGAAATTCAACAAGAACAACTTTTTATTTCTAGTGATATGAAAATATTTTTTACGAGAATTTTTATAAATATGTAAAAATAAAAAAGTTGGGGCTAAAATATTGATAGCCACCCCCTAAAACTACTCCTTAAGCAGAGGAGAGGGTTTGACTGGTACAATTTAAATTGATGCCCATATCTAAATTTAAAATATGACATGTATTTTAAAGCGATCAGAAAGGTATTGCCGAAAAACTGATATTTATAATCCCCCTTTAAAGGGGCATAATTTCCTTATTATCTATTTAGAGTACCTTTATTTTTGGATGTACTATCAGCTAAATAAATATCCAGACAATTTTGGACCACCGTGTATACACGGTTATGTTACACCATGTGTTAAGTAAAAAAGTAGTGTTCGCGAGGTCCAAAAGGATATCCTTGCACTTTAGTACGTAGTACGTCCGTGAAATTCTGTGATTACCTCAGGGAGGGGTGCCAAAAAGTGCTCTCGCTCGGGTGGAAAATTTACCTTGAACCGACCCTGGTGGTAAGGTATGATAATATGCAGTACTTCTGAATATTAATGTTGTGAAGAATTAGTGTCAGCAGTCCTTAATGCCAGAATAGTTTACAGGGCTGCTGGTTCAAAATTTTTGGTAATTTTTTAATGAAAATCCTTGCCCTATAAAATGTGAAAGTATCGATGACAGTGTGGTAGAAAATGTAAATTTAAATAAAAAGTAAAGAATAACTTTTCTTTGAAAAACTATTCGTTTCCAAGTTATTAATTATTTAATATTTGAAAAATGTAATTTTAAGGGGGCCGTAATTCAAACATTATAAATCAAAATACTCGTTAAATTTTCGATATAGGGGTTCTAAAGCATGGTGATTAATAATATGGCATTAGTTTTTCAATTAAAAAGTGCCTAAAATCACTTCTTGAAAACTCGACCTTTCTGTTCTTAATAAAAATGCACATCTATGACTGAAATAGATTTTGTTTTACTCAAAAAAGATATAGTAAAAGTCTTTCATACCGATATAAATTTGGTTGGAATTTGATGACTAATAACTGTGCTGCGAAGATGTTACCAGGGACGTAGCGAGCCAACTTTTTTGGGGGGTTATTTTTGAAATTTGCCAACTTCACAAGACTTAAAAAGCCAACTCGTAAATAATTAAATAACAATTCCTCAAAATTGATAAGCAGGGGGAAGAAAATTTTAAAAAATCAATAAAAATTTCCAATCTTTACACCTACCTTTTGCGAAGTGTCGCCGAAATAAAAGTTGATGAGCGGGGGGCAGGGGGAGAAAAACTTTAAAAAAATCAATAAAAATTGCCAACTCGCGTCTCATATTTCCAACTTTTGCCAAGTCTGACAAAGTTGGGGGGGTAACGTACCCCCCCCCCCCCTTCGCTACGCCCCTGGGTGTTACCGTGAAAAGTGGTACACACTCTATATGATAATTCATAATTGGAATTTTTTAGGGGTGTACAACGAATCCATACAAATACAATACCTAATGCAAAAAAAAAGAAATTAAAAAAACCTTCAGAACCATTTATATTTACTTGCGTGCCACTTATATCTGGTCGACTGTATTGAAATAAAATCAAATAGAATGGCTGATAAATAAACAAACCAATAGCGACAAGGTTAACGACAAAAACCTAACTTAACTACAGTCTCGACAATAAACATTTCTGTACAATTGGGTTGTTGACGAATTTTCAAAAATGGTGAAATATGGTAGTGGAGGACTTAATTTAGTTATATATTTAATTTGGAAGAAAAATTCTTAGCGCAACATATTTAAAAAAATTGTTAAACTTCGACTATTTGAATGTGCCGGGAAAACGGTAGTGACATCATAACGGCAGTTAGATGTGAACTTATAAGCAGAACAGATGAAGACGAATAAGTTGACATTGCTGACAAGAAAGAAAATAACCTCATATGTCAAAAGTAAATTTGACGTTTAGCTAGCAGTGATTGATGTTTGCAGTTATTGTTAATATTTTTTTACAAAACGACTAAGGCAGTATATCTGTAAAAGCTAATTCTGACATTCTACTTGCGGTAGATATATTTATGGTCAGCGAATTTTTAAAAAGAGACGATCGTTTTGACATTGCAATGGTTGGAAGTGCAAAAGCTGCAAGGCACTTACGTTACAGCTGCTATAGACAGTACAAACTATTGTAATTTCTGCAAAAACTTCCTTTATCTTATCTTATTAATATTACATAATATGTTTAATATGTATTTTATTATTTAATTTAGTTGTTAATTTGTTAACTATACTTTGTATTTTAGTAAATATTTCCTTTTCATTGTTTTATTTCCTATTAACTATATACATGCGTATCTAACTGAAAACAACAAAATAAGTTTATCTACTAAAGAAATTATTTATTAACCATTGATACTCACTTCTAAGAAGAGTCAGAATGAGACTTACGAAGATATCACGAAAGGTCTGTATTATAACAAAAAATAATAAATAGGTAAGTACTTTATGCTAGTATCTATCTAAGCAATAAACAATGATATGTATTTATAACACACATAATTCAAAGGGCATTTATAACTACAATCCAACGCATTCGTAGCTATTTCCGACTGATTGTGTTCACCGACTTTAGACGACTTTCACAGTTTGTTTCATATAGTTTTTCAACGGCGAGTTTTTAAATTTCCTTTCTTAATTTATTGATCATCCTAGTATTATGGGGTGTCTAGGGAGCTTCATAAATAATCAATAGCTAACAAAAACAACTGCACTTTATTCCAACATAAACTAGATAAAATACATAAAAGCAGATTAAAGTCATTTCCCTCCTTTTAGGAAGTCAAAGCATGAATAACATTCTAATCTAGAGCCGTTAATATAGTAATACACCCTGTTTTATCCACCAGTTTGGTGGGTAATTTAAATTTGTAACAGCTAGAACGCCACACAAGTCTTGTAATGCGGCCGTTTTTCCTACAACATAAACCCATATTAAAAATCAAATTCCTACATTAAGATACAACTTACCACAAATAAAACGCTTAGAATACATTGTAATTTATTACTTTACTTAACATTGAAATGGTCTCCACAATAAGAATACTTGGTCCTTCTCTGGTGGCTTTGAATCATTCATTATTACGTTCAGCGTTTATTATTGGAATACAACAGTTTTTCTGGTGAATTGGTGGTATTATTTACACAGTACGGCAGAAAACACTATCTGTACTTATATTTATCCATAACTAGATGCTGTTAAACTATACCGAATTGTAACCTATGAATGTCAGTTGAATTTGACGTTAAATATAATGTCAGATTAAACTGTCGTGATTGTCTTTTTTCTCCGTCGCTATCAGCGAGTTTCTAAATTAGTACCCGTTTCTCGGTCGTTTTATATCTAACTTCTCTACAGACTGCCGTTATTATGTCATCTCCGTTTTAAATGCATGTATTTTTGTAGTTAATATTATAATATTATAAGACTTTCTTTTCAACTTCTACATGTTTCTAATGATTTTTTATGAATAATTGTTATTGTTTAACATAGATTCTCCTCAAATTTTAACTTAGTGCAACAACCCAATTCAGCCATATGTAGGAACTAATGTAAAAATGTTTTAAAAATTCGACCTCTTTGCAGAAGTGAGGTTTAGGCAATGAAAGAAAAAACTTTCAGAAAAATTCTGAAATTTGTGATATAAGCTAATCATCTAATTTAATAATAAATAACAGAGCTAATATAGGTAGTTTCAAAGTTAAAAATTAGGTTAAAATTAGAAATAGTTTGTACATAAAGAATACATTCCTAATTGCTAATCTGTATATTCATAGTATTCATCGTCACTATCTTCTGTCTTTTCAGATTTCGTTCTTGTCTCGAATAACTCATCTGAAGTTCTTTATAGGTCTATGTGTAAGATCTTTGGAAAGCAATTATTTTTTTGAGTAGTGATCTCAAAACAAAATCGTTGTCAACGGATTCAATAAGACTAATGTGCGGGCAACAAATCAGTGTTTGTAACCTCTCTAGAGTTTTTCGAGTGTGTTTTGACAGAATTTTAAGTTTTTATGTTGGACATATTAGTAAAATGACTGAATGACCCAATGCATCAAAATCTTGTGGACAGTACCTGAAAAATTATGCCATGGTTACAGACAGCCAGACAGCTTATTTCATTAGATCAGATTGATTTAGGATTGCCTCATACCAAAATTCAAGTACCTGCTAAATCTCTCGGCTATATCTACCAGTAAATATATTTTTTTAATCTCAATATGAACAGATCAATACTACAAAGTACAATGCACTGAAATAAGACTATTAAGAAGCAGTCTTGACCATTTTGTAAAATATAATAACGACTAGAATAGTTTTATTTCCTGTTACGGTTTATGCGACGATACAAATAAATTAAAATGAATAATAAAATTAAAAAAATCAATAAATCGTTCAACCAAACAATCGTTGCACCTACGGGCATCTGGCATAGTTAAAGTTTCGATGAAATTTAAATCATTTATATGACTTATTACACATTAACCATTACAACAAATATTTAAAACTAAATAATGTTTATAACAAATGTAAGTAAGGAGTTTTTTCTACCAAACAGGTACTATAAACATCTGGGAGAGTCCATGAGAATTATTATTTGTTTGTCAGATAATTGATAACAAATATATTGTAATTTAAAATTTAACAATAGTTCGACATATACTAACAAATGATCACTAGTCAACTAATCGCCACGTCTGTCAGCATTATCGAAGAGTAAAGTTATATCTACGTGATATATCATTGCAAAAATAGGTTAATATATTCTCCATCTGATAAAAAACTATTAGAAGAACATTAGAATGTTGATATATTTGGCCGTTACATTTTAATTTTAATCAACTGTGAGTAGTTCCAATAATAATTAGTTGAATATAATATTTTTTACAAACGTTATATTAGATTTTTATTATGATTTTTTGAATTAAAGTGAAGATCTTAAAGTTCTAAATAACCCTGTATGAATAATTAACAGTAAAAATACAATTTGTCACCCGATGCAATTTCGCTTTTGGAGAAATCAATGTTCATTCTTTTCATGCACCTATGTCTTATATACCCTATACTGTACTTTGCTATTTTTAGATGTATGGCATTTTACAAGTTTCATTTATGAGTTTCGATTTTACATAAATGACACTTAGCCTTTTTTCCATCCCCTTGAAATATACTTGTAAAACTTTAACCTTAAGTTTCTATGTCCGTAATTTATCTGGTTGAACGATAAAAATTGACCCTTTTGTTTTTTTGTCAAGTGATTTTGCGACTTTATAAGAGCGGAATATAGCACATCGACCGAAATAAAAAATATATTTTATCGTTTTTTACATCTAGGTTATTTCACCGATTTATTTTCAGGGAAGCGTTCTACACAAGGATATTCATTCTCTACATTTATGAAAACTACGATTTTCACACAGTAAATGTTTGAAACATACAATTCAAATATATTTTAATATGATCATTTATAAATTGTCAGCAATTGTGGCTACAAACAGTAACAAAAAAACATTTTTGCACTACCCAACTACGCTGAATCTGAATCCAAGGTCAAAGTCAGGATTTTGACAAAACCTCAAAAAACGGGTAAAAACTAGCTAAAACTACGTCAGGATTTTGACATAGTCTCAAAAACAAGTAAAAACCAGCCAAAACTGAGGTTAAAAAAGTAAATTAAAAGCCTAAACGAGCTAACCAGTTTACCTGTATGTATTTTGGGGCCCTGAAACCGAACCCGAGGTCAGCATCACGTTGGAATTTTTGCATAACCTCAAAAAACGGGTAAAAACCAGCCAAAACTGGGATTAAAAAAATAATTGGAAGAGAAGTTTCCTCAACTATCTAATGCGAAAATAAAAGAGAGAATATTTAATGACCTCAAATTCGAAAACTCTTAAAGGATGAAAATTTTGAGAACACAATGGATAACGTTCAGAGAGCAGCATGGATAAGTAAATATCCAGCTAACATGCTAACGTCATATTGACGTATTTTTAAAGTCATTTACCGGTCAGCGACGTAAGTGACCAATAATATGACGTGATAGTTACGTCATAAAATATGACGAGTCTATGACGTCATAAAATAAACGTCTCTATGACATACATTGTTGGTGCTTGAATATATGAATTTATGACGTCATTATGGTAACGTCTATATGAAGCAGATTATTGGTGTATTGTGTCAAATGCTTGCTTACCATGTAGTACGTAGCAGAAATTATTTCTAGATGGCGCCACATACACACCACTGGCAATAATTAGTCATAGTTTATCTTATACTCTTATAAAGTTATAGAAAGTAAACAACATAGATTGCAATGTCCAAATTCTTTCAGGGAACATCGATTTATTTGGATGTATCTTATAACAATCAGGTGTTAAGGATCATGTATTCTGTAGCTAGACTAAAACCAGCATGCAGGTTTTATGCTATCTGTTTAATGGGTTTAAGAACTCACTGGTTTTATGATGAAACCAGCGGGTGCTTAATCTATGAATTGTCCATTCATCTACATAGCGGCTCATCCTGTAACCCATCATATATTGGAAAATGGAGACCTCCTAGAGACCTGGAATCCTTAAACGTGCGTTAGTAACAGACACAATGACGTAACAACAATTATGACGTCATTTTTACGTACAATAAACGTCGAGTTACGTCACCCCAGACATACTTAAGACGTCATGTAATAAGTGGATAAGACGTCATCGAATGACGTCTCTGGGATGTGACAGATTTTCGTCATTTTCACGAATAATACGTAACATTTGACGTAAGTACTGACCAAATAGTGTCCAATTATTGACGTAATTATGACGTCACTATGTTAGCTGGGTAAATACAAGGAAGAGAAATAGAATACCATTACACAGGACTTTCGAAAGTAAGAGGGTACGCTACCATGGAAGATCGTAATGCAATTTATACAGATTTTTTGAGGTTATGTAAAAATTTTAACATGATGGTCAATGCTGACCTCGGATTTGGTGTCAGCGCCCCAAAATACATATAGATAAAGTGGTTAGCTCAGTTTTGGCTGATTTTCGCCTGCTTTTCGGAGGTTATGTCAAAATCCTGACCTCAATGCTAACCTCGGATTTGGTGTCAACGCCCCAAAGTGCGTATGGGTATAGTAGTCTATTGAGTAATCCAAAACTTTTTTGGTGTGTGAGTGTGCCGTGAATATAAAACACAGTTTTAAGTTTTATAAATATTGGCTGGAAAATATATTGGTATATCAGTTATTTGAATTTTTTTTGTTTTACTTATAATTTATAGGCTTTGCGAAAGGAAGGGTGCAAACTCTGCTTTGGTGAAAGACGTTAACACCAAACCCAGAAAAATGTAAAGTTGGCGCCAAAGCTGTTCTCTCATCTTTTAATATATGATGAGTACGTGATACGAGGTGTGTTGAGGAGTGGCAGCGTGGAGTAGCTCTAGGTAGAACTAAGACCTGCAAATGATATCACCTTACCTGCAGCAAGCGATGATGGGCACATACACCTACTGGATAATCTTAAAACAGTAGTTACAGTTTAAGTATAAATTACAACAAAATAAACGTAGACCGAGCAAATGATACCACCCAGACACGTTAAGGACAGATGATTGTGATGGTACACCTTGGAGCTCTTGTGGACAACGCTAGCAAATGCGAATATGAGATTCAACGAAGAATAGAGATGGCAAAGTCAGTAATGCCATTGAACAAAAAGAGCAAATATCACGATACACACAAATGTCGTTTGATCTCTATGCTGTCGTGATATTTCTAGCGCCTTGTTTTCTCCATCTTCCTTTATGTCTCTGAGACATTGACCGTTAGAGAGGTAACAGACGGCGTTAATGGTGCTTTCGAGATATGAGCCTGAAGGTGGTTGTTACGAATTCCCTGCGCAGACCATCACATCGACAGCTCGATTCTCCAAGAAATGCAAAAGCAACTCTCGAGCATCGTATTCTCCCAAATTCTCTCATTTTTTTTTACATCAACCGGTGAAAAAATAATATAAAATGATTGACATTTCAGAGAAAACCAGATGGCAAGAGGCAAAGAGGACGCCCTTCGAGACATTGGACGGAGGCCACCAAGAAGCTAGGAAAGAAATTTGATGAGGCTGTTCGCCTAAGAGGCAATCGCGACAGATGGTGTGACGCTGTGTCATACAGCAAAGGCCAACTAGATAATTCGTGAATCACAAAACGTCTGCTAAGATGTTGACAATAAGAAGGAGAAGAAGAAAAAATATCCCTTGAAGAAGAAGGTATGTAAGTTAGATGCAAGCAGAACTTTTTATCTTTCTATCCTTGTGAGACCAAAGAAAACCTATTTCAATTTAGGATTGAAAATATATTATTTGACATACATATAAAATGACTCACGAACAAGACATTCTCAGATTGTGGGGTGGCTCAATCTGATCAGATCATAAATATTTTCCAAAATCTTCAGAATTTTAAAAAACATTAAAACATTTTTATGATGAGCGCATGTTTGGAACTATATATTCATTATTAATTCAGCAAAACTAACTAGATTTTGTTTGAGTAAAAATGTCTAAGCTGCTTTATTTTGGAAAGAAGCACATATTAAACATTATAAAAGTTGTTATAGATACCGCTGGAGCTCTAAATGTTACAAGTGGACAAAGGTAAAAAAAAAGTTTTTTTGCAGATATCTTGGAAACTATTTGCTTTATGACAAGAAACATTTATTATCAAAATTGTATCATACAAAATTTACAAAAAAGATTATTTTTTCGTAAAAGTGATACTTTGCAAGAAAAATGGCCAATAGAATATATGCGTCGATATGTTCCAAAATGTCTCTATTATTATCATTGAGTCCTGGGTGTCTGTGTTAATTTCCTCAATTTCCTTCTTCTATGAAATTCTTAGGGTCCACGTCTTCTGTCATATTGTTTCGCTCCTCAATAATAGAGTTTTGAGAAGATTGGCGGTGTCAATTATTGCATTGCTATAATGCAATCCAATTTTCTTGCAGTCACATTTTGTTCCACAGCCTTTGGAGCAATTGCAAAAAATGTTATTTAGTAATATATTCGGAGCAGGGCTCTAAAACGCCATTCACCATCATCCAACCTCTATTTTGTGGATGAAGTGTATTATCGAGCAATGTTTTTACTTGACAGTATACCCGAAACAAATTTTGGTGAGCTGCACTGCATGTTAGTAGAAGTGCAGCTAATTTTACAACTTTATTGTGCTGCGTAGACTTAGCGAATAAAAGCTATATCAAAGTATCTATAGAATTCTGATGCTGTGGTGCGCCGTACATTGCCAAAAGCTCTCGAACTTTTAAAAAACTCTGCTGCATTTCTCAAGTCGGTACTTTTCTAAAATAATTTTAATGCTTTAGATTTATAATAATAATAATAATAATAATAAAGAGACTTTATTTTGTAGTATCGTAATATACAATACTTATTATAAAGATGAGGGCGAAGTCTAGCCGAAGCTACTCTACTTAACCCTACTACAAGAAAGATACGTAGTCAAATAAAATTAAAAATAATATAAAAATATAAAATACAAGGTAAACATCTAATGTAAACAGAACAGATACAGAACATATATGAGAGATAAATATAACAAGAATATAAATGTATAAATGTATAAAAAAGAGAGGAGAAAAAATGTTTTTCTTTTACTAAATATAATTATTATAGTTACGTTTATAATTTGACAATAATTAAAATGGAAGGAACTGATCAGCTGTGAAAGAGATAAGCATTAATTTAATTAATCCTGGGTAAGAAATTTTTGCTTAATCTTAACACGAAAGGTGTTCAGGAAATAGTATATTGTGTATTTAGGTGTGAAAGCAATACATTCCCGGACGACGATGCAAATTGTTGGCCGAGGCGCTAGCCGAGGCCAACAAGCATCGAAGTCCGGGAATGTGCCTTCACACCGAAGTACACATACTATTTTTTCTGAAATCACAATCAATATTATTATAAATTAAGGAATTTGTATTAATGCATAACATTTCTTCATTACAATCGAACTGCTTACTAATAAATGGAATTTTAATGTGAGTTGGTTTGTCTGCGTGTATTTATTTACTGTCTAAAATATACATAAAAAACCGTACGGGAATGTTAGTTTCCCGGCCTAGGCCGGGAAAGTAACATTCCCGTACGGTTAATCGTTGCTCGGCAACGGATTTTTTCCGGTCTGTTTTCTGATAGTTTCTTAGCAACAGACTAAAATACTGGAATTGTGCATTTTTCAATCTGAAATCGCGCCGAAAATGTAGACATTGCCGATCGATTTCAGAAAAATCGTTTTTAATTCTTCATCGATACTATTGTATATTTTAACTGCATTAAATGTAAAAGATCTGGTGAAAAGGGTTAAATGAAAACGAGGCATTGATAATTCACTAGAATTTCGAATATTAAAATCATGAATATCACGTCTAAAGACCAACTTTTCACGTAAGTAAGGGGGTAGTGAAGTAGAAATAATACGAAACACAAAGGCAGCCAAGTGATATTTATACAAGTTTTTTATTTTAAGCCAACTTAGTTGATTAATTTTTGACGTCACTCTATCGAATTTTTTAAGTCCAAAAATAATGCGGCAACAACAATTTTGCACCTTTTGAAGTCTACATTTTGTAATATTGTCCAGACAAGGAAAGTATAAAATGGTGCCATAATTCAGTTTAGATAAAACCAGCGTTTCGGTTAATTTCTTGCGTAATTTAAAATTTAAGATACTAGCATTACAATAGAGCAGTTTTAGAGCATTATATGATTTTTTTACCAGAAGGGAGACATATTCTTCAAACCTTAATTTGGAATCGAATATAATACCAAGATTTTTTCCGCTCTTGACCACGTTTAGAGTCTGATTATTAATAACTAATTTTATATTATTATTTGGCAATTGCTCTGCCGATTTTTGACAGAAGATAAGAGCGTTGCATTTGGTAGCATTAAGTTTTAAGTTATGTCTCAAAGAATATTCATGAATTGAATTTAGATCCTTATTTATAAACTCACAGACTGAATTTACCTGGTTTGGGTCAAATGATTGATATATCTGTGTGTCATCTGCAAAACCTTGAATATTTGAGTGCTTAACTTCATTAAAAAGATCTGATGTATAAATGAGGAATAATAAGGGCCCCAATATCGATCCCTGCGGCATGCCTGATGTTACATTAGCTGGCTCCGAAGATAGTTCACCAATGACTACTTTTTGGCATCTATTACTAAGATAAGAACCGAAGAACTGTACGGCTATATCATTAAATCCAAAGTAAACTAGTTTAGCACATAACAAGGAATGATCGAGAGTGTCGAAGGCTTTAGAGAAATCCAGGAGGACAAGTACTGTAGCTAATCCTTTATCAAGAGACCTAATTATATCATCGGTAACATTTGTAAGTAGCGTCGTCGTGCTATAACCTTTTCTGAAGCCTGACTGTCTATTGGAAATGATATTATTTGTAATTACGTAATCATACATTTGCAAGCTAATAAATTTTTCTAATATTTTTGAAAGAGCAGGAAGTATACTGATAGGTCGCAGTTCGCTAAGATCAGACGG
Organism: Rutpela maculata; assembly: GCA_936432065.2. Taxonomy (NCBI): domain Eukaryota; kingdom Metazoa; phylum Arthropoda; class Insecta; order Coleoptera; family Cerambycidae; genus Rutpela; species Rutpela maculata. The sequence continues at coordinate 136,052,590 of OW386285.2, read as the reverse complement.
ATTACTAACTTTGGGTAGTGGCCTAACAAGAGAAGATTTCCATATATCTGGAAAATAACCAGACTCGAGACAACAATTTATTATATGCGTAACATGAGGACAAATTACTGGACAACAAAGTTGTAGCATTTCTTTACATATTTGATCAGTTCCTTGAGCGTTGGATTTTAAGTCAAGCAAGATACTTTTAATTTCTTCAACGGTGGCTAGACTAAACGAGAATGATAAGTTATTGTTAAACTTGTTAGCTTTGTAACATTCTGTAGCCTCGGGACAATTATTAACCGGACTGAAAACTGATAGAAAATAATTATTTATTTTAGTTGCATCTTTTAATTCATGAGGAATGTCGGTCGAAGATTTTTGTTTGAGATTTAGGTTTTTTATCGACTTTCATAATTCTTTTTTGTTAGGATTATTTAACTGAAAAGATAAGTAGGCAGCTTTTCCCTTTTCAAGGAACTTGTTACAAGGTTGCGAAGTTGTTTATAAGATCTATAATCATTTAGATCTCTGGAGCGCTTATATTTACTAAGGGCTTAATTTCTGATTTTCATCATATTTTTAATATTAGGTGTAATCCATGGTGCATATGGTTTAGTTATCCTTGGGGTTTTATAGGGCGCATGCTTGTCGAATAAAATTAAAATATAGCTGTTAAGTAAATTTACTTTTTCATCAATATCGTTTACATAAAAAATATCATCCCAAGGTACATTAATTAAATCTTCATTAAAGTCGTCAATAGAAAAATTTTTAAAGTCTCTATAAGTAACAAAAAACGGTTTTCGGATAGATACTGAACATGATAATTCACAAAAAATTGCATGATGATCAGAAATGCCATGGGCGTCTAAGGTGCCCGATCTTAATATTTAAATTTAAATTTTGACTGTTAGTAAAAATTACATCAATTATCGTTTGTGAGAAATTTGTTATGCGTGTTGGTTCTGCGATTAATTGTTGAAAATCATACGATATAATACATTTATTCACAAAATTATCATACGACTGATCTACATTTATATCACCAAGAATAAATATATTATCAAACTGAGGTGTTATATACGACATAATGTTATCAAGATATTCCGCAAATAAATTTAAATTGTTAGACGGCGACCTGTATATAACTCCTATTAGAAGATCAATTTTATCTAATTTAATTTTGACCCAAAGGTGCTCCACTCATTCGACACTCCCAAAATCATCAAAAACCTAAGTAAATTTTAAGTTGTTTCTGATAAAAATTCCAACTCCACCACCCCGAGTTGGCCGATCTTTACGTAACAATCTATAGTTAGGTATATTTATTGCATTATCAGGAATATTTTCATTTAACCACGTTTCAGATATACACATTACATCAAAGTCATTTTCTTCGATTAAATTTACAAACTGATTAAAGCCCGTGAACAGCGAACGTGCATTCAAGTGACCAATTTTTAAATTTTTATTTTGTGCTTTTTTACCCATAATTAATTCTAGATTTTAATGCATCTATTTTTTTTAGTGTATAATGACATTTTGGATTATTCACAGTATGATCAGTAGAAATTTTATTCCTCAATTTTGCATTTAATTCGTTACAGTTATTACACTTTCGCGTGTTTGACTGACAATCTTTTTTCTCGTGAGTAGGGATTGCATTACCGGTTAACCGGTTAACCGGTAAACAGGACAAAAAACACATGACGATAATTACCGGTTATTTTAATTTTTTACCGGTTATTTCGGTAAATTCTGAACTTACGATGTGTCACGTATTCAACGTTTCTATTTATGTCAGTGACTAGTATTCACTAAATATAGAGTGACTGTCCCAACACTAAGCACTTTTAACAATAAATCAATAATATTATAAAAGGTAAAACCCAAACACCAAGCCCTAAGAAATACAAGTAAGAGAGACATTGATAATATCTTGCGACAGGAAATTGAATATTTCACTGCCTCAAATATCCGTGGAAAACATTTAGAAGAATTTTATTACCAATTCCTATTAACTTATCGACCTACCAATATCGATAGAGGAAGGGCATTTTCAGTTGGTGGTATTCTGTGTACAAATATCAGACGACTAACAGATACAACTTTGAAAAACTAGCCCTTTTAATGGGCTATTTTTAAAAAATATTGCATTTTTAGATTAGGTTATTCAGTAAATGCCCTATTTGAGTTTATGTTTGTAATTTTTGTTATTTACAAAATAATTATTTATTTAAATTTATTTCATTTATATTTTTTTCTTTTGATAAAAAAACTTTTTGTTTGTTCATTATAATAAAAATACATTTATTTTACTCAAAGTAAAAATGGTACAAATTGAACTGTAGAGCTCTTCTTCCATTTGTCCAAATACAAATAACCTAAATCTAAGATTATAAAAAAATATTAATACATATAAATCTAAAATTTCAAGAAAATAATAATAATTATATTATTTGTTAATATTCAGTAATGAATTGTAATAATCTAACAAATGCTATATTTTATAATAATAATAACAATAATAACAACAGCAGTACTCAGACATGCGAGCAGACAAGGGGAACGGGCATCAAGTCTCCTGCTTCTGATCAGCCAAAATGTAATTTTTGACAACTTTAATAAAAAAATTTTTTGATTTATATTCTTTATATTCATTTGGAAGTTCATTCCAAAGATGAGATGCAAAATACGTAAAGGATCTTTGAAAAATCGCAGTTTCATGCTGAGGCACCAAAAAATTTTGTATGTATCTTGTATTATGCACGTGATCACGCGAAATTAACTTATTTCTTAAGTACTGAGGTTCGTCATTATGAATTATTCGTCAAATAAGTGTGAGCATGTGTAAACGTCTGCGGTTTTCCATGTTTAATATGCTATATTTATTTAGATGTGGTGATGTATGTTGTCTATATGGGATACTGTAAATATAACGCATACATGAATTTTGAAGTTTTTGAATTTTCTTTTTTGCTATTGCCGATAATAACTTTCCATATACAACATCACCATAATCAACTAAAGATAAATACCAGTGAATCACAACATTTTGATTTACACTCTCTAGATATGTCTTTCGCAAAACTGTATAATTTTTTCAATCGACTGTGAGCGAATTTCAATTTGGAAGAAATATGTTTCACAAAGCCTAATTATATTAATTATAGGTATATAAAAATGTTTTTTGTTAAATTTAGATAATTTTGTACATAGAAAAAGACAATTGCCATTTTGGCCACCCTAATCATTCATTCTAAAAATTACCGGTAAATACCGGTTAACCGGTTATTTACATTTTTATTTACCGATTTACCGGTTATTAAAATTTCCGGTAAATTGCAATCCCTACTCGTGAGGGCCTGAACACATGGAGCAGATAGGATTTTCACTGGTACAGTCTTTTTTCTGATGGCCAATCTTCCAACATCGAAAACATTTAGGTAAACTAAAATGCTCTTTAACGTTGCACTTATTCCGGGAAACATAGAGAAATCCTTGTCGCATGATAGTATTGTAAATAGTAGGAATTGCTTCCAATACAAGATTAAAAACATTTTTGTATTTTAGCTTTGTTACTACTTTAATGTCACCAGTCTGGGCAACTAATTTATTATCGTGCACTATGTCGTCTAAAAGGTCAGGATTTTCGGCGGCTAGTGTATCAACATTATGAACGATAATTCTGGGATTAAGTTTTTTAGGCTCAGTAACACTAAAGTTAGGCCCCATTTCACGATTAAGGCCGTCTTTAAATTTGGCTAAAGATTCGATATCTTCACGGTTTATCAATATACCATTTTTAATTAATTTGGTGCCTTGTATATTTGCATTAAATGCACCAGGTTTAATTTTTGTCTTCACCTCTTTTTCAATTGATATATTTGAGACGTTATGATTCAACGAATTTACGACTAAAACAGCTGACGATGTATTTATATTTCTTTTAGCAGCAGTCGCATAAGAAGTGTTGGTATTGTTTTTAGCTTGAGATAAAAAGTTTTCACTTGTACCCACATGCTTAAGATGTTGATCCAGATCCAGATATTTTAGATTTTAACAAATTATTTTAACAAATTATTTGAACATTCCAATTCTCCTACATATTTATTTAACAATTCCTTCTCGCGATTAAGACATTCCACCTCCTTTTTTAGAACTACAACTTCATAATATAACTTTTCATTTCCACCACTGTCACTACTTTTACAATTATTAACACAATTTTTACACAATTTTTACACTCAAATGTAGCTTTCTCAATGTTCACAACTTTGGAAACAATATCAAAACATTTAGAATAAATTACAAAATCACAGTCTACGTTTTGGCACTTTATATCACCTTGTAAAGTAACTACTTTACCACAAATTTTACATTTCTTGTCAGGAGGCTTAGACGACTCACCTTCCGTGCCGTCCACCATGACTCCGACCTTTATTGAACAAAGATGATGCCGTATCACATCCAGAAATTGAGTGCAAAAATAAAATATAATCTTTACCTAATTTATAAGAGCCAAAGCTTTTTGAGGAATAATTATTTCGTTTCTATTTTTGCTTTGCCAGGTTTCAGATAATAAATCTGTCTATCAAAAGGAGTTTTTGCAGTAAACAGTACCAATAAATCAACATCCTCACCTACAACTATGATAAAATTTGTATGGACTCTTCGAGTGCAATTTCAATAATGTGAATGTCAGCATCGCTTTGTACTTGTTTTACATTAATGTTAGCAGCTTCAAACTGTCTACACAACATGGAAAATTTTTTGGTATCTGCGACCTCTACTACCACCTTTAATAATGGAGTGAAATGGAGTCTTCTTGGAGTGTATTCCCCTACATTCTTAAATATGCTACAGTGTATTTAGATATTGGTAATTTTTACTTAATATATATCAATAGTTTTAAATATTTTCACTTGTATTAATCACACAACATGTATAAGCATATACATAATATTACTTCAACTTCACACGTCGTATCTCCGAAATGGTTACTCCTACGAGAAAAAGTAACAGAAGCTTTCATATATTAAATTTTCTAAACTACAAATTTGGTACTAACTAATTTTTTTTTACCTTTGACCTTTTGCAACAACATTTTAATCTCCAGTGATGTTGTTAAGAACTTTTGACATTTTGGGTAATATATAGAAAACATGCTTCATATAAAAATTCAGCTGGGTGGAAATTATTATTCAGATTTGGCATTTTTTAATCTAATTTGACTAGATCATAATTTTTTAGAATTACCATCGGCATACATTTTATAAATTATTTTTCTGTCGAGAATTTAGGACGCAGTTTTTATCGCGCTGAATAAAATACATCGACTCGTAGGTAAAGTTATGTCTACAAACAAATAATGTATAATTAGCTTTGTAGTTATCTAGATTGTAAATGAATGATTAAATATAATAAGACATTTTTTAACTTTGTAATTTACTCAAAGAGATGTATGCAGATGTATTCTTTACAGTAGATTTGATATCATGTTTTATTGATTCGAACAAAAATAAAACAGAATAATTGAATGTAATTTCAATATTTCATTTGACTGAAATAATCCTCTTGTCTTCCATGTTATATTTTTTATTCGTTCGCTATAACAAATATACAGGTTTTCAATTTTATTATATTGGTAAGCTGCAATTGTTTTCCAATTAAATGGCTGAATAAACACAATAATTTTCTAATTAAATTTCGAGCTGCTTCGAATTTGGATTGTGATCACGTAGAATCAATCCCGACAGACAGCTGCCAGAGATGCAATGAACTAACTAATTTCTGATGAAATTTAATCTCTTTTATAATATTTCCTCAGAGAAAAATAAAATCAAACTCTTTTCAAATCGGTAGAATAGAATGTGACCAAATTGTTCAATTTCTGAATTAAATTCTTTATTCCAAGGAAAGAATTTGTTGTTTCCATTTTTCGTACTTTACAATATAATTTAAAATACAGGTGTAGTTTCGCAAATCGTGATATTCATTTATTTGCCAGTTAACGTGTTATTGATGATATTTGTAAAATACCAAAGCTCGAATGAAATCCAATTTCAGTTGCTTAGGTGCCATGCAAATTTTTAAGTGGATAATTCATTTTTAAGTTTCGTACAATACATTATCAAATAACATACAAAAACATATCGTTCTAGTTATATTCCAAGCACTTTTTGTACTAACCAGGCAGCAGGGTGACGTCATTATGACGTCTTTTAAAGGTGATTTTTCGTCGCCGAAGTCATTGTCCCAATAAATGACGTACCAGAGACGTGATATTTAAAACGTACTTCTGACGTCATCATACACGTTTCTTTTATTTCATTATTTTGACGTCATTAGTAAATGATGTACCAGAGACGTGATATTTAAAACGTACTTCTGACGGCATCATGAAGACGTCAAATACACGTTTCTTTTATTTCATTATTTTGACGTCATTAGTAAATGATGTACCAGAGACGTGATATTTAAAACGTACTTCTGACGGCATCATGAAGACGTCAAATACACGTTTCTTTTATTTCATTATTTTGACGTCATTAGTAAATGATGTACCAGAGACGTGATATTTAAAACGTACTTCTGACGGCATCATGAAGACGTCAAATACACGTTTCTTTTATTTCATTATTTTGACGTCATTAGTAAATGATGTACCAGAGAAGTGATATTTAAAACATACTTCTGACGGCATCATGAAGACGTCAAATACACGTTTCCTTTATTTCATTATTTTGACGTCATTAGTAAATGATGTACCAGAGACGTGATATTTAAAACGTACTTCTGACGTCATCATGAAGACGTCAAATACACGTTTCTTTTATTTCATTATTTTGACGTCATTAGTAAATGATGTACCAGAGACGTGATATTTAAAACGTACTTCTGACGGCATCATGAAGACGTCAAATACACATTTCTTTTAGGTCATTATTTTGACGTCATTAATAAATGACGTACCAGAGACGTGATATTTAAAACGTACTTCTGACGTCATCATGAGGACGTCAAATACACGTTTCTCTTAGGTCATTATTTTGACGTCATTAAAATGACGTCATTTTGTCGTCAAAATTAGTCATTTGGTTCACTATATATATTCATATATTCACTATATATATATGTATATATGTATATAGAGATCTTTGATCAATCATAATAGCAATATATTATTACAATAAAAACGTACATATAGAAACATCAGTATGTTTTGACATAGTTGCCGAATATATTTTGCAACCTGGAATTTTAATTTAAATAAATCATTATAAAATAAAAATAAATAGAAGTATTTAGTGATTAGTTCAATTTTTGCCACATAGTAATAATAATTTTGTTTTACTATTTCTAACTAGGTATACAGCTTTTAAACATATTTAACTAAAGATGTTCAATGGTTTAGTGAGTTAAGTGTTAGGTTGCGAGTCAAGAGGTCGGCGGTTCGATCCCTGCACGTTCCGGTTTCTTTTTCGTCAAAAACTTTATTAATAATTGTGGAAAAATATTATAATGAGAGGTTTGCATCCCTTATCGCAAAATTCACTGAATACCAATACGTCATATTGGCGTCATATGTATGACGTCATATATATGACGTCATTAGGCTGACATTGTGCCGTTTTTTTTCACGTCATTTTTACGTCATGCTGAAGGTGAAATTGACGTAATTAATGCCGAAAAAAACGACGTCATAATGACGGCACCCTGCTGCCTGGGAAACAATTCATTCAAATTTTAAATAATATAATATTTCTAGCTGACTCAGCAAACGTTGTTTTGCCATATAAATTATAAATTTTTGTCCAAAAAATAAAAATAAAATTTCTGGGGGCTACCCTTATCACCTAGGGGTATAAAAAATGGCCTACGACCCATTCTCAGACCTACCAAATATACACCAAAAATTTCATGAAAATCGGTCAAGCAGTTTCGGAGGAGTTCGATAACAAACACTGTGACACGAGATTTTTATATATTAGACTAGCTGACCCGGCAAACGTTGTTTTGCCATATAAATGATAAATTTTTGTCCAAAAAATAAAAAGAAAATTTCTAGATAGGGCCACCCTTATCAGCTAGGGGTATAAAAAATAGCCTACGACCTATTCTCAGACCTACCAAATATACACCTAAAATTTCATAAAAATCTGTCAAGCTGTTTCGGAGGAGTTCGATAACAAACACTGTGACACGAGATTTTTATATACAGTATCGGAAGATTTTGGATTTGGGTGGCAGGCATAGTTTCAACGGCTTGATAGACCGCCTACAATAAAGGCGTGTACCAGTGCTCTAGTAGAGGGAGCAAATAATGACGCGCTATTAAGAAAACACGTACATCATTGATTCATTGCTATTAAAAACTCAGTACCATTTATTCAAAGGAAGGATATAGTTGGGTCTGTTCAGTATAAGTAATATTATTACGTGCTTTAATAACTAAAATTATTTAACTCGTTTTATACTTTCAAAACGAGTCAAATAATTCTTTACATTTTCCGCAGACAGAGCTGCCCACGTACATGTGGTGGGGAAAGCAGGTTGCACGGGTAGGATGTGTTATACGATAAAAAAGAATAGCCTAGTTGCTTCGCTCTCGCTTGCTCTCATTGCCGACCCAAATGAAACATTTTCTGACACTGTATTAGACATACCAGACAGAGACCGTAAAAAGTTTACGTCGTCGAATACATAAATGGAATAATGAAAGTAAATCTTTATTGACCCCAAATAAAATTCGCTTTCCAAACAGCTTTTATGGTTAAAATTTTCTATAGATAAAAAATCTTTTACTAACAATTACCTTGAAATTCAAATTATTGTAATTTATTACATTAGACCACATTCAATAAAAACTGTGCTGAACAATGAACCGGCTTATACAAATGCATATCCGTGCGCCATCTAGCGGCAGTGCTCTGAGTTGTCACGGTTTATAGGTAATAAGAAGAACATTTTGATTATTCTATAATGTGTTTGAATAACTAAAAAACTCGAGATGTTTTTAATGTAGCGCTTCATAGTACGGATATTATTAAAGATTCACGCATTCTAAGCCAAATTAAGCCACTTTATAATACAAATTCAATGGCTTGTAGAAAACAGCAGATATAAAGTTGAATGCGGGCAATTTCTCTAGCATTTGCTATAATTATGTACCGGGTTCGCCGTGTTGAGAGAGACACGGTGCCTTGATTCCTAATGCTCTTTGTCGTGGTTCCATTGAGCAACTGTCTCAATAAAGGGCCCCGCACGTTTCTTATGTAAAATAATGCCCGGCGGATTTGGTTAAAATTGAAATATGTTATTTTTGAAATCATCCTGATTAAAAGTCTCCATGGGAGCAAGGCCGAAAAATTATTAGTTTTTAAGTCACGCAGCTTTGAAGTTGTCTATCCGTGGTATATCAAATTCGGAACGAATTATGATGTGGCTGAAGAACAGCTCAAGTTTGGCACGAATTTTCAAAATTAGAAATCCAACAAACTAATTAGCTAGGAACCGGAAGTACGAACCAGAAGTTGCATGATTAAGGGCCGCTTTTATAGGTACAGATTAAACCTAAGTTTAACTAGAAGATTTTGTTTAGGCCCGAAATAAAAGTAAATAGCGTACCTATTTAGCAAAGTGTATCAGGCGCGGATCCAAGGGGGGGGGGCAAAGGGTGCAATTGCCCCCCCCCCTTGGGCCTTCCTTGGGCCTTCCTTGTGCTGTGCGAAAATCTGAAACGTCCGGTCTGGCGGCGCCGCTTTGTCAAAGTCACCCGGCATATGTGTTTTTACACCATTCCCAAGTAGCAGTTATTTTATAAAGGTTGTATAAACTACTATAAAATAAATTATTTATTTTTCTACTTGGGTTTTTTTATCAGGTACTTTTCAATATTTGTCCCCTTAGGGAGCTTCTGGATCCGCCTATGAAGTGTATATTGAGCACATTCATCAAACAGGAAATTAACAAGAACCTCTTAACAAGAACTCAAAAACACGCTTCTCACAGCAGTTTTTTTACCACAAAAATCATTCGATAACTATCGATAATAACTGTTAATAACAGCTATCAATACCACAGAATCTTTATTCAAATTTATTAATAATTTCCTATTTGATGAATGGGCTTAAAAATACACTTTGCTACACACGCTGTTTACTTTTATTTCGGACCTCAACAGAATCTTCTAGTTAAACTTAGGTTTAATCTAGGGTGACCATACGTCCGGAATTTCGCTGGACAGTCCAGCATTTTGGAGTACTATCTGTGTTAAAAAAAAATTTTCCTCTCGGTCATCAAAAAATGTTGGGATCAAGAAATGATTTTTCAGATTTCTGCTCCCCCCGCTCATCAATTTTTTTCCCAGCAGAAGTGTCCAGCACAAAAATCTGGTTACCTTGGTTTAATCTCTGCCTATAAAACCGGCCCTAAGTCCATTTTTTAGGGTGAAAACTTTTTCAGTCTCAGTATAGACCTGCGTATTAAGTATAAAGGGTAAATAAATGGATTTCAGGCCTCCTCGCTAGATATGGACCGCAATAACACAGAGCTGAAGTCCGAACCGGAAGTTGCATAATTAAGTCCATTTTTAAGGGTGAGAATTTTTTCAGCGTATATATAGACTTGCGTAATAATTACGTATTCAGGGTAAATGGATGAGTTTCAGGTCTCTACGCTAGATATGGACCACAATAACACAGCGCAGAAGTGCGAACCGAAAGTTGCATGATTAAGTCCATTTTTAAGGATGAAAACTTTTTAGTCTCGGTATAGACCTGCGCATTAAGTTGGCATAAAGGGTAAATAAATGGATTTCAGCCCCACCCCACAAGATATGGACCACAATAACTCAGGATTGAAGTCTGAACCGGAAGTAGCATAATTAAGTCCATTTTGAAGGGTGAAAAGTATCTCATCGTATATATAGACCTGCGTAATAATTACGTATCCATGGTAAATGAACGGGTTTCAGGCTCCCTCGCTAGATATGGACCACAATAACACAGCGCTGAAGTGTGAACTTGAAGTTATTACCCAGGTCCATATACAGACTGCATAAGTCTTCACCCTTCAAAATGGACTTAATTATGCAATTTCCGGTTCGTATTGTGGTCCATATTTAGGGAGGAGGCTAATTAGTTTGTTGGATTTCTAATTTTGACAATTCGTGTCAAATTCGAGCTGTTCTTCAGCCACATCATAATTCGTTCCGAATGATATACCACGGATAGACAACTTCAAAGCTCCATAACTTAAAAACTATTAATTTTTTGGCCTTGCTCTCATGGAGACTTTTATTCAGGATGACTTCATAAATAACATATTTCAATTTTAACCAAAGCCGCCGGGCATTATTTTATATAAGAAACGTGCGGGTTCCTTTGCTGATTACCGTTTACTAAGTCTCGGTTCATACAGTCCAGTCTTCAATTAAATTGAACATATTTGGGCGAACTAAACATATTTCTTCAACTTCATGAGACTTACAAATTTTCCTTTATGATAAGAAAATCTGAAGCCGCAAAATAACGACCAATTATCTTCAATATTCATTCTTAACTAATTTTATATATAAATGAACTACCATGGTAAGAAGTCTCTCTCTCTTCTGTTTTCGGCTTCTGCATCCAGCGATTGGTAAAACAGAAATTAAGCCAAACTGTTGATTGCTAGTCAAGTTTTTAAAATTGCATAAGATGGTTTTATATTATGGCTTATTAATGGTTTCAAAACATTTCAACCTTCTGTAATTACAGAGTATATACTCACGTACTCAAGTACTCTTGAACTCTCTCTTCAAAGTGCTTTTCAACTTTCCCTCACGGTACCTGTTCGCTATCGATCTCGTGGTTTATCTTGTTTGAAAGTTTCTTCATAACATCTTGTGTTCCTCCTGTTTTCTCCTTTTCTTTTGCTTAAACTCACTTTTTGCTCTCATTATTTTCTAATGTCAAAAAGAAGATAATAAAATTGGGTCTAACAGCTGCTTTAGTAACTAGCACGTGATATATAATAATAATGTAGAACTAAACATTGTTTAAGCACTTCCAGATCTATTCTAATGACACACGGATATCCCCAGTTTCATACCTGCATAGTAAATGCAACTAAGAGGTTTTGACTCTTAATCTTACAGAAATAAAAAAAAAATAAAAAATTCATTCCCAATTTATATGCTTCCTCATTTTCCCTTACCATTTTTTCTCTAAAACTAATATTGAATGAGATATTTGTAATGAAAACAAACATTTTACTTTCTTTCAAAAATACTTTTATAATTTAAACTGCAATTTTTTCTAAGGCAAGTGTTTTAAACGGGCAAAATAATTTTGGCATCTAAGTAATGCTAGGTATTAATGAAAAATGGTATTTGAGAATTATTTCTTTTAATCACTTACTAATTACAGACAAAACGATGAAATATTAATTTAGAAAATATGAACACGGTCATAACTTCTTTGTTTTTTATACAACAGAAACAAATAAAGAATCTTTTGAAAGCTCAACTAATAACCTTTATAGCGCAGGAATTTTAGTCAAAATATCGCTTCTACCCGGAATTAATTATTGTAAAGCTGAAAATTTCCAGAATTGTAGTTTTGGTCCAGGACAACACGTAGCAAAAAGTCACCTACTCTCCCCCGTCGGCTTCCCTGTTTTTTTGGAACAACAAAGGCCTAAGTCGCAAAAATTGCAGAGCTGGCTATAAAGTGCAACAGGAAGGTTGTTACTGGTCCGATTTGGGTCGAAATGATCATAAAAGATTAGGAGAAGCATATCCGTTCATATTTCAGATGTTCCATGCATATTTTTGTTCATAATTTTCCGTTCTAGTTATGTCAACATTTCAAAAATTTTTAAAAATTTAAAATAATTTTTAAAAATTCCGAAATTTCGCCATTGCGGATAAATGAAGACTCGGAGGGGGAAACGTACCTCAATAAACATTTCTCTTCATACTTTGGGCTTTCCATTGGTATGTCTACCTTCTCTGTAGCGTCACCCGTTACGGAGTTACGCCACTCTGAGTGTCGCAGCGGCGACACTCGTACATTTAAGTGCGTTCATTGTTGCGTCTATCACGTCTAGTCTAAGCAATCAAGAAGGCGCAAGACTCTTAGTCTCTTGCTCTTAGTTTTTTAACTTTGACAATTCTCTAAGTACATGCATTGGTTCATTGGTGCGGCAAAATTGAGTGATCTTGGTTAAACCATGTAGCACAGGAATTTTAGTTTTTGAGCCGGAATTAATTATTGTAAAGCTGAAAATTTGCAGGATTGTAGTTTTGGTCCAGGATAACACGTACCAAAAAGTCCCGTACTCTCCACTGTCGGCTTTCTTGTTTCTGCGGAGCAACGAGGGCCTCAGTCGCAGAAATTGCAGAGCTGGCTATAAAGTGGAGCAAAAAGGTTGTTACTAGTCCGATTTGGGTCGAAATGATCATAAATGCTTCGGAGAAGCATATCCGTTCGTATTTCACATGTTCCATGCATATTTCGTTCATAATTTTCCGTTCTAGTGCTGTCAAAACTTCAAAAATTGAAAAAATTCGAAATGGCTCCATTGCGGATAAATGAAGACTCGGAGGAGAAAACGTACCCGAATAAACATTTCTCTGTATACTTTGAGCTTTCCATCGGTATGTATACCTTTTCTGTAGCGTTACCTGTTACGGAACTACGCAACTTTGAGAGCCTGTGCGCAGCGGTCGCGCCCGCCATGTGCAAGGTGGAACTGCCCTGGCTGTGCTGATGAGACCAGTTGCGAATTCTGTTCTAAGGACTAAACCCACCATGCCTTATGTATTTTTATGTGCTGAATCCGAATTTTCAATTTAAAAAATTTTCTACCGCGTAGATTTCAAGTAAATTCCGGTTTTTACCGTCAAAATACAGTTTTTTTGCAATTCTTGACATTCACTCGAAATCTACGCGGTAGAAAACTTTTTAAATTGAAAATTCGGATTCAGCACACAAAAATACTTAAGGCATGATAAGTTTAGTCCGTGGAGCAGAATTTTTTTTTTGTAAACCTGTGTTATTTAAGTGATAATACACAAAACTTATATTTCAAATGCAACTTTTAAATGTTTATGTTTTATCCATTATAGTATAGGTTTGAGAAATTGAAACGCATGGAAGATGAGCTAAAATACGACATCTTCACGTCAGGCGACTAAACTATTAGGAAATTATTTTAAAGGATCGATTGGAAAGGTAAGTAAGCACCAGATGGAATAAGCATATATGTTAACCAGGACAGCAACACATTTGGATTATTCCTTTCCATAGGACATATGAATTATTATAAGTTTTTGATGTAGTTATTATGTACCTATATTTGATGACGCAATAAAAGTTCAATCTTGAACAGTATTATACACTTTCTTATTATTATTATAACTTTTTATAAAGTATCAATTGAATTACTACAACTTGACGGTTTTGAAATTAACAAGTAATGAACATTCATTATTTTTGTTCATAAAGTACACATCCACTAATAACAAAAACGTAGAACAAGAGTCACAAACCTTGCCAAGTAATTAGGATACGCAGACGCTCATATAATCGCCCAATTTTATTGTGTATACATTACTCAGGAGCGTATTTGGTGTTGGTGGTTGCAGATAAACGATTGCATTCAGATTGTGCACATTGTAGTTGTTATATGCCTATTATGTCTATTGGCTATAATAATATTGTAGCTAGTAGCAAAGTTATGTGATGGTTGCTGTACGTACCACCGCAGTTGATTACAAACAGTAAAGGGTGCGATTTAGCATAATAATGAAAGAGTTTCATGGAAGAAGCCCCAGCGAAACACTTTTAGGTTTCGAGTTATTTCAAATTTAATATTTGCTTAACTTTTTTGTAATAGTTTTAGTAATTTAAGAAAGAGAATTTTCAGTTACGGATTTTTTAAGTTATGAACAAAAACCTCATTATTATTCTTCTACATCCGTTTTTTCTCTACTTGCACTTTTCAGAATTATCGTAAAACATTTGATAATGTCTATTTTCAATTAACTGGATGATATCTTTTGCTGGGCTTTCATTGAAATGGAGCACACAACTGCAGATAGAGATTTGCATTTATCTATATCTATAAAAGAATACCCTGACTGACTGACTCACTGATTGATCTATCAACGCACAGCTCAAACCGCTGAGTCTAGAAACTTCTAGAAACTTCAAATTTTCCTCGAAAGACGTAGGCAACTACTAAGAAGGGATTTTTCGAAATTTGACCCCCAAGAGGGTGAAAAAAGGGGTTGAAATTTTAGTCTTTTTCGGAAACGGTTAGACCTAGATGCGTGAAATTTGGCATAAATATTTTTTGTTGAAGTCTATACGTGTAAGACGAAATTTCGATTTTCACTTTTTGAAGAGGTGAAAATGAGGGTGGTAAATGGTCTAGAGGGTACCCGCATCTCTGAAATCGGGTAATTCAGAAACGTGATATTTCAGCGGCGGGTTCTTCTGAGGAAATAAGGAGACACGTATTCGACGGTTTTCAAAAAGAGACCTCCCGAACGGGTGAACAGGTAAGCATGAAATTTGACACATATCCGCCCACGTGCTCTATTGTCGATTGAAATAATTATTTTTTCGTGTAACTTGCTCTAACACAAAAATAGAATAATGAATTGTTATCAAATTGCGATGTGCAGTGGGTTTCCCCGAGTACTATGGATGCGCGGCAGGTTTCCTCGAGTACAATGGATGCGCAATGAATTTTCTCGAGTGCAATGGATGCGCAGAAGTTTTCTTTGAGTGCAATGAATACGCAGTGAGTTTCCTCGTGAACCATGGATGCGCAGTGGGTTCTCTCTAGTGTACTTGCTAAGTACTATAGGATTACTCAGTGAGTATGTTGTACTTCTTTATAGGCATAAGTTAGTATGTTAATGTTCTTAAGTCTTCCACGCGAACGAAGTCGCGGACATCAGCTAGTTAAATGTATACAAATGTTCTTCTTTAATTCCACATCCAGATTTCCTACCCAAGTCTCTTACAACTAAGAAAATGTTGATACTGTTTTTGCACTCCACTATGTGGAAATAATTGGTCATAGAACTTTAATAATACAATATTTGAATCGTCTACCCCAAAAACCCATAAAACGATATGCCACATCGGTAGTCACATTGGTGGTAAGTGGGGCAATGGTGAGGCCGTAAAGTTTGAGGACTTTGGTTCTAGAATACACACTAAATCGCAATTTTATTTTTACCCCATGTGGCGGTCCCTTACATCTCGCCGACAGAGCATTTGCTCTATTAATTACATATTACGTGGACCATCACCTCAAGTTCTTCGGAAGCGTATAAGGCAGTGGCTACCTCAGCCTTACTGACGAGTTCATAGGGTAGCCACAGAACGAAACGCAAACATCTTTTCACTTTTCCCAACACCTCTAAATTGATGACCCCGACGTGATCGTCGACATACTCCTCACCTGTACCCATTCCTACGGAGACACACGCACATGCACGAATTAAGTTTCTGGTGTCCTCCTCGCATCGCACGACCTCTCCCCTAGTCCTAAATTTACATACATTATAGGAAATCGTGTAATTTCCTACATTTCCTCGAATATCTCGATAATTATTGTTCTTTTCGAAAAATTTGTAGATAGCTTATGTAAAGAGAATTGATTGAGCTTTCCGACACTTTTTTTATTTTTTCTCTAACATAAAGAGCAAAAGACCAAATATGCGGATGTCTCAAAGCCAACCCCCACCCAGTCTATTAATTAGGGTGGAGACATACCGCTCGGCTAAAGTACACCATCTGTGGGTCCCCACGCGAGACTAGTTTCTCGATCTGAGGTCACAGTGCTTTTCGTGAGGAGTAGCGAGGATTTCAACTTTAATTATTTATTGAAATACAAAAAAAAATGGGCAAGTTCCCCATTAGCAAACGATAAATAAAAATCACCCCGGGACGAGCGGGGAGTATAAAAAGCAGCGTCGCTCGAAAACAATGCATACCATATATGTTTCTACCACATCACATCTTACGCGTCTTATGTCGCGTGCATTAAAATGAGAGAAGAAATCACTTTCGTGTGGTTGACTACCTACGCCAAGGGAGAATGAAACAGGTACGGACTTACGAGGACTCTCAGTTTCTATGGTGTAGTGCAGAGTTGTAAATTATATATTAATATGTAATAATTTATATTTGTCCTTTTGCTAGTATGTAACTTATTTATTGTAAATATTATTCGATCGAGGGATTATGAATGTGAAAGTGACAGTTATATTGATTCCAGTGTTAAAGAAAATCAAATTCCAAATGAGTTTCAAGTGAGAAAAAAAACGGCATTTCAAGGGCGGATCTGGACCTTGAACAAAAATGTTTTTCCTCGGGAAAAAATCTCAAAAAAAAAATTATAAACACAACTAAATATATTCAAAAATATAAAATAAAATAATAAAAATTGTGAAATTTTAAAATGAAAGTTGATTGTTTACGGAATCTTGTTACCTCGTTACCCCCCATAAATCCGCGCTTGCGGCATTTAAGTAGTGACGCGAAACAAATTTGTTTAAATGTGTATAATACTGTTTTACAATGACAAGCTAATGAAATGCCAGAGGAGTGTGAATCGTTTGAAAATGCATCGATTTTTTTGATTTTTCGATACTTTCACTCAACATATCTAAGGCTGGGCCCAAGCTTTTTGTCTGGGACTTGAAATAAGGTTTATTTATTACCATATCTTTTTAAAATCCAAATGCCAGACAGGAATAAATCGTTTGAAAAAATGGCTTTTTTTCGTGCACTTCTTTTAAGATTTAAAATATGTTTGGCCCACGCTTTTTGTCTGGGACTTGAAATATGGTTTATTTATTACCATATCTTTTTAAAATCCAAATGCCAGACAGGAATAAATCGTTTGAAAAAATGGTTTTTTTTTCGTGCACTTCTTTTAAGATTTAAAATATGTTTGGCCCACGCTTTTTGTCTGGGACTTGAAATATGGTTTAGTTATTACCATATCTTTTTAAAATCCAAATGCCAGACAGGAATAAATCGTTTGAAAAAATGGCTTTTTTTCGTGCACTTCTTTTAAGATTTAAAATATGTTTGGCCCACTAAAAATGTCTGTAAATGATACAATACATTTTTGGTTTGGTTAATTTTTACAGAAAAAATCATTTCACATGAGAACCAATCATTTGATTTTCGCGGAATAGTTGACAACTTGAACAATAATTTTTTCACTGTTGGGCCCTCGGAATTTGTCTGGCGTTTGTTATATCGCGATAATTATAATCTATTTACCTATATATACAATTCCCAGATAAGAACCAAATCGTTTGATTTTGACCATTTTTTCTTACAACTTCGGATTGAAATTTCGGGCCTTCCGGCCCACGGAATTTGTCTGGCGATAAGCTTCCGTCGGATGTTTTTCTTTAAAACGTAAGTCTAACTTAACGCCAGATAGGAACAAAACGTTTGAAATTGCTCATTTTCATGAAATTTTCTTTTTTGTTTTCCGCTGAGGGGCCCTGGATAACCGTTTGATAAACACGAAAATGGTTAGTACAAATCAGGCACAAAAGGCTCCCAAAAGGCCAGATAGGAACCAAACATTTAAAAAAATCTGTCACTATCCCACGGTCTATAAGCCCAATATTTCATCAAAATTAAAAATTGAAAAAATTGATAAATTTAAAAAATAAATATTTTCCGATAAAAAAATGCCTAGCACCGGAAAATCGGAAAAGGTGTGTCGCAATAGTTTTCCCTCCATCAAAAACGGGAATGAGATCTCTTGCGGTGTCCGGTCGCAGAACTTTTGGGCTTTTTGCTTTTTTCTAATTTACCTCAAAGGACTATATACTAAATACCAATTTTATGGACTCTTATATGCTTGATTTGCCTATTTATTCTTATTTACATTACATTGCATTTTATTTTATTTTTAAATTTTTAGTTACGTCTTAATTAGTTTTATATATTCATTACACGTCTGAGTGAATACACTATTCGATCAAATCATAGCATTAAAACTAAAAAAGCAAACTTTTTGGTACTATATTATTGTATTCTCAACAGAACTACAGCATACATGTGTATGCGAAATTTTAGCTCGATTGGACGCCGTTAAGTGGATCAAAATTGACTAGCAAGAATACTCCTAAACATACTAACTAACTAACATACAAAGCAAGTTTAATAAAAGCTTGTACAAATGATGAATTTGTTTCAAAAACATCTTTGAAGAAATAATTCATGAAGATATAATATAACTTACATAGTCATTGTAATGACAAATCTGCTATTTTCTTAAAGATATTTTTTGTGTTTATTAGACACCAAAATATGTTCACAGAAAATTGTTTTGGCTATTTCTAGTATGACCCTAACTTAAAATTTCAATATTGGCAAATAAAAATATAACTGAAAAAAAAATACTGATAATACAAAAGGGGTTCTTGGAATATGGTCAACCCATATTAAATAACCCATCATACCTAAAAAAATAAATTCATACGATCATTTAGAAAGCATCAATCTTGTCAAAAACAAGATGACCGCTCTGTTACATATTAAGCTATAAGATCACCTCCATGATTATTTTTGGCGGAATACTTATTATAAAGCGATCAGCTACGTGTTCCTCGACTTCTATCTGTAAATTATAACGACAGATTGACCGCCGATGTTTCAATTTGAGATGAAAATTTTTATTACAGTTATTAAATATGCTACTAAATTATAGGTGATATAATGATATTGGCGAAAAAATATGGATTTCTTTTCTAATAATATGATACGAATATAGTCAATTTGCAAAGTGGTTCTCCTTCAAGTTGAATACCACCAAAATCTTTATTATTTATTGCGGAACGTCTTTTAACAAAACAGAATGTGACTAACATACGTTAGCTAGTTAAATTATTATTATTTTTGTGTGCTTTTCATTTCAGATCCAGATTTTGCTCTTAGGAACAGAATAGTTAATGCGAAATTAGATAACTTTTATTTAGTAATATTTTTGCTTTATCTAACAGAAACAGTGCTTCTTAATTATGTGAGCTTATTGTGGATTTAATATAAATTTTGAATGGAATATTTTGACTGCAGCGATTTTATTGTTTTAATTTGTTTTATGTATAATAACAAGTTAAAAACTACATTTTGCTATGCTTTTTATCCCTGTTGGGATGATTCAGTACCTCTTTAGCAGAGGGTCGTAGGATAACTCAGTAGATTTTGACACGTTTTATTTTTCTTTTGTTTTTCTTTTTGCATTGACTAAAGTAAAGACCAACTACATTTTGAAATACAGAAAGGGCATCGGTTATATTGTTATTTAGTAAATGAAAATCGGTCAAATATTTTAGAGATAGAATTTTCCCCGGTATGATCTTCATTTTTTTTTATTTGGACACCTATAGATATGTAATTTCGTGTATTACCAAAATAGAGACTTTTTCGAGAAGGCACGATATCAAAATCTGTTTCATACTAAAGCCTGTTTAGTTTTGCCTTTATTTTTTTAAATAATTCTATGGATAATCATATATTATTTATATTTTTATTACTTAATTTTCCAAAATTTCACTCAAGAATATAGCAATAGAAAATTATAAGATGCAGAAACATCAACGGAGTGATTTCAGACCTACGATTTCATTTTCGGGCGGACTGCCACTCTGATATACCGGACGTGGTCATGCATCTTCGTAAATAACTCGTTTATTTTTAATTTTTTGAAAAAACTGTATTTCAGATTTTTTGCCCGAAAAGTTGCGTGCCTTATACTGGTTATAGAGATTGATCGACGGAATACTTAATTTTCGATTTTTATTAGGAAACTCTTCGGCATTTGTAGAATTTATCAAAATAATCAAGTTTTCCAGGATTGGTAGATTCGCTTTTGTAAAATTTTTCACAAACGTCACCTAATAGACCTAATCGAGCTCTATAATCGCCATTTTTGAAAACCAACTCCTTCGGTTCGGGAGTTATTAATTTCTTTGAAAAATCATACTCGGCCTTGGAAAAAATACTTGCGGTCAACGGATTCGGGCCGCCAGCAATAGGCTTCATTTGTGGCCGTGTACCTTTGATCCCATCAAGTATCATCGGAATCGATCAATATCCCGGACAGTTATCGTGCTTCCTAGCCCGATTCCGAGAAAACCAGTTTTTATATCGGGTACTTCCGGTTTCCGAACGGAGCCGAGCTTCCAGCGTTAAGATTTTCTAAAGGCCTCCTATTAACCACCCAAGTTTCATCGAAATCCGAAGACGGATTAGGGGGGGCTGAGTGTGACAGACAGACAGACCGACTCCGACGGACGGAATTTTCTAAATTCGCTCTCGAGTCGGTAGATATGACTTTCATTTCGATCCGACGTTTTTTTAGGATTTCGATGGTCCACTGGAAAAATGCAAAACCTATACTACATTTTTTTTTTTAAATGTAGTAGCAAGTGCTATGGGAAGTTTTGGATTAAATCGGTCCATTTCTTATTGTAAAATTTTAACAATTTATTTTTCAACACTAAAATTTCCTGCCATTTTTCTTATTATGGTTCACTCCATTCTTATACTGCACATAAAATTGTAGTAACAGTATTATTCCACTGTCCGTTAGAATAGGTGTATTATTAAAAGTTCCAACCTCTTTTCAGGGCCGTGCTAAAGGCCTGTGTCAGTCCCTAGTCCATTTCAAGCTTGGATTGGCTAATAAAATGACTCTGACATACTCCATTTTATTTCCCCGGATAAATCCTCCCTGGGGCCACCCATAACTTACGTCACGCCAATTTTTGAGATTATAGACCCCCGCCCCATTGTCACGTTTTGTCACGCTGAGTTAGATCCCCCCCAAAAAAATTACGTCACGCTTATAGAGACCACCCCTCATGTTTTTTTCGATTCCGTTATTTATTATTCACGATATTTTTCGCCTCATGGGGGGGTGTTAGTAAAAGTCCAAAAAATTTTTGCCTCCTCATGGGAGGAGTGCTAGTCAAAATCCAACAAAAAAAATTGACCGCCTCATGGGGGGGGTGCTAGTAGAAATCAAAAAAAATTTTTAAAATATTTTTCTTGATTCGTTCACCATTCGTTACGTCACACTGAGTCAGACCCCTCCCCTCCCCTTTATCACACTTAGTCACGTAATTACGAACCCCCTTCCCCCCCCCTGGAGCGTGACATCATTTATGGATGCCCCCCCCTTCGCAGCCCCCATTTAACGTCGTTCAACAAGAAAGGTAACCAGTTTTATTATCCACAGGGAGGCCAAACGTCCAGGCACGCCCTTGCCTCTCTTCAAGATGTAGTATGTGTATTTAATCGGCATTTAATCTTAAATACAGGCAAGAATATAGAAAAACTAATTATTGCGGTTCCTACAATTTCAAACTAAAAGTTCATATTCTTCCAGTACATAAACAATTAAAGGCTTGCTGCCGACAAATGCTATGATTTGAATGCAAACCAAAGGCAATCTAGCAGTAAAATGTAGATACATTTATGTGAATTCTACACATTTTCCTATAACCGCTACAAATTGATTTAATCGAGAATGTTTATTAGACTATCAAAATAATGACTGGGAAATAACATACACAATAAACCAATAAAGAGGATTATAAATAAATACCTACAACCTACTTTCTTTGTACCAAATTACTTGAGGAGATTTGTTCCAATGAAAACATTTTTATTATTTTTATTCATTTATTCAACGTCAGCCTATTTCTGCGAATAAGAACAATCACCGATGCCAGGACACCAGCTATGCTCAACCTGGAAATTTTTCCCAAAAAGAGTAGCAATTTTTGTACTTACATAACATCTAATAAACTACTGGAAGCATTATACTCTTCGCCGATTTACTGAGCTTTTTATATAATTGTTACACATTCTATAGGATACTCTTCGCATGTTTCTTGTAAATAATGTTAGTTTTTGGACATTCTAAATTTTTTGATACCAACTTTGTTGTGAAAAAAAATATGAAAAAAAAATCACTATGTGAGAGATCGAACACAAGACCTTTGGATTGCAAAGCAAATCAAAAATCAAATCAAACAATACTTTATTTAAATTAAATTATAAATATGTGTCTCCCCGAAAACTGTCCCGGAGCCAGCCAGACAACCACGGCGCGCAGCGTCGTGGTGAGTGTAGGGCTGGGCGGAGCAAGTCCGGTTCGACTAAACAGTAATTAATGAGGGGGTTAGAGTTCCTGTTTAAAGGGCATAAACTTAAACTAACAATAACTTTTAAAGAACATGATATATGAAAATATCTAAAGATAGTTAAAATAACACAATAAAATTATCGATTTCGCGCACAACACGAGCGCGAACACTTTGAAATTTTGGTTGCTGGCACGGAAAAACAAAACTCAACGAAAAAACCCGTTCGAAGCAATTCCACCTTGGTGGTCTTGCTGCCAGAAAAATGTGGTGTAATGAAAGTTAAGGATTAAAAGAGTTAGGATTTTTATAAATATATCGGTCTAAATGGAATTTAAAGACAAAAATGGACGAAAGAACAAAAATAAGAGAACAAAATAAACAAACAGAGAGAGAATAGAAGAGGATTAAAGATATAAATTGAGAATGGACAAAGTTTAGGATAGTGATAAGTTGTAGTAGTGGAAAGTGTGGCTAAGGGAGTTGCCGGAAAATAGGCAACGTCTGGTATGGTAGGGGGTGTCTTATGTCGAAAAGAATGGCATTATACTGTCTAATTCGGGTTATGCTGCGGGTAAGCGAACTATCGCCCAGTTTGAATTGATAGAATTTCTGGGAGATTTCTTGGACGTAGTCCGCTAGTGGAGTTATGTCGTGACATCGTGCATATAAATCTCTGAGGGCATATAAATCTCTGTCTGAACCAGAGATGAGGCGCATAAGCAAGGCAAATGCTTTAGCCATTGTGCTATCTCACCTTACCAGAAAACTTGAATGAATATCGTTCAAGAATTATATTTCAACGGATTAGATACATTATTATGAAATATTATATATTGGTAAAATATAAAAACCAAAAAAAACTATAGAGAATAACATTTCGTAAGATTTCTATTTAAGTACAAATGACAGAAATTATGAAAAAAAAATTTTTTATTTAATAACTTTTTTATTTACTGATTGATTTTTTTCAAAAACAATTCGTTCACTAACATAATGATATGAATTTTTCTTCTCTACGAGCGATATTTATTGATTTAGAAATGTGCCGATCAAATACAATATACTCTTCGTTTTTGCGAAGAGTATAATAAGGGACGAACTGCTTTACATCCCCTCCGAAGGATGATATGTCCAAACTACGCAATCCTCACCTAAATTGCATGGTTTCTGCGTATGCGTTGAAATACAAGCCTTTAAAAGGTGAGACGAGGTGACTGCATTTCCCTACAGGCGCCCTTTTAAGTACTATCCGCGACTAACGTTGTTTAGCTTTCTGTCTCGAGTATAGTTAAAATGGATTTACCTCTAGTTACAATAATAACAGATACAAAAATTGCGAAAGTCTGGAGTTCTTATTGAGACGAGCATAAAAAAAATCGATGAATTTCGCAGTTATCGTGAACAAAATAAAATTCCCAGACAGACACACAGACAAAAACAGACACACAAACAGAGATAAAAACACAATTGCAGACACAGACACATACGCATGCCTAAAACCACTTTTGTTTACATTCTGAGCGAACACCGAACTAAAAATGTCCATAAATGTAATTAAAAAAAACCGCTGCCCAAGGAATCACTACTTCCACATCCGGATTTTCTATCGTCACACAACGAAAAAATTTTGTATCTGGAAATAATTGTTTATGGAACTTTAATAATATAATATTTGAAATTCTCTACCCCAAAAACCCATAAAATGATACCCCACATCGGTAGTGGGGTGGGGTGGTGACAGGGGGTGGGAGTGGGGGGTGGACAAAGTAAAAAAATATTTTGAGGTTTTTGGTTCTTGTACACACACTAAATCACATTTTTTTTTCATTCCCTTTAATAATGGGGTGGGGAGTGGTAATGGGGGTGGCAAATGCCAACATTTTTTTTGAGACCTTAGCTTCTCTTGTCTATACTAAATATCAATTTTATGAACTCTTACCTACTTGATTTACCTATTTACTCCAAATTTACCCCAATTTACCCCCAACCCTTCGACGGAACAAGATGAAAATAATCTAGTTCTAGATCTCGTTAAAGTACATGTGTGTACCAAATTTCAAGTCAATATCTCAAACAGTTCCAGAGTAAACGTGCGCACAAAAAAAGTTACAGACCGACAGACAGACAGAAATTTTTTTTTTCGCTCAAACTTGAAATCTCGACGTTTTATGACATTCTAAGCCTTTTTGAACAATAAAAATTTTTAAAATTTTTTTTGTCGTTACTATACTTTCACTGGATGTGGAAGTAATACATTGATATGATAAATTTTAGTACGTCGGATGGCTGGCTCTATCGTTCACTAACCCAATACCGAGGTATAACCAAATAAAACCTATTTCATTTTATTCAGCAGGTTTTTTTACATAGGAAATCACTTTTGACGACACTCTCCATTGGTCGAGACTGAAGTTACAAGAAAAAAACAAAAAAAAATGAAAATAACAAAATTCAAATTCAACCACGAATAACTTTCAAACGAAAAAAGATAAAATTATATATTTTTTTTAGTTTTATAGTACAAACGATTCTCTTTAATTTGATGTATAATTTATTACAAAAATAATAACTTTAACATTAAAAAATCGACGTTGATTTAGATGGTACACAAATTGTCAATTTTTTTGAAAGGTCTAACTCATTGTAACTCGCTTATGTATTGAGCTATTCGAATGTTTTATTCACCAAAAACTGCCAAATTTCATAGACATTTTGTCTCAATTAATACTGGGTCTAGCTCTGTAAATAAAAACGGTACAGCCTTTTAAACACAACGAAGCGCGCTACGGCGACGGAGTCGCGAGGCTTCCCCATTCGTTCCCGGTACATCCCGCGTTCACAATAAATCGCGCAAGGCTACAATCAGCGGCCGTAACAAAAGCTTTAGAATTATTTTCCTTTATTGTAAGATGCATTAATAAAGTGAAAATAATAGGTAGGTATCAGACAGATATAACTGATTTTCAAATATATCATTATAAAAACCGCTGCCCAAGGAATCACTACTTCCATATCCGGATTTTCTATCCAAGTCACACAATGAAAAAATTTTGTATCTGGAAATAATTGTTTATGGAACTTTAATAATATAATATTTGAAATCCTCTACCCCAAAAACCCATAAAACGATACCCCACATCGGTAGTGTGGTGGGGGTGGTGACAGCGGGTGGAAGTGGTGGGTGGATAAAGTAAAAAAATATTTTGAGGTTTCTGGTTCTTGTACACACACTAAATCACATTTTTTTTCGTCCCCTTTAATAATGGGGTGGGGGTGGTAATGGGGGTGGCTAATGCCAAATTTTTTTTTGAGACCTTAGCTTCTTTTGCCTATACTAAATATCAATTTTATGAACTCTTATCTACTTGATTTACCTATTTACTCCAAATTTACCCCAATTTACCCCCCAACCCTTCGACGGAACAAGATTAAAATATAATCTAGTTCTAGATCTTGTTAAAGTACATATGTGTACCAAATTTCAAGTCAATATTTCTAAACGGTTCCAGAGTAAACGTGCGCACAAAAAAAGTTACAGACCGACAGACAGACAAATTTTTTTTCGCTCAAACTTGAAATCTCGACGTTTCATGACATTCTAAGCCTATCTGAACAATAAAAATTTTTAAAAATTTTTTTGTCGTTACTATACTTCCACTGGATGTGGAAGTAAAATCATGCCAGCTAGTAAAGTTTTTACTTTGCTTCGTATATTTTAATATTTTCCATAAAATGTCAGAGGTAACCACATAATCAAAACAATTATTTGCCATGCTTTCACTAACTCGTAGAGGCTCTGAACGATTAGTTGGATTTTTGTACATAACTATATTTTTGTTTTCATGTAAACTGGAAGGGTTAAAATCGGTTAAAATTGGATAGACGATCTAAACATGCTTGTGTAAATAGGCTGTTCTTTTTTTTAAATAATACTATTCCTAGTGGGATTTTTACCATCTAGCCTGTCGTCGTTTTGATCAAAGTTATCGCTGCGATAAATGTAATTGTTTTCTTCAGAACTTACTGGAGGAACTCCATGTGGTATAAAAATGTCGTCACCAGTTTTTACTAATACGTGACTAGCTAAAGACGTTAAAAATGTACGTATTTCATCGTAGGAATAACCATAGCCAAAAGAATAAAGCATATCATCAAGTTCTTTTTCTTCTGACGGCACGAAACACATGTAGTGATATGTAAAGGTTTAAAAAAATGGCCTAAGCTGATTGTTTTTTTTTTTCCATAAGTATTAATATAAATTCCATTACTATAGAAATAAAGTTTAAATCAAATTTTTCTGTCCTGACATATTTAGTATCCACGACACAAATGTTTATAACAAATCTGAAACTTCTTGTTTACATTTATGTTCATTCAGATTAGTAGTCGTGTTTTTTTTTATAGTTTTAAAACATTCAGCTATAGCTTCTCTTAAGATACCGGCAGCTTTATTGTCAATTCATTCTCATGAACCAAGTTTTCTTCGCCTGATTCACTTGTGACTGACAACAAAAATCCTTTTAGCTTTATTATCACTTGAATGAACTGTTGTTGTATTTTCTTTGTGTCCACAAAACACTTTGTTTGCTTAAATGCTTTTCTAATCTCTTTCTTATATTTCCACTGCTATAATAATCTAATTTTTCTTCCGTCATTTCTTCAAATATATCATTAAGGCGTGTTTTTAGAAATATTAGAGTTAAGAATTCTTTTTTGCAAAACAGCAAGATAAACCTCCTTAAATAAAATATTTAACGCTACTTTAAATTCATTTTTTTCTTTCAGTTGTTTAGTTTGTACACATTTAATTTTTTTTTGCTAATATATTTTGCATAATAAATTTTATGATAATTTCCATTAGTCCAAATAAATCTGAATAAACGTGTAACTTGCCTTGTATTTCTGTATCACAATGCGACACTGCAGCTTTAATATATATTTTTTTATAGTTTCCGCACCCGTTCCTGTACAAACTGGTACTTAAAGATGTTCTTAATTTATTCTTAATTTTTCTGGATTTTCCACAAATCAGACAATGCCATTTTATTTTAAACTGATTTTTTTTCTTTATTATAACTACATGAAGGCTCACTTGCATTTTTTTATCGCGTTACTAATATCAGAGAAAATACGTATTATCTTTGCTAATGTTATTTATTACAAAAAGATGTCAGACAAGAATAATGAAATCGGTATGGAAGGGTGTGCAAATAAGTGCCACCACTTTGTTTTATAAAAATTTTAATGAAATTGCATATTTTCTTTCATTTGCACAATTAATAATAGACCTGATGCCAGTAACAGTTGGTTTTTTACCATTAGATTTTCACTGCTTTCAGCAGTTTCGTAAAACAAATATGTAGTTTTTCTCCATTGATAAAAATGAATCTACAATATACATAAACTGTAATAGCCTACATGTAAGTAAAATAGTATATACTTATTAATATTTATCCAGACAATAATGAGGCCAGCAGCCGATACGTTTCTTGATGGGCCGAGAAAGTAGCGGGGTCGGGAAAGGAAGCCTCGCGTCTTCGTCGCCGTACTGTGCTTCGTTGTGTTTCAAGGGCTGTAGCGCTTTTAGTTAAAAAATTAGATCCAGCATTAATCGAGACAAAATGAAGCCTATTAAATTTGTCAGTTTTTGGTGAAAGAAAGAATTGAATACCTCGTTATATAAGCGAGTTATGGCGAGTTAAGAATTAGAAAAATGTTGCTGATTTGTGTATCTTTTTGAATTTTGCTAGTTTTTTTATGTTAATTTTTTAATTTTTGCAATAAATTATACTTCAAATTAAAAAGCAATGTTTATTTGTCAAAACAAAAAAAAAAATTGTATTTTTATCTGTTTTAGTTCTAAAGTTATATTTGATTAAATCTTAAATTTCTAAATTTCTTTTTTTTTTTAGTTTTTTTCTTATATCTTCGGTCTCGACCAATGGAGAGTGTCGTCAATTTTGATTTCCTATGTAAAATAACATGCTTTAATAAGTAGTGAAGGTCCCATCTGGTTATACTTCAGTATTGGGTAGGTCAAGAAAGAGAAGGCTTTTCGCGCCCTGCCCGACGGGCTATTTATTCATGTCCATGTCCATATGATACAGTGCCTCACCACTCACCAGTAAATTTGCAATAAAATTGTACCTATTCGTAATTTTAATAATTTTATAAACTGTATTATTTTTTACAAAAGGCATAGCAGGATAAGCATGTGTATGCTGCCCCCGCACCAATCTGGTCAAGATTTTAATAGTAGTGTTAGATTAAATTTCCCAAAATATTATTTTTGGAAAACCATTTTTTACTGGAATTATGGGGGTAAAAAGAAAAATGGAAAAACATTTTTTTCAAGAACGGATAAACCGATATTCATAAAAAAAAATATGTTATAGCTCTTGTCTCTCACAATTTTGGGTAAGTCCTGAGACTTCTCTTAGTCTTCGTTGCTATCGTCCTCAATTACAGGATTAATATTATTCCGAGTAAAAATGTCACTGAGAATTTCAACTGGTTTCAGAAATGACACCGCACATTTCTTATTTGAAGTGGCCCTTGGTGAAAATGGCTGAAATTAAAATGTTCCTCTTGACCTGTACATCAAAAGTTCTCATGGGCACAAAGTCTGAAAATGGACAGTTTTCGAGATAGAAGGGGGTGAAAAGTCGATTTTTCAGATGACGTCAGAGAATTTGAAAATATCTGCACCACGCTTCTTGAAGAGTGATACTAATTTGAACTGTAGGAATGTAATGGCCGCCAATGACCAGGGTAAGATGCAGTAATGAACCGCGTCGTACGCAGTTCGCTCGAGATTATCAATTTTTTGAATACGTTCTACGCTTCCGATCGGTTTGAGAATTGGAGATGTTTTAAAAAGCTATCTAAACATTTATTTGAAAGGAAATGGTGCCTCGAGAACATCCCCTAAATTTTTTTTTTATTTTGAAAAAACGTTTTCAACACTTTTCCGACAAATTCAAAAAAAATCATATTTTGGGAAATTTCATCTGACACTACTATCAGCTTGTGCTCAAAATCTCGATCAGATTGGTGCGGGGCAGCATACACATGCTTATCCTGCTATGCCCTTTATTAAACTGACAAAGTAGTATTAAGGAAAGATTTTTGTTTTCTTGAGGAAAATTTTATATTTTAGTTCTGTTATCATATAAATTTTATTGTTTTAACTTTCTTATTTATAATAAATATTTTGTTGTTAGCTTACAACTTATTTTGCTTTTATTGTTACCTGATATTTACAAACTTCTCAATTCACAAAATATCAATAATGACGGCATTGTTTGATCTGATATCTAACACATTTTTCAATATTGTATTGTAATATTTTATAGCGATATTTTGCTGACTTATTCGGTTCTTCTATATAAATTTCACATAAAAAATTATATACTAGAATCTAGTAGGTTATACAAAATATATGTTATGCTTGAAAGTGTTCCTATAATTAATTCAATGCATTGAAAAATGTGTGAGATTACACAGCCACACGAAAAAAAATGTTCTTTCAGATCTGGGGATCAGACTATCATGTCTTATATTATTTTGACCCGCTGAATCCAAATCTGCCATCAGATTTGAGCCAGCACGTCTCAGTTTTGCAAAAAAAAAATGCAAAAACCGTGAAAATAAGCGCTACAAGCCAAGGTTTTTTGCATTTTCTGCAAAACTGAGACGTGGTGGCACAAATATGATGGCAGATTTGGATTCAGCGGGTCAAAATACTATAGGATATGAAATTCTGATCCCCAGATCAAAAAAAGAAAAAAATATATTTTTGACTGTGCACCATCATAGTATGGGTATTTCGAGCCATTTGTTTTCTAAAAATACAGACAACACGTAGGTATAAAATATAAAGAAATATTTAAAATTTCTTATTATAGCACCCTGACCACGTTTTTAGAGAGGATTTGCATCTACAATGAACTTTATCATTATTCTCTCTCTCTCTCTCTCTCTCTCTCTCTCTCTCTCTCTCTTCTCTCTCTCTCTCTCTCTCTCTCTCTCTCTCTCTCTCTCTCTCTCTCTCTCTCTCTCTCTCTCTCTCTCTCTCTCTCTCCTCTCTCTCTCTCTCTCTCTCTCTCTCTCCCTCCCTCCCTCCCTCCCTCCCTCCCTCCCTCCCTCCCTCCCTCCCTCCCTCCCTCTTTCTCAAACAACCCAAAAACCTTTGTTCAGGAGAAGTGTAAGAATAGTAAGTTCTACTAAACTTTGCCTAATAAAGTTGTTTTATTATTATTATTACCGTCGCCGCCGCTCTACTGCAGGGCACCGCCGCCACTGGTGTTGACATTGAATGTTACGTAATTCTTTCTTATTGGTTTAGAATGATGGAGCACACAAACTCGTTTCTACGCATATTTTTTGCTGGCATCTTCTCATTGTAATACTACTTTACAAAGCCCTTGGCGTAAAAGAGATTCTTTTTGATACAGTACGCGCCATCTTTTGGTGAATGTTTTTACTAACATCGGAAGGTTAAAGAAAATTCTAATTTTCATGTTATGTTGCTCAAAGATGTCACTAGTAAATACATTTGAAATAAGTTTAGTCACACCAAATATTATACAGAGAATGGTCTAAAATCTCAAAAAAAAAAAACATTGGCAAGATGTATTTAAGCAATACACTAAATTCAACTAAAAATCAGTAATAAATATTTATGAGTTCGGTGTCCTCTATTGACAATTTTGTGAAATAATATGTAGGTGCGAGAGGTTAAGTTTGTAATTACAGAAAACTCAAGTATGAGAAAATATTTACTTTATGTACCATTCACCATGCATACTCTTATTGAAGAATAATACGCATTAAGTAGTATTCTAGTTGTTATAACGTGCAAGAAACATATTTTATTTTTTTAAAAAATTGCTTAAAAAACGATAGATTCCAGTTTGTGAAGAAAACATTAGACCATCACTGTGTAGTATTAGTGACTCGTGGGCAGATGTCGCGCCTAATAATAAGTTGAAAATAACTTGTAAATCTAACAACTTTCGTTACCTTTTTTATTCTAAACCACTCTCAGATAATATCAAATGAAAGAAGTAGAAAGCTTTTTAATTTTATATGCGCCGTTTCCATATTATTCGTCGCGACATCTATCAATTATTAGTCTCTGGCACTAATAGATAAAATAAATTTCTTGAAGTTTTGCACGGCACACGGACCCTCTGTTTTATCGGCGCACCTACATGATGTTTACATTTTTACTCCTGACGTCCTGACATTTACTAAAAAGTAAACATATGTTTATGTGACTAATATTAATTTTCAATCATGGATGAACAAAATATTCCTATCGATATTAACACAAATAAATTACTGGACTGGTTAATAAGTAGAAGACATGTAAGTAAAGACTGGCAAAATAGCATCTTGAAGATTAGAGAGAAAATTAATAATGCTATCCAAGACATGCCAGCACACGAAGGCATCATAAAATTACTTTCTGGACAGCACATCAACTATTTTCATTGTTTAAAAATAGTTGAATTCCTTAAGGAAACCGAGGCTGATACGAAAAATTTGTTCGGGAGATATGGTTCACAACGCATGAAAGATTGGCAAGATATTATTTCATCCTATCAAAAAGATAATGTTTACTTGGCAGAAGCTGCCCAAATGTTAATTCGTAATGTAAGTTATGAAATACCCAGCTTGCGCAAGCAGGTAATTAAACTGGAACAAACTCAACTGGAAAGCGAGAAAAAAATAAAAGATTATTCTAAAACCGAAGCTACAGCCCTAAAGGAATTTAATTCTTCTTGTGAACAACTAGGAATTTCCGGTAAAAATATCAAAAAAGAATTGCTGGAATTACTTAAAGAATTACCAGGTATTTACGATTTAACCTCCGAAAAAGTAAAAATTGTAAAATTTGCAATTGAGTTATACTCTGAATTCAGCAAGTTTTTGTCGGGTAAAGGTGCTGATATAGAAGTTCTTGGTATATTGAAGTATCTTGTGGAGAATGGAAATACCACTACATATGAATATATTTACGGAGAGAAACCTGTTAGAATTGAAGAGCCTAGTAATGTTGTTCTAGAAGAGGAGAAAGATCCTGATAATGACAAAATAGACTTTGGCGTAATAGATTTCGATGACAAAGAGGCCGAAATAGATTTCCAGATAAATACGGATAATAGCAATATTGATTTCGGTGATGAAGTTACAGAAAATCAGGATATCGACTGGGGCTCACTAAATACTGAAGAAGGCTTTGAAATTGTCACCCATGCAGATTTAGAAATAAACCTTGAGGAATCTGGTATTGTCGTTGAAAATTCGGGCCTAGATGGGGGTGTTGCTAAAGGAGACGAGGCATTATCTATACTTGACAATCCAAAAACTCGAGAGCAAATAATCAACAATTTAGTTGAACTTAGTGCATTTTTAAAAATGCGTCTTTATGAAATGTCCAGTGAGTCTGACTTATTGGCCATGTCCCAAATGCAGGATGCCCCTACTATTCTTCAAATGCAAACTGTTGAGTCAATCACAGCGCTAAATGATTGCGTTAATGTAGCATTGGACCAACTTACAAATAAAAGAATTCAACATCTGCATAATATTAAACATTCCCCGAAGTACGTGGACATTTTAAGTGCTAGCCTGAGGCAAAAGTTGGCAGTTGTTGATAAAATGAAGTCAAACAGGGGAGCACTGGAGAAAAAGATTAAAGAGTTGAGAGAGGAAGCAAGAAATATTGATCCTCTTATAAAATTGTTAATAGAAAAAACCAAACATTTGCAAAAAGATATACAGGAGGACATTTCCAAGAAATATAAAGGTAGAATTGTTAATATTGTAGGAGGTGTAAATATGTTGTAAAAATGTAGTGAAATATATAATTTTTTAAATATATTGTAATTTTCTTTGCACAAGGTTTTATTTTGCTCCATATAAAGATTATATGTATTTTTTGTTTGTCAATTATTAATTTACTTGTATATAGTCTTCATTACTAATAAATACTGTCAAAATTACGCTTGGACAGTGTTTTGTACAAGAGATGAATAATGTGACTATAAAAGTTAATTTAAGTGAATAGCAATTTTTTTATTTTCCTTCCTGAAAACGTATATTATCACGAAATAAGTTGTGAACTCTCAAGAAAAATATCTACATTAACTTGATATGTATCCTGAAATTTATCCATCAGGTTACATAAAAAATATATGTTAATTATATATACCAATGTTATACAGGAAGATCTATATAAACGTATATAATTCTCATTTAAATTGACCCAGGATACGTAATATATCAAGCTAATATCAACTGTCAAACATATAGTATATCTGCATTTTTATTCATGCAAAATTGTATAAAAAGAAATTGAGGGAATGTTCCAAGTCAAGTTATAATTAACAAACATAACAATATGATATATCTTCATATCTTTCGTCGGTAGTGCAAATGCACAATATGGGTAAAAATTACGAACTAATGACGTCAGAACGAAGTATGGATTTTGTTTGATGACGCTTCATAAATTTTGCTGGTGTGTGTTGCTCTTTTGTTTGACAAGTAACTGTCAAATATACTTTATACCTTGGTGTCGTTCGAAAATGTTTAAGAAATGCCTGGTTTATCCTTATCTGATTATTTTATCGATAGTACCTAATAATAAAATGTAATTAGGTAAATTATCTAAGATAGTATTTTTTGTTTTTGTCGGTATTAGTCATTTAATTGTTATTGTTGTATTGTTACAGACAAATAAACTGAATCATGTCTGGTGGTGGTGGTGGAAATAGGAAAAAAGCCACCCGCTCACAGGGTTGGGAAGAAGCTGGAGCAGAATTTTACCAAGAAAGTTACCCTGTGGAATCGGAAATAGAAGTTTTACAACGGGATCCTAAGCATTTAGCCACACTTTTGCCAAGCAAACAAACAAGAACAGGTAAATAGTTTCACATCTAATTAAAATAAATGAACTGGATAAATGAAATCCTATTTTCAGCTGCTGCCACAATTAGAATTCGTACAAATGACAACCGAACAAATAATAGAACTATCCGAAGGCATACGGCCTCTAGATCCCGTAGAGAGTCAACTGTTCATCGTAGAACTTCTACAGCTGGCGATGTGCAAGTTTCGATGTTACCGGACTTATCAGAAATGCGATCAAATGAGGAAACAGCTTGGGAGGAAGTCATGCAGATAAAGGCGATGCCTATACCTATGTCTCAGAAAAAAGAAATGAAAGCAAAAATACTGGTTAGTAAGAACGAGTTTTAAATTTATTTATAAGTAAGGTAAATGTACCAATTATCGTCGTGTTAAGCAAAAGTTTAACTTTTGACTTTAATAATACACTCATGAGCTAAAGTATTACATATTTTGAATTTTTAAAATAATTTAATAGGTATTCTTTTCTTCTTTATTAATTTTTTATTTAGAAAACTGTTTTCCTGCGTCATTTGAGAATACGGAAAAGTCGATTAGTGCATATGAAAGCATACCAATATTTCTATTTGTTTCACACCCACTTTATACAAAACAGAGACTTCTGCAGCCACCGGCTGACTGTAATTAGACCTACATTCCATTTGGTAGATCAGTACCTAATAAACCTGGATGACTTATTCGACACTCCATGTATGACTGTGTGAAATAATGTAACATTATCTCTGAAACGGCGAAGTAAAAAAAAAATTGAAACACCAAGAATTTTTCTTTTTAAGTGAGGAGCCGGTTGTTTACCTTAAATTAGTTCATGATAACAATTTTTGTTATTCAAAGCAATGTTTTTTTACATTGTGGCTAAAAATAACTGTAAATACGCAGAATCTTTCACGTAGCACCAAATATTAAAAATATGCAATACTTTTGCTCATGAGTGTATTATAATGGAAACTCAAAATTAATATACTATCTACCTAGCTATTTACGTTTTGATATTTGAGTTTAATCGTCACTTGATCTATACATTATCATATACATGTCCCAACTATCGTCATAGTCTTAGTTTTTTTTAAATTAAAGCAGATAAAATTTATAATAAATTAGAATGGTTATAAAATGAACCAGGAGGCTTGACACTCACTCCTAGGTGTCGGGTTCGACACCCAGTAGTGGCACAGATTTTTTAGGGAAAAGAAATTAATCCTAGTATACTCGGGTATTGGGTGCGTCTCCCCTAGGGTGGCCCCTATTTTTCAATATATTTTTTTTTCTTTATGATGCCCCTTATATTTGTTCTACTTAGTAAAAAAATAATTTCTACCAAATTTGAAATTTTTCGGAGCACGGGATCACGTGGCATATTACAGTTAAAAATTTTTATTTGTTTATAACCACCGTAAATTTATATCCTTCTTATTTAAACAATTGAGCAAGGTATATAGGGCGAGTAGAGCTTAGAACATATGAGTTCTGAGCTCCACCAACCCTGAAATAATGGGAGCAGTAGATATTGTAGTGGGGAGATATGTAGGAGGTGCCCTTATTACCTGATATGCTCAGTTCTCTAGTCTCTTGCGCCCATGGAAAGTAAACAAGTTCTTACTAGTCTATAAAACGAATTCGTTGTGCTAAAATTGTGAAATAAATTAAAAGTAATAAATAAAGATCTACAAATAAAATGGCAACAAGACAAAAAGAGAAGCTGTATCTTCTTCAATATGACGATAGTCAAATTATTGGAGGCAAATTACCATCAAATGGACAAGTTCTGAGAGTTTTATTTTATAACCACCGCAAAGTCAAATCAAATTTACGGTCTAGTGCACATTTGGTGGAGAAAGAAGTAGAAGGCGAGAATCCCAACAAGAAAGTTTCAGCGTAGCATTGAGAAATTGGAATTATTGTATCAAGAATGGAAAACACTACAAAAAACTTGAAAACGTCGAAATCAACTACAGGAAAAGAAGGAGCAAGATATTCTTAATATAGTGGATGACTTATTCGATATCGCTCATGCCAATGCGTTGGAGATGATTAGCATTGAAGAAGACAAACTTTTCCTTTTAAACCAAAGAAAAAAAGGCCGACCTGGAACAATGATCGGCGGAGATCGTGTTTCATTACTAAAGGAGCAAAGAAAAGAATCTCGAAAGAAGCAAGAGGAATTAAAGCAGTCTAGCCATCAAGTATTACATGGTATATTTTAAATTAAACTGTAAAAATCATCTCATGATAAATTTTTTTTTTTTTTTCATTTTAAAAAGTGAAGTGGTTGATTTGGAATTTTCAACAGATGATGAACAAGTACAGGAATTTCCACCATTTTTAACCAAGATCAAGATGAACTGCATAAGTATCACCTAATTAATCGGTTGTGCCTTTACCGATCGTGGCTTTTGAATGGCGGGTGAGAAATTATAAATTGCTCTGATATGTATGTGCAAAATTTCCTAGAAATAATGAAATATTTGATTGAAAATAATATAGGCAAATATTTCAATTTCGGTGCAATATAAATTCTTTTGGATATTGTTAAAAAACATCCTCGAATAATAAAGCCAATATCCCTCATGGCACGGTCTAATCTTTTAAACTTTATACTGTGCTTACTATAACAATATGCCGTTTCGGAAACTGGCTGTAAATGATTTTGAGAAAACGCAAAAAACGCTTGTGTTTATTTTTTTTATAAATCTTTGGAAACGTTGCAGGCAACTAAAGCTGAGATAATCCTTATTTGAAAAAAAAAGGTTAATTTTCCTCAAAATCGCGTATTATCAATAAATAATTGCAGTTAAAAGTTTCAAAAACCCAGTTTTGCATCTGCCTTATGCAAAGACCAAGTTTTGCAAATTAAATGTGCAAACACCTATAAAATAGTAAACAATTTGAATTAGTCTATTGATTATTTAAGAAAAGATGAGGCAATCTGCCTAAAACTGCGTTATAATTTATTGTAGCACACTTTTGGTACTTTGTAATACGCTTGAAAAATAGCAGTAAAAATCACGTAATTTGGAAAGTTTTGTATTCCAAAAGCGGTAATAAAAAATATTTACTAGTTATTTATTATAAAACACATCTATAAAAAAGACTTATACTCTTAATGACACCTTAGAAAAACACTCGTCAAAATCCTTAACATCACTAATATTCTATGCACTGGGTTCTCCTGCATGATCAAAAATCTTGTGCTTTTCCGAAAGATCGGAGATTGAAGACTTTTTCCACTTCAAACAATGTCTAGTAGATATATAACTTAGTAACACTAATTAAATGAGTCAAAAATAGAAACAACTTCTAAAAAAAATAATAAAAATGCTCAAATTTATCAAGACCTTGTGAACTCTTTTTAAATTCAGTAAACACTAACGTAGGTTCTGGCGGCAAAATTGCTGGCCCACATGGTATATAAAACTGCACAATGATTGGTTAATAGCAAAATACATCTGACAGAAGCAAACAAATACCGAGTTTTACAGCTGAGTTAGATTTTAACACTTACTTTATCAGTAAAATACAGTCTTACTCATCTTATTGGTTAAATAGTCTTATAAACAATACATTCCTATATTTGAATAACATAAAATCCGTGTTTTTAAATTTTTGCAAAAACCGAGTTTTGCATCTAGTGTACTCATATACAGCATATCTCAGGTTCGAACAAACTTTATGTATATAAGGTGATATGTCAATTTTATTTTAAAATGATATTAAGCTATTTTTAAGAGGATTATTATGAACAAAATGAAAGTTACAGTCAAATGTTGCCGAGTGCGAATACCTAACGTGCAGTTAATCTCGGTGGTACCACGTAAAAATGATTCGTGCCATATTCAAGCAAAATGTTAATCAATCAGGTGTTACAGGTGGCCAGTGCCTGACTGCAACTTGTACCCATTAAAATATTCTACTTATTGTCTAGAGTGGTAAAAAATCTATGCCAGATTAAAATAACTATGGAATAAATTATTTCTGGGAACCATTGGTATTCGGCGAAATTTTGGTAAAATCTCTTTGACTGTGAAGGTAATACTTAAATTATATTTTTAAATGCTTGTATTGCTACAAACAGTTCAGTAATATAAAAAAAAAAGCATTTTTAATTTTGATTTAAAATTTTACCGCCAAAAACACTACGTCACGCTGATCATTCAACTAAAATCTTGTTTAATGTAATGTTTATGAAATTTTGAATTCTTGTCCTAAGGCGCTTTTTGTAGATATAATTAGTAGCCCATTTTTAAACCAACAAACAATATTGAGATATCATTTGCGTGAATTTTTAAATGTTAAATGTGAAATGTGAAAAGTGCATTAAAATGAGAATAAACTTAAAAACCGTAAAATTTGAAGTTATGTTACTTATAATAATGTAACTGATGACGTTACCACGAGTCACAGCGTGTTTTGTATACCCATTTAATTGTTCGAATTTTATGTCATTTACTTCTTGAAATTTTAAATTGATGTTGGGAAGTGCTTTAATGTAACAATTACATCATTTTAATAATATCAAGAAAGCAAATTCGCATATAATGAAAACACCTAATTTGTGATGTATTTGCCATTTGTTATAAAGTAAGTCATTTATGGAGATGTAGGTAATCTCAACTATAAATTATACAAACATGTTTTTAGTAGTAATTTTGTTAAGATCATTCAGTCATTGATTTTAATTTTAAAATATTTTTAATGAACAAAAGTAAAATTAAAGAAAAAAAGAGAGAAAATGGGACAGTTTAAAATCTATTGTTCAGGCATATCGTTAAAATAAAACAACATGAGAAGTAGAATTCATATTTTTTTACTAATATAAAGATACAGATTAATCTACAATGTACATGATTATTCATTATATTTAGACCACCCTTTATTATCGTTATTATTGGAGAGAGAAAAAAAAGTTTCGGACGAAAGTTGTAGGGCTGTAACTGAACCCCTTTAATAAGTTAATGGAAGCACAGTGGAGTGCAGAAATAATATATTTTTTAATGGAACGCCCCATGTATTGTTGAATTTTTAATTATTCTTTTTTTTTCTGATTTCATAAATATAAATAATATGACATATGATAGTCCTATCTTTAACCGTCTTCGAGTTATTGAACATTGAAAATTAATGTTTGCCCGTTTATTTTTATTATTTTTTTTTCTCTGTATAGTAAATTATTTTTTAATCATTGTAAAGATATTCAAATGAATTTAATTTGGATTATACCCTAAATTATCAATAACGTATTGTTCGTAACGTAAGGTCATATAAATTTCTTATGTTAACCCTCAAATAATAAAATTTTTCATAGTTATTAAAAATACTCAAACGAATTTAATATAAATTAAACCGTAATAATCAAATGCATTACTGTTAAAGTGTGGTCATAACATTTCCTTAGGTAAATTTTCAGGTGAAGTTTTTCATAGTTATTAAAAGTATTCCAGCGAATTTAATTTTAAATTAAACTCGAAATAATTAATATTGTTGATATACTGCGTCAGGGCTGAGTTCTCACAGCACTTCAGCGGAGGTAT
Source organism: Rutpela maculata (assembly GCA_936432065.2). Lineage (NCBI taxonomy): Eukaryota > Metazoa > Arthropoda > Insecta > Coleoptera > Cerambycidae > Rutpela > Rutpela maculata. Next base: position 136,011,943 of record OW386285.2, on the reverse strand, counting down.
GCGTGGTGCAGGTTTCTTTCATAAAAATGCTGTTTTCTAAGAAAACACACATACGCCGATAATCTCCTAATTGCCGCAGAAGAACAACACATACTGCCTAGAAAACATGAAACCACATCGGGACACATCTGGACTGAAAACAAACTTCAAGAGAAGCCTAATAATGGAGCGAGACCTGTCAAAAAAAGAGTTGGACCAGCAGAGAGGAACACAAAATAGATGAATATTCCCTAAGAAGACCGAACAAATTGAAGTACCTAGGAACAGACCGGACAAACCAACTGGAATGGAGAGAAATAGTAAAGGAAAGAATTAAAATGGCATACAAAGTCACAAGGGTAACCATACCATTAATTGAGAAAAATAAACTATCATGGGACCTTACCAAATGTATGTACATAGCCGTCATAAGGCCAACGATGACATATGGAGTAAAAAACGTGGCAATAACAAAAGTCAACAGACGAAGTTTTTGAGAAGAGCGGAAAGGGACATCATCCAACTAAACAACAATACGAAAACAGTGACACACAACATCAACACTATAGAAATATATAAGCAATGAAGTATTGGAGACATACCCAAGGAAGGGACTCAACACATCTACTGAAGAAAGCATTAGCACCGAACAGCAACAAACTAAAAATAGGGAGACCATGCTACAGTGAAGAACAACAATTGAGAGGATCGGGATCAACAAATGAACACCACAAACTAATCGCAACGATTATATACTCTACCACAATCGGAAACCGAGGAATCAGAAGACTCAGAAAAAGAAGATTCAAAGAAGCAGAAACACAAAAGAGTAGCATAAATACTCCATATTACGACACAACGTGGCAACATATTTCACAAGAAGACTCAAAATAGGCAGAAGTCCAGAACCAAACACACAAAAAAGGGAGCTTAAATGCTCCCTCACGACACAATGCGGTAACGCATCTCACAAATACATACAATTCCCATCCCAGATTCCTTTACCATGCGCTGTGTGGCTCTCGCTACTGGTAACAAGCATGACCTTAGCCCAATCCAGCATGGATCCAGCTGTATACCTAGGCATGGCAGCAATGCCTACCACACGCTGGTCAATAAATCAATCAATCGACAAGTGAATATTTGCAGTTTTTCTGCGTCACCGTATCCCATTTTGATTTGATTAAATAAATGTCATATAATAACAGAATACTTGTCATTTTTATAGACTACTTTAACAATTTAAATATCCGTTTGTATAATAAATAGCTTAAATACGATTTTCAATGTTCAATAACTCGAAACTCGAAATGTCATATTTTTGAAATCAGAACAAAGAAATTATTCAAAAATTCAACAATACACACATTTAAAAATATATTATTGCTTCTTGTACTCCTCAATTTCTGCACACTACTGTGCTTCCATTAACTTATTAAAGGGATTCAGTTACAGCCCTACAACTTTCGTCTGAAACTTTTTTTTCTATCTCCAATACTAACGATAATAGAGGGTGGACAAAATAGACATAAAATATGACAATGTCAAACAAGTGTACACTGTGCATGTTAATACATACATATATACATAACTATAGGTAAAAATTATAAATAAGAGTATAATAAATTTTAAAAAAGAATATGGGCATGTAACAACTAGGTACAATGTAGATTAAGATGCAGTTTTCGAAATATTAAAATTTAAAGGATATACAACAGGGCTCATAAATTGCATCAAGATTGAATAAATAAACAAGTGGTTATTATGTTTGTCAAGGAACACATTTATTGAGTAGAAAAATGTTAGTAATTGAAAAAATGAAATGTTGATCGACAAAAAAACTACCGTGTATTAGTCACCTTAATGGAATTAATTATCAGAGATACAATCTGTTATTTTTGTCAAGCTAAATTAAATTATTGATTCATCAGCCTGATAAAGTGATGTTTAAGATACTCGAATATTAATACTTTTTTAATACAAGGAAGATATACCTACAAACATCCTGTTTTTCAAGTGAAATTTTAATTCTTCTAGATTTTATCTCTCAATCGTTTTTCATACGCAATAATTCATAAAAAACAATGAAGTATAATGTTTACTTATCTCTAATTGCTGCTTTTAAGATTATGAAAAATATAATTACTATGCTACTGAGTGACCACGAAATGTAGAATTTTTACCCCTATTAACTTGAGCATTTGATGACCTAATTATGAAAATAGCATGATGCATACAGAGGGAAGGAATGGCCGATACCAATATGGCATATTGACATCGGTGTATCGGCCATTTATAATCAATATCAGAGTTTGTAAAATGATTTTTTAATGGCCATAATTTTTATCGTCATCATCATTCAAATTAATTGTTGAGTAAATTTAGTGACGAAGCGTTAGTTGATTATAAGCTTGAATGTAAGTGCTGCTATATAATAACAATACTTATAAAATTAGATACAATTTATATTGTGAAAGTAAAACATTAAAATATCAACAAAATATTCATGTGTAGTACTTACCTGATTCATTAATACATAATCGACACTCTTAAAAATAAATATAAATAAAATATCAAAAATGTAAGATTTATCTTAGAAAAATTAACTATTAACCTATTTGCAAAAATGTATCTGCACTTTTGGCATATCTTACGTCGTTTTTAAGATATCAACGATGAATGCATACAAGAACTAAATCAATTGTTTTTTTGAAGGTATTTTTATGATAATGGAGGAATTGTGTCCGATTATTAAAGGTTGCCAACACTTTCAACCTGTAATAAATTGATACAGTTTCATTATCTAATTTTATTGGCATAACTGGTGACCCGTACTTCTATATTTCGGTGCTCGGTTTATGAGTTCACAAACTGAACCAACTGGCGTCATTAAGTGGCATCATGTCACAAAACCATATTCTCTCTTCGCTATGGTCATTAGAAATCTCCATTGACAAAACATCTGTGCCACACACAGTGATTAAGGTACAGATATTCATGTCTAAAAACATCAAGGATTCTGGTTGTGGCTGATATATATTGGGCGCATATCGTTATTGACCTTGTTTACAGCTGTAAACAGCTATATCGCTTGGCCCTAAGTTGGCCTTTCTTCACCTTGACTTAAAAGGTCTCTTCTACAACTAGTTGTTGCCCAGAATTCCAAGACTTTTGCAAAGCTTGGGATTTTCCTGGGAGCTAATTTCCCTATGTCTTCGGGCGTTAATTCCGCCTGTTCTAGATACTTTAACCTAATGTGGATTAGTACCTTGCATTCACAAAGTATATGTTCCGCAGTCTCAGTTGCAGCTTCACAGTATCTGCATCTGTCATCTTCTGCCATGCTCATGTTCTTGAGGTGATATCTCAAGGGGCAATGGCCAGTTAGCCAGCCTTAGGTCGGACTTTTCAAGTTCGAGAAGCCTTGTGGCATTTTTTGTTGAATAGGTTATAAACCTTTTTACTTGTCTTTGGCCTGGAGTATTCCTCCAGTAGGACTTCTTTTGTTCCTTTTCCCATTTTTGGACCTCCTCCGTTATGTGACCCTTAGATAAGCCACAGAATGGTTCAGGTCCAAAAATAGGCTTCGGCCCCTTTTATTGCAAGGCTGTCATCATCATATTGGTAACAGCCTGAAAAAATCATATTTGGTCAACCCCTGTTCTGGAGTCAGGTTCCATTTCGGTTTTCAAGACGTGAACCCAACTTAATTATTTCAAAACTGTTTTTGTGCGCCATTTTTACAATATGGCGGTGCCCCTCCCCGCTCCAGCTGTCAGCAAATTTCCAAATCAGGGTCCTCTCTTAGTGTACCACGTATTTTTACCGAAACTTTTCATGACCCGAGTAATATCGCAATCTCGTGCCCAGCTCTTAGACTAATAGAAGCACTGTTTATTTAAAGAATAATTTTTCTTTTTTCTTTCTCATTTAGTGTCTGATGTTCTTTAAGTCGAATGACTACCTTTTTAGTAAACCTAACCGACTTTTATATGGGGCCAGTCGAAAAGTGAGAAATTTTAAATTTGGCTATTGAATAACAAACACCCTGTATGAGCTAAAATTTTGTAGAGAGGTATTTGAGACAACTGTGAATTGAATACGCTATCCAATTTGCCAATAAAAAAAATTGCCTAATAGTCAATCTCGAAATTTCGACCCATTTAGAGGAGTTTAGTAGGCCTTGAAAATATGAAAATTACAAATTTTTCAAAACAGTCAAATAAAGCTCATCGAGCACCATATTTCAAATAAAAAATTTTTAAATCGACCAACACGTTCCAAAATAATGGGGTGTTGCGGTATTAAATAACACACACTGTATTTAAGAGTGTGCGTACAAGAACCAAAGGTCTCAACATTTTTTTTGTTTTACTTCATCCACTCCCACTACCGATGTAGTATATTGTTTCATGGGTTTTTGGGGTAGACGATTTCAAATTTTATGTTATTAAAGTTCCATAAACAATGATTTCCACATACAGAATTTTTTTCGTTGTGAGAGACTTGGATAGAAAATCTGGATGTGAAAGTAGTGATTCCTTGGGCAGCGATTTTTTAGTTCTTGATTTCAAAGGATATGTAATAATCTCCTTTGAATTAACTAATCCTGATAGTTCTTGCCACTACTGGAGTATTTTCCTCTTAGTCCAGGATGGTTATTTTCACAGTGCTTGACATTTGACGATATGTCAAGCACTGGTTTCGGTCAAATAAATTTAGATACCGCACCTTCCTTGGCTAAGAAATAAGATATTTTACTGCCTTCCATGCGAAAGTGGCCCGGTATCCATATCAGAGTCGAGTTGTTGTTTCTGCCCAATCGGGTTAGAGCCTTCTGGCAGTTCCAAACTGTTTAGAATTGCAAAGATAGGATCCAACAGCTTTAAGAGCTGTTTGGCTATACAATTTGCAAGCACAGTTTTGCTTTGTGTTTTACCTTTTCCAAGTGAGAGTTCCAGTTAAGTAATTTATCTAGTGTATTCACTTCCTCCGCAAAAGGAATAGTTTCACCTAATAAAGAAGGTGGTTCTAAGTTATCCAGCTTCCTTTTTCTGGTGAAGGGTATATAAGTAGGTACACGTAGCAATAACTAAAATTTTAAACGTAAACTGTCTTAAAAGCTTTTCAGATAGAACATATGAACTTTTATTAATAACAATAGCAAATTCGCCATAAAGTTCTCTTATTTAAAGCATTTGTTAATAGCAGTAATGTAATTGATTTGATTTTAAAAAATATATTTTGGCATAGCCTTGAATCGTCGTGGAATTGCATCAATATCAGAGTACTACATTCTTATTTATGATATTGATAACCAACTCTGTCTGGCTAGTTTTATAGTCAACATGTATCTCTATACTATTGGAGAATCCAGCTCAACTTTCAAAAATTGAATTTTCCTACAGTATTGATATTTTTCTTTTTTAATCTGAAATTTCCTCAGATATATTATTAAAGGGGATGAAAAAAATAAAATTGTGATTTAGTGTGTGTGCAAGAACCAAAGGCCTCAAATTTTTTTTTTTTTTACTTCACCCACTACCAATGTGGCATATTGTTTTATGGGTTTCAAATTTGATGTTATTAAAGTTCCATAAACAATTATTTCCACATACAGAATTTTTTTCGTTGTGAGAGACTTGGATAGAAAATCTGGATGTGAAAGTAGTGATTCTTTGGGCAGCGGTTTTTTAGTTCTTGATTTCAAAGGATATGTAATAATCTCCTTTGAATTAACTAATCCTGATCTTGCCAGTATTGGTGTATTTTCCTCTCAGTCCAGGCCAAGATGGTTATTTTCACAGTGCTTGACATTTGACGATATGTCAAGTACTGGGGTTTTGGTCCAATAAATTTAGAAATCGCACCTTCCTTAGCTAAGGAATCAGATATCTCACTGCCTTCCATGAGAGAGTGGCCTGGTATCCACATCGGAGTCGAATTGTTGTTTCTGCCCAATCAGGTTAGAGCCTTCTGGCAGCTCCAATCTGTTTTAGAATTGCAACGATAGGATCCAAGAGCTTTAAGAGCTGCTTGGCTATACAATTTGCAAGCACAGTTTTGCTTTGTGTTTGACCTTTTCCAAGAAGATGGTAGAGTTTCGGCAAATATAGTTCGTGATATAGGGAATAAACTTCGATGTACTATTGGCTATTAAAGCAGAATGTGTGGGGTCGTCGACGTGGTCAAGCGGTGGTGGTATGACCGATACCAATGCCCTGCGTTGATCTACGACAAGGCGTGGTTTACCTGTGCTGATACACCTTTACATATCACGAACTGCCATCGCCGAATCTGTATAAGTAGGTACTGGCGTGCACAAAAAAAAAAATGGGACAAATCTTATAACGTATTTTTGCTAAAATCTAACTTTAATTTTTGTGACATTGTCAGTTATTTGTCAAAATTCATTGCAAGTGTGCAAAAACTAATATGCAGAAGATGGATGGTCAATGAGACAAATTGCACTGCGTTATAATATTAACAAAAATTCGGTGTGTAACATTTTAAAAGTGGAGAATAAACGGTACAATTAGCAGAAATCTTGGATCAGGGTGACGAAGGATATCAACTCAACAAGATTTGCAATTGGTAAATACATTAGTAGAAAATCCATTTTACTCAGTTATTCAGGCTGCTGAAGAAACGAATTTTCCTGGATCGAGTAGTACTGGTCGCCGGCGAGTAAGAGAATCGGAGCTACGCTGTCATCCAGCAGCACAAATACTTACTTAAAGCTGAGCATAAAGAAGCTCGACTAGGATTTGCGCTTGAATTTTTAGTGCGTGATGTAAATTTTTGGAACAATGTAGTTTTTGCAGACAAAAAAACTTTCCAGTCAACACGCGGTCGTATTCGTGTTTACCGACCTCCGAATAGTCGATTTGATGAGAAATATATATATAACAATGACAAAAGTAGTAGATTTTCCATGAATATGTGGGCTTGGATATCTGCACCTGGTCCTGGTGTTTTGTGGCATATCGAGGAATGATTTAATAGTGAAACGTATATTAGGATTTTAGACAATATTATGCTCCCTTCTGTGTCACAATTATTTCCAAATAATTAATTCATATTTCAACAAGATAACAACATTAATGTTCTTAACTGGCCCAGTCATAGTCCAGATCTTAACCCCATGGAAGACGTATGGGGACTACTCGTAAGAAGTATCTAAAATCTAAATGTGAGACCACCGGAATGCCCAAGAATTACTGGAAATAATAAATAATGCATGAGAAAATATTATTACTGATGATTATTGTAAAAGGTTATTTAATTCTATGCCAAACAGACTTATAGAAGTTATAAATAGAAATGGTGCAATAACACAATATTAATAGTTAGTTTCTTGTTAAGTTGGATATCCTTTGTCCCCTGATCCAGGATTTATACTTATTCTCCACTTTTTTTAAGTATTAAACACCAAATTTTTGTTAATGTTATAACGCAGTGCAACTTGTCTCATTGACATTGACCATCCATCATTTGCTATAGCAGTAACTACAGCATTACAATAAAAAATAAAATAAAAGTGCTAACTGTTTTATTTCGGGTACTCATTACATATTCAAATAGTTGTCCTATTTTTTTTGCTAACGACAGTACACGTAGCAATAACTAAAATTGTAAAAGTAAAAGATTTTCAGATGGAATATATGAACTTTTATTAATAACAATACCCAGTTCGCTATAAAGTTCGCTTATTTAAAACATTTGTTAATAGGACCAATATAATTGATTTCATTTTAAAAAATATATTTTGGCATAGCGTTGAATCGTCATCGAATTGCATCCATATCAGAGTACTACATTCTTATTTATGATATTAATAACCAAATCTCAGTCTGGCTAGTTTTATAGTCAACATGTATCCCTATACTATTAAAGAATCCAGCTCAATGCAAAATTGAACTTTCCTACAGTATTGATATTTTTCTTTTTTAATCTGAAATTTCCTCAGATATATTTAATTTTAAAAAACTTCAGAATTTGAGAACATTAAAATTATTATAACGTTTTTTAAGTTAAATTGAATGTTAAAGTTAAATATTTTTGTTATAGAAACTTGAGTTTTCTATTAAAAATATTATATGGGCAAATTTTGTGAAAATCTAATTTTACTTTCACATCGTGGAAGTATGGTAATAGACTTGAATGTCATGAAATGTCGAGATTTTAAATTTGAGCAAAAAAAATTTGCTGGTCTGTCTGTACACTCAAAGAAATAGTATGGGTAAATTCAACAAAAAAAAATGGTTAACTAACAATATCGTTAATTTTGTTAAACTAAATTATATTGATGGTATTTTTAAACAAGAGGTGATTGTTATTTTAATTAAGTAAAAGTAGTCATACAACAAAACAAACATTAACTTAAAAAATAGATGAATAAGACTATTATTTTTTTCGTCTGACTATTATTTTGTTGAATTCTGTCAAATTAAACTAGATAATAGTATATTTTATTTTTAACTATTATCGAATTGTAATTCTAACCCAGTATTAGTTCGCTGTATTATTGTACTTGGTAGACAAACCAATATTATTGTCATCTTCTAGAAGTTCTAAAAGAATTACCATACAATTTGCTTGCTTACCACGTAGTCTATTACAGAAATTATTCCTAGATGACGCCACATACAAATCACTGACAATAATCAATCATGCATTATCTTATACTCTTATGAATTTATAGAAAATTAATAACATGATTGCAATGTTCAAATTCTCTCAGGGATCATCGATATATTTGGATGGATCTTATAAACGATCTCTAATCTTTGGTTTGGGTGGTCTGATGTCTCAATACTGAGATTTTGGCTAACCAAAAAAAACTTCATCATACAATAAAGTGTAGATCAACCTAAAAATTAGTTGGTGAACAAAAAACAAAGTCGTGTTGTACTATTTAATTGTAGACCAAATTGAAAATGGTTAGTGAACATAAAAAAATGTCATTGTACTATTTAATTTGTTACAAGCAAATATGATTATTAAACTACTATTTTTTTACGAAAACAAATAAAGTTGTATGACTATTCTTCTCTGATTGATTTAACTATGAAACCAGATAGGCGCGATTTCATATGCTCTTTTTGGTTGAATTTACCTATCATTTTCTTTGAGTGTAACTTTTACAAATATAGTATCAAAATTTTTTTTCGTTGTAAGAGAACTTGTATAGGAAATCTGGATGTTGAGGTAGTGATTCCCTAGGCAATGGCTTTTTATCTCATGGTACAGTAGCACAGTGGGCTAGAGCATGTTGTGTAGCAAGCTTGGTTACGTTGTCTATCTTTGACTGGGTTCGATATCCAGCTGTGACACTAGCAATGGTGGATTATATGTGTGTTCACGCTTTTTCACCAGTACAACTCCCTTCCGAACGGCTTTGGATTTGGGGATTGTTTGATAGGCATGATGTGTTTATGTGTTGTTAATATTGAGAAATGCACAATGAACTATTTATCTGTTTTTCCGTGTATATATAAAGATAAGGCATAAACTAAGGTTATCTGAAAGTCACATTTGGTTTTAGTTTAGCTGTTTGAGTAATTTGCACCATATGGATTAAGCGAATTATATTGTTTATGAATATAGTAAACAGCTCAATCATACGCGTTTACTCGTTTTAAATCCTGTAGATTATTTAGTACTATATTACCTGTTATCAGTAGGAACATGTGATATAACTAATAAATATAATGTATTTACATTTACATGAGAACAAAATAAAGGCCTCTCAGATTAGACTGTGATTTACTTCCATTATTTTTAGATGAATAATTTCATTCCATAAATATGACCAGATTAATGAAAAAATGTTAGATAAAGTTTGAAATAAATATTCTCAATACCTTCATAAACAATTGTAAAAGTATTTATTTTACTAATAATTTACTGTGAGAAAGCACAACTTGCTGTCATATAAGTTTGTTACCTTATCATTATATTTTTGTTTCCTTAGTAAAAAAAATCCGAATATTTTGCTCGAAAGTAGAGTTTTCAAAACAGGATTGGGCTTTCCAACTCTAAACTGGAGAGAAGTATAATTATACAGAACTCGGGAATTTTATCTCTGTGACGACAAAATCAGGGTTGGCTCTAGGTCAGGGTGGAAAGATTTTTATGCAAGTATGACCCAATATATCTTACCTTCTACTTTTTTTAGGGAATTCTGTAATATCCAAAGTTAATATGGTCAGTTTATTATAAACACGTACTCGAAGAAGAGGTATTGGGGAATGTAACATTGAACTAACACACACACACACACACACATGTATTTTTCACTACCTTAAAGTAACACACACATATGTATTTTTTCACGACCTATAACAAATATAAAAGTATACTATTAATATTCGTTCTAAATGTTCTGAAGTTAAACTTTGCCACCGTCATCTGTTCCATCAAATTGCAGTTCTAGAAAATCACGAATCCACAAGTATACCACAGCCTGAGAAGCGTGATACATTTTTCTATAACGTCAAATCTGTATAATTTCACTTTAGGTTTGTAATACATATTTCCATATGGCTAGATTTGCACTACACATTGCGAAACTGTGATCTCGGATGGTCTACCCTTTCCCTTTATTAAATGTTAACATAAATGCCCAGAATTGCCACATTGTAGGTATAGTAAAATGGATTTTGTTAAAGCAATGTTTCACAATCTCGGCAGCGTCGCCTAATTAAAGGAGATTATTTCACTCATTAACGCTATAGCCAATGAGACTTTGTTTTTTCACAACATTGCACCAATCAAACGTGATTATTAGTGGTAATCCAACCTAGCTTTTGACAGTACCAACATGCAAAAACTATTGCTCTAATTTTTTGTGCCGCTGCAGCGGCAAATAGGGCAACTCGAGCTTTTAAATTTTATCTATAAATATCATCTCTAGCTTATTACTAATTGTTAATGTAAATTGTAGCATTGTATTATATACGTGGTAATATAACACAATTCTAAATACAGCACATAAGTTGACAACTCCCAATTTCAAGCGAAGGCTGAACTTTTATAGGTTCGGGACAAGTTATAGTTAGCTTTCAATGGCTTATAATACCTACCGTAATTACAAAACAATTTTCACAACTAAAATTAAACACAAATGCCTACGAAGTAAACAAATCAATTATTTCATTTTAAATACACAAATGTACTTGCGTATGGTAATTCATCACAAAACAGGTTAACACCTTATTCGGAAAATCAAAAGGCTGGACTAAGTAGCACTATATGTTATAATTTGTTATACTTAAAGTTCACTCTACTTAAAGAAGCAAACCTTAACTCAATCATTAAACTTCTTAAATTGAAAATAAGGATTAAATACTTAAATATAAATATATATTAATAAACACTAATATAATAATTCTTGAAAACTTTAATGTTTACACTAGTTAAGTTAAGCTACCGTTACTAGATGGCGGTACCATTTCATGTCGGCAACCTTAGAACGTAAAAGCGAGAGATTGGTGAAATGCAATATTGTCTGGCTTTACTCGTAGTGTGATTGGTCGAAGCATGCTAGAGGACTCTTTGTTGGGAATACCGGTCTATAAATTACAATACCTCTATGGTTTAACGCATCTTGATTGTCATTACCGTTACATCATTTATACCTACTTTGTTTTTTATCAGATGAGTCGTTTTGGAGATGCATTTTTATGTGATGTAAATGATGAAATTGAAAATAAAGGTCAGTAAACTCTAAAAAGCAAAAATGTCTGAAGGCAATTAATTACAAAACGTAATATGGAAGATATACTTATTGAATTGTTTATTCGTGAAATATTCTCCCCAAATATCACTCGTGCTTTTAAATTTTATCTATACATTTTTCCTCAAGCTAAGTTGCCAAAAGTTAATATAACTCGAGCAAATTGGCAGTTTATTATCAAAGATTAAGTCCCTCGCACTAAAGCGGTCGGAATTTAATCAGATAATAAACTACCAATTTGTACTCTTTATATTACCAGGCAAAACGCTTTCGCAAAAATATTCGATAAAATTTTAAGCACTATAGTGAATCTCAATTCTCAAGGATGCAGTTGTTTACATTATAAACGGAGCCCGGTTTACACAGGCACACGGGAATTCCCAAGTAAGTGGAATCCCCCCAGGGCCGTCTCAAGAACATTGATACACAAAATAAAAATTATCGGAAAATTTGCAACTTAAATGTTTTTATTTTATCAGAGTAAAAGTAATACGGAACTCTCTTTATTTTATATATTTATCATGGTTCGATGATTAATATTTTAACTTTTAAGAATTGTGAACAAAATTACATAATACTTATTATATTAAAAAATTGCTGTAGGAACATATATAATTACTGAGCAGTTATAATGATTATATTATTGTTCTAAATAACAATGTTTGTAGTTTAATTCTATATAATACTGGTAAAATGCCTGTGTTGCACTACGGGTTCGTTAAGGTAGCTAAAAATAATGAATACCACCAATCATTATCAAACAAAAACTAAACTATTCAAGTTTGGAGTTCCGAAAAAATTGGGGTCGCCATTTTGAATTTCCCAATTACTTTTCTTGAGGGTTTGAGTTTAGTCCCTCTACTTGCAAAGTTTCAAGTTCTTAGCATATCTGGAAACGCCGAAACAAACAGATATAGTCATTATATCGCGTTTTAACTATGTTTTTACCTATATTTAGGTAAGACCCCTAGAAAATTCCAAAACTTGTAAAATTCGAAGTAGCGGCTCCAATCTGACGCCTAATTATATATTTATATAGAACGTAATACTCACATTAAAAGGAAGATGCTGCCAAAATGGTAATAAATGTGAAAAACTATAGGAACCAAGTTGTAGAGAATAAAATTTTACTAAAAAAAGTGAGTGGTGGTATGTATGTATCTTTTATTGTTTTGACAATATATGCCTCATTTTGGTGTGAATATTGCCTTCTATATATTATAGAATGGCCGCTATATTAGAGGCGCCATTTTGAATTTCGAAGTTTTCTCCATGCCAAATTCCAAGTTCTTGGCTAATCAATAAGTACCTCAAACGATTCACAGGACAGAAAAATAATAAACAAACATTGTTGCACTCTCCTACATATATAGTGTGTCCCAATTTCCACGGTTACACATTAATCTCTCAATCATTAATAAATCAATTTATTTTAAATTTGGGTCAATTTTCAGGTAAATTAGGGATCGTTTTATAATATTGCCACCATTTTATAGGTCAAATTTGACACAATGGGGTTTTAAGGGATGGTCTATGTGGTAATATTTTTTTTATAAGAAAGTCCCTAAGACGATTCATCTGAAAATTGACCCAATTTCATTTCAATATTACTTATAATGTATTTTCCGGACCGGGCAAGAAATCCGTGAACTTGGCTTGTAAATTTACCAATCAGAGACAAGGATACAGGTTCCCTATTTTTACGTACACTGCATTCTTATTTTAGATCGAGTATAGTGATATTACATATGAAAAAATTTTTTATGCTGCCAGCAGCTTATTGGGTTTTTATATTTAATTATTATGAAGATAAACATAATAAACACGCAACACATATTAAACAGAATTGGAAAGTATGTGTTTGATTCAATTTTTTTTTTTTTTTATTTGCTGGATATGTATTATATGTTTTTGTAAGAACCATTACCGTTTTTAGGTTAAATATATTACCAAGAATACATTGTAGCTGGCAATAATGAATATTTCATCATTTCGTCGTTTTTCTGAATGTTTCAGTAGGTGTTTGCAATATAATATTATGTCTGTATGAGAGCCGTCTCTGGCACCGAGATAAAATTCCCGTGTTCTGATAATATAATTAGGTTCTGATGAGCAATTTGCATTTTTCTCCTGAATAAGAAGCCCCACTTCTCATTTGTTGTTTCACAACCATTTCTAGTTAATGTTTCCTACAGTTCCCTGTTTCATACTACTTTGAATTTTTTTCATCTGGCTTTTCTTGGCATATTTCATGACGTCTTTCTTATTCATAACATGTTGTTAAACTTTTTTTATTCTTACATTGTTCTAGTTGGCATCCTTTTGATGTACGGCAGCATGATACCATCTGTCGTAGCTGCCTGTTAGGTACACGGCCACACCGAAACTCTTTCCTATCAGCAATTACAACAAATAATACTACTTATTAACCTTTACCTAAGTTTTAAAGAGATTTACAAGTGTTTGTAACTTAGTTTTCTTGTCTTAATATTGATTGAATATTAGTTTAAGTTTATTAAAAACCCTAAGACTCAGATTTGTCCTGGTAATGGAGGGGACAGAGGAGAGTATAGCTCTATTGCTTGCATCACTAGTCCTACTCTCCATTTGTCTAAATTTAGGTCATTGAGAGTGTGTATCTATACATTTGTGTTTACATAATAAACGTGAATTTACCATGTTTTTTTTTTTAGAATGAACCAAATCTGCGCCTCCAGGGTTATGAACAATTCAAATGGAAGCGTCGAAAGATGTGGGGACAGATTCAGTCTCGCCTGAAAGAATCTCTACAGAAAATGGAGCTCTGGAAAAGCGCTCTGAAACATATAGAAGGCAACTATGGAACAGGAGTTGTTGCATTCTTTCTATTCTTGAAATGGTTATTTCTTCTAAATTTAGTTATGTTTTTCTTCATATTCTTTTTTATTACATTTCCCACATTACTTCTAGACTTGCAAAAGGAGACAAATTGTTTGGAATCGAATTCCACCAATTGTTGTTCAGAAAAGTATTTTAATGAAACCATTATTCAAAACAATATTATTTTGGATTTAGTTCAAGGAACAGGTGTTTTGGAACGAACAGTTTTATTTTATGGATTTTACACGAACACTATACTAAGTTATATGGCAGGGGATGTAACTATGTACTACAATATCCCACTGGCTTACATTTGCATAACAATTCTATATTTTGCTGTGTCGTTGATTGCCATTGTAAGGTCTGCTGCGAAGGGTTTTAAGGAAAGGCTTGTCGAAGGTGAAGGTCAGTTCTACCAATATTGTAATCTTGTATTTGGTGGATGGGACTTTTGCATACAAAATGAGAAATCAGCAAGAATGAAGCACAAAGCTATATATAGTGAAATAAAAGCTACTCTGGAAACGGATAAGTTAGAAGAAGAAAGACAAAGTCGCACAAGAAATGAATGGTATAAGATTATTTTTAGTAGGATTGTTGTAAATATAATTGTTTTAGCTATATTAGGTGTATGTGCATATGGAATTTATTATGTTTTCAATTATTCTACAGAGAAGTTGCAAACTTTTACGACCAATTCCACATCGACATTAACCCCGAGTGGGAACAGCTTTCAACAGCTTCTATATGAGTTCTTACCATCTATTACCATAGTTGGGTTAAATATAATCGTTCCATTTTTGTTCAAAATACTTATAAGTTTTGAAAAATACAGTCCAATGATAGTGATAAGATTTACACTGATACGTACAGTTTTTCTGAGACTGGCTTCTCTCATAGTACTTTATGCTTCCCTGTTAACTAAAATATCATGTGATGTAGTAGATAATCTGTCGTGTGTAACGTGTGATAATGTCCCAGTGTGTTGGGAAACGTTTGTAGGGCAACAGATATTCAAATTGCTCTTAACTGATTTTGGAACGCACATCATCATTACATTTATAATTAATTTCATCAGATCTCTACTAGCAAGGCACATAAATAATAAGTTCTTCAAATTAATAGGGGAACAAACCTTTGATTTGCCAAAGCACGCTTTAGATGTTGTTTATACACAAACTCTGTGCTGGTTTGGCATGTTTTATGCACCTTTATTATCTCTGTTAGCTTCTATTATTTTCTTACTCTTGTTTTATATAAAAAAATTTGCTTGTCTAGTCAATTGCAAGCCAAGTGCTGTTATTTACAGGGCTTCACGATCAAATTCCATGTTCATGGTGGTTCTACTTGTATCTTATGTTTTTGCGATACTGCCTATCGCCTATTCTGTATCAGAATTAATACCATCCAAATCCTGTGGACCCTTTCAAAATAAAGAGTCTGTGTGGGCAATAATAGTAGATACCTTTTTGGAAACTCCCATTTGGATCCAAAATATAATTTTCTTTTTGAGCACGGCTGGATTTGCAATACCTATTTTTATTGTTTTACTGCTTCTTTTGTATTATTACACTGCAGTGAATTCTGCCAATAAACATATGGTAATGGTGCTGAAAAACCAGCTGGTGTTGGAAGGACATGATAAACAATTTTTGCTGGACCGGCTTAGTTTGTTTATTAAACAAGAAAATCAAAAAAGAATCCGAGCAGAGCAAATGCGAGAGGGAGATAGAAACACTTAATTTATATTCGAGTACATTTCAGAAAGGAGAGAAAAGTAATCGGAGATATTTAAAAAGCTTTACATGAATTCATATCTGCAATACGCTTTTATTATTTTATTAATGGAGCCAAAGATTACCGAAAACAACAAAGAATTTTTATTGTTGATAACAGCGGGTTATTTATATTTGCCCTGAAATCATTTATAAGATGTAAATATAATTAAAAATTATTATTTGTGTTAGTTAAATTGGGTGCTTTCATTTTATTTAAAGGTATTCACTTTTGACATTTTTTTTGTTTTTTTAATTAACCTTTTAAAAACCTCATTTTTTTCATTTCGTATGGTTCATAATTTTTTATTGTGACTCATTTGACCAACCATATGCATTTATTTATATGTAGGAAGTAAATGTAAAATATGCCTGCCAAGTTTTAATTTTTCTTTGTCAGTTGAAAAGATATACACTTAAAGGACTGTAAACCATAAGGATTATTATTTGTTCTCAATTATTTGTAGCCATTTAAAGTGTTGATATGTATGTACAGCATATCGTTTTTGTTGTGATCTTATATGTATGATTAAGTTAATTATTGTCATATTTATTGTAAAAGTGGATCTTCCGATTAGTCAATTTTAATTACGTAGTTTTTATTTCAAAATTGTAGAATAGCAATTTTACGTATACGTGAGACTTTGTTATCATAAGATAGATTATATTATAATTTTTATAAGAATTTGATAAATATTTACGATCTAGTCATAATTAATTTATTTATACACTATATAAATAAAAAAATATAAATACTTGTTTTTTTTTTCTTCTCTTAATAACAAAACCATCGCAGAATGCGTTATCTTTAATATCACGGTTTAATTGATTCTCCATAATCGTGTCGTAATAATTAACCGTTATATGAGATTTATGAATAAACTTGACAACAAATCTCTTCATCGTCAGTGTTGGACCCATTCTTATGTATGCTGTATGTCAACATTTTGTCACATTTTATCAGTAGGAGTGTGCTAATATCTTTGCTGATAGTGCGCTGTTGTAGAAGCCAGCAAAGCTGATCAAAATCGATAAAAGGCAAAAATAACTAGCAAAAGTATTTTTTGAATTCGCCCAACGACATTCGATGGCCTAGGTACAAAATTTGAGACTGCGCCGTTTACTTTGAATTTGAGAACGCTTAACATGGCTTAAAAAATTGTATTAGTTTTAAAGTTGGCAGGCAAAATATTAAGTACCAAAGTGCTAAAACACACCATATCTCGGTACATTAGTTTTCAAGAATTTCCTGATTTAAAAATAATAATAATAAAAGTCTTTATTGAGTATAAACCCAAAAGGCCATCGACCGAAGTCCTTCAGCCTGTTTACAAAAATATTAAAGTTAAAATAAGTACTTGTACATTGTGTATTTCATGTGGTAAGTATTTATAAATAAAAAAAAAATGTATATGTATTGAAAAACGTTTATGGTTCTCTTAAGTCCTTAATGTGTTCCCACAAGGTTCATTCTGGATATTTCCTGCGTCTTGGTGTCTGATGGTTTCTTATTTTGCATAAGAGTTGTATTTTATCTATATTGTCTTCATTTTTGGCAAACTTGGTTGACAATTTTGAAAGTCTTTGTGAAATTGGTTCAATTTTGGTGATTTGGTACAGGAGGTCCTTAGGCGGGTTATGGAGTGGATTGTCAGGGTGTCGGCATTTGGTGATCGTTCTGAGTGTTGATGTCTCCGCTACACTGATATTTTTCAGTGCCGAGTTTTTTGCATTAAGGTAGAGAGGATGGCTGTATTTTAGTAGGGGCCTACATATGGATTTGTAGATATGTACTGCTGTCTTTATACTGATACCTTTGTTTTTAAAGGTCATACTACGGAAGTGTTTGCCTCTGGAGATGCACCTCTTTTATATGATTTTGGTGTGATTATTAAAATTCAACTTGTGGTCAAGGCTTACACCTAGATATTTGACTGTTGTACTGGGTGAGAGAGGGTGATTGTTGATGGTTACTTTTGGGGAGTTGATGTTGGGGGCATGGTTGAAGATTATGTATTGGGATTTTGTCGGGTTTGGTCTCATCTCCATTTGTTGAACCATATCGTCGTGTTCATTAATCTTTGTAATTCATCCACAGCAGGCGCGGATTTATGGGGGGGGTAACGGGGTAATTATCCCCCCCAAGATTTTGTAAATCATCAATTTTTGTTTTAAAATGGTATGATTTTTGTTAATTTTGGGAAGAAAAAAAATGTTAATAGGGTAATTACCCCCCCCCCCAAAGAAATTTTCATTTTAAATTGTTTAGGATGAAATAAATTTTTCTCTGCTGTTCAAAAAATTTTTAGGGCGAAAAATATTTTTTTCGGATCTCTCCCCCCTGCTCACCAAAAAATTTTGGGTTCAGTGTTACCCCCCCCAAGCTCAAGGTCCAGATCCGCCCTTGATCCACAGTCTTTTTCATAGTGCAGTTATGACTAATTAATACAGTAACATCAGCATATTGTAGTATATATGGATTAGAGTTGAGTGCGCTGGGTCATTTTCGAACTTGTAAATATCAAAACAGTAGGTGTTGTATATTAGTGGCGATAGCGGCGAACCTTGTGGTAGTCCTTGTTGCATTTTAAATGTTTTAGAATAGCTTGTGTCTATTTTGATTTGTAATGTTCTCTCTTAAATATGTGCTTATCATGTGTACTAAGTATCTCGGACAGTTCAGGTATGCTAGCTTGTACAGTAGGCCCATGTGCCAAACACTGTCGAATGCTTTATTTATGTCCAAAAATATTGCCGCACTATGTTGACCTTCGAGCTTTGTTGTTTGGATTATTATCAGCGGGTGGGCGGTGGATGATTTTTCCCGGAATCCAAATTGGTAGTTGGGTATGTTGTGCCCGATTGCATCTGAAATGAGTCTTTTAATAATCTGTTCCAAGTTTTTTGCTAGTACCCGAAGTAGTGTGATAGGACGATAGTTATTTGTTCTGTGTGGGTTGGTGTTGGGTTTGGGGATGGTGATGACAACACCATGTTTTCATTCCTTAGGGAAGTACTGGTTGTTCAAATAGTATCCATATAATTTTATTATGTACAGGTGTACTTTGTGTCCAAGTTTACGGATGATATTTTTAGATATGCTGTCTTTTCCGGGGGGCTGTGCTTTTACCTTTATTCAGTATATCATAATAGGTTTCCTCTCTTATTGAAATGTTTTGGTTTGGTAATTTTTCAGAAATGAAATCGTCATGCCAATTTTTTATGTCTTTGTGATGCGCTTCTTCGAATTGGTTATCATTTTTAATTGTGTATACATTTTCATAATGTTCGGCAAACAGATCTGCTTTTTCGGGGTTGCTATTATAAAGTGTATTATTTTCTTCTAATGTGGCTATGGATGTCGACTGTTTATATCTGGATAATTTTTTTATTTGTCGCCAGTAATTTCTGCCTTGTTGATTGATTTCATTACATACTGTTAACCATTTATGTTCCTTATAGTCTGCCTTCCTAAATGTTGTGTTTTTTATGATAGTTTGTATTTGCTTGTTTTTTGTTCTATTTACATTAAAGTCCCCTATCATTAAGCAAAATTTGTATTGTGCTGCTTTGTTGAAGCAATGTTAGATGTTGGGTGTACATATATCAGAATTATATGCAATCTGCCTGTGGCGCAGCCAGAAAATTCATCTGGGGGGGGGGGGGCAATAGAACCGGCCTCCCCAGAGGATGAGGAAAATTTTTCAGAAAATGGTTGAAAACGGATGTGTGTGTAGATTCCTCTATTAAATAATATTGGCATTAATTACAAAATATTTATTTCAAGAGATAATTTAGATACTGCTTTGTACTGCTTCTTTATTTTTTGGCTCATGGAAGATGGCTTGGGGGGGCCCGGGCCCCATGGCTCCCCCCCTGGCTGCGCCCATGATCTGCCTCCTTGGAATAGTATTGAAATGTGTGTGGCTTCGTTGAGTGGATTATTTACTGAAGAGGTTTGTATCTAGGCCTTGTATATTTTTCCCCTTTTCGATAAAAAGGAAAAACATAACAATTCTAGCTTTTACGTGATCGTCTATTTTTGTTTAGTTAGGACCCAAATTTACGTTGTGATAGTAATTTTATTGAACAGGTTCTTTTTAAAGTTTGATATTACTTGTTTCTGTTTACTGATTTAATTTATTTACCTTCACTCTAGAAACATTCATTTAATAATTCTCTTTACTTTTGGTACCTTTTTATTTATTTGTATTTTACTTAATAAAGATTTCACTGCGATTACAATTTGTTTTGGAATCGGTTTATTTGTCTAAAGAATTATAATTTTATTTAAGTTCTTATTCCTGAAAAAGTATAATATTGAAAGAAATTACCGAAAGTGTTTTAATATATTTATTTTAAGACAATCGTCCTATTCATTGGTATAGATTACACATCTGTTGGGCAACTGCCATATTTTACATGAACATAATGCAAATATAAGCTGGGACAATAGTCACAATAATTTACTATAAGTTTAAATTAAATATTCGTTGGGGCAACAGCCACATAGAAAAATAATGGAAAGTATTCTTTGTGAAAAATCATCACTATTACTTCCATAGAATAGTCAGGTCAGCTATGCAAACAATAAAATAAATTGTTTACAATGACAATAGTCATTACTCGTGAAATATTTATAGTTATGGAGTCGGACATACGTAAAATCTGACACAAAACTCGGGAAATCTCCCAGTAGTGATATTATGATAAAAAGACAATCAACAAAATCCTGTTTAACTGTCACGTCAACTGACGTAGGTTTATTTCGGTGTTTCGAAGATTCGTAGCATGGCTAGTTACAATTGTACTTGGCCGAGATCAATGGATCTCAAATTTAACACCTGATGTATTTCTAGATGAGATGACAACCAACAAAATCTTGTGATTGTCTTTCGAAAATATTCGAAAATATAATTGATAACAAAGAGTTGTGTTCAGATCTTATCATATGTAAATAACAGATATGTTCCAGCTATAACCACAGAGATGACAATTAAGAACTCTGTAAAGCAGAATCCTGCAAAAGTAAATAATTGCCAAGTCTAAAGTTAAAACATCGCTGATGTGCAAATAGCGTTTGTATAGCTAAGCTGAATATTGCCCGAACTATAACAACAATCGTTGTAACCAGATTTTAAAACCAAAAGAAAACTTCCCATTTATAAATCAAATAAAATAGTAAGTTAATTCTGAACATAATTAACTATACGGTGAAATAATCCAATATAGTATAATTCCAAATAAATTAGCTAATCAAAAGGTACCACAGCATTGTCACAATCGCGATGATATAAAGTCGTTTACTTTACTGATATTTAAATAAATATTATTTGATACATTGTGATACTACCAGTATTTCTTCTCCCCCAGTATCCAGACTAAGTCCTGGTGTATTCGAGAAAAATAGGTCTATGAAGACGCCGAAGCGTGCTCCTAGACTAAGTTTCTATTTTCTAGCGCTCAACAGAAAAATAGGTCTATAAAGACTAAGTTTCTTGTTGGGTGCAAAAAGTTTGACAGTTAGGACCAGGTTAAGCATAAGTAGATGGTTCTAGCATAGTTGCTTGGTTTGATCTAACTGACCAAGATACCAATTTGTGGTCCCTATTTATACGAAATTTCCTCAGCGTTGCGTAAGAGAACATATCTATTTGATATGAACGAGTGAGTGAGTTAGGTAATATCGCCGCGGATGCTGATACGGCCCGTTCTTTGTTCTTGTTACCCTAATGCAAACGTCGCCAGTCCATTACTTTAAATGTGTTTATTTTAACACCATAAAATCCATGAGTTTCGAGGCACGAAACTGCGTTTAAAAGAAATATTCAAAACGATTTCTATATAGGAATAAAATTATTTTAAATATTATGGAACTGTAATTAGCATATTTAATAGAACTGAAGTTTTATAGCGAAAAATGATAAAGCGAAATGGTTCCTAATTATTTGGCGGCAATTTAGTTTTATTTAATATTCAAAAATAGTAAAATTTGATTAATAACTTAGAAAATTCTTTCACAAACAGACGACCTAGATATGGGGCGTCTCATTACCCTCGGCGGATTTTCTTTTCTCATTTTCAAAAGGGGATTTACTTGTATTAGGTTTCCTCCTCTTGGGTTATTATTTACGATGTTTCCATTGTATTGTAGCACATCCCAGTTTTGGTACCGAGTGTTGCTGTTTTCTTTGGTTTTGGTCTCCACGAAAAGTGAGCAATTGATATTATTTTTTTCCATTGTGTTGTTAATTAACTGTTTTTTAGGCGTATAGCTGTTTACATTGGCGTATAATATCCTAAGCATCGATTCCTGATTTATTAATGTAAATTGAGTTATTTTTGGACTTTAAAATAATTCTATATAAAGTTAAATAACAATAAATATTTCATGCATAATGTTACTTGAAATGCCTTTATTCTAATAAATACGGAAATATTAAGTTCATTATTTAGGTAAAGCATATTTCGTAGAGTATATAAATATATTTTAAAAAACGTTCTAAAACAGCAAAATTTTTATGCAAAGTGTAACAGTTAGGGTGGAAATATAAACAAACGAAGTAGAACTGCCAGCGATAAAAACCCTATCGTAAATTAACGGTGTGCTACAAATCCACTGGGAAAGAAAACCTTATCGGACCTGAAGGAATTTTAATAGCGAACACTAGCTAGCAGAGTACGTCGTAAGGGGATGATGCAAGCACGAGGCAGTTCCTTAATGCAGAGTAACATAAGGAACTCGTGAGCACCGGGAATTATATAAAAAGGCCGCGAAACTACGTACGAGGATCAGTCGGCAGTATCAGCTTTGGTAACTCACTGGTCAAGAACCTCAGAGACGAGAATTTGTCTGAGCAACGCTTGTTTCTGTTAGTTAATCTTAAACTTTGAGAAATACTTTAATTAGTCCCAAGACAACGCTCGATTCTTTTGTGAGAGCTTAACTTAATAAGGATTAATTTTTTTTTTATGTAGCCACGAGACAAGTCTGTACAGCTCGTTTTTGTATTCAAGTCGAAACTGTTAAAAAAAGGGGGATTTAAATTAGTCTTTGCAAAGAAACTAGAAGTTTATTTGTTTCATCCAAATTTAGTTGTCCGTCGGTAGTCGGACAATGGACGGGCAGGGCATAGAAGACAATCATGAGGATTTCAAGGTAAGGGGGAGAGAATCCTGGTAATCTCACCATATACACAGGTAAAGGTAATGTAACTTAAATAATTATCACAAAAAGGCCAATTAACACTATTTTTCTTTTGCATTTCTCTCTAAATTTCCACAAATTCTTGGCTACGCGAATTACATTTATATGCAATTCACGACTTTATATCTATATTAAACCACCCCAACGCAATGCTTTAATGACTGTGATACCATGATGGTAATATTAATTGAGGGTAATTAGTTAGTTATAGTAATTTGTTCTTATTAATTTAGGTCAAACTATTTGAGTAAGATACGTTTAATTAAGAGTAATAATTTAGTAACTTTTGAAAGACTTTTTCTTATTACTTCTGATAAGGATTGCGTAGGGGGAATTTATTTGTAATTTAACAATCAAGCTGTGAAATAGTCAGTAACACCTAGCAAAACAAACTTCTTAGGTCACTAATTTTTCGCGGTCAGTTGTGCTAAACATTATTCTCCCGGTAATGCACACTTCTGTGTTTAACTTTATGAGCCATTGTTGGTTAACACACTTTGTTGGCTTTTAAGTGTTCGATGCAGGAGGTATTGCAAATAAGTATGCTACTAAACAATAATAAGGTTCGATGGTAGTCCTTTCTATCAAAGTATTGGATTCGGTTATTATCCGAATACCTAACACGAGATTTTATTGACGGTGTTATCAATTTATATAAATCAAATTACGAAGCTTATCATCGGGTCATAGGCAACCTGTTTTGCCTCCAGATAATACGCAAAGGTCCCAGTTGGCCTACACACCACCCTGTTGTGGTGTGTGCGACAAATCATCGAAAATACCATGACATAGATTTTTGTGTGGGTTTTGTTGGTCAATGTGGCGGGAAATTTCCCGGAGCCTACTGTGAAACTTTATGTTGACCAAACACATAATTACAAGTTTTCGGAAATGGCATGAGATGCTGTCGGCAAAAACAAACATTACTGTTTGTTTGCAGATTTGTGCTGATCATTTCAGAGTCGTAAGTAGAAATCTTATTATCTTTAATTTTATTAGGGCAGAATGAAGTGATTATATTCAGCTGCTACTTCTCACCCAATGCCATGCTGGGAGACCTAGAAGGGGCCCTAGAAGAAATGGGGCATAGGATTAGGGAGCTAACTAGGAGGACCAGGAAAGAAGTAATCGTAGCGGGTGATTTTAATGGCAGAGCTCCTGAATGGGGAATGGAGTCCACAGACCGCCGAGGAAATGTAATAGTAGAGTGGTCAGCCCAGATCAACCTACAGGTTATAAACGAGGGAGCAACGTTCACATTCGTGAGAGGTAATAGTGGCTCTATCCCAGACATAACGCTGGCCTCAACAGGTGCAGTGAGGAGGATTAGCAACTGGAGGGTTCTCTTGGAGGAAACATTGAGCGACCACCGATATATAGAATACGAAGTGGGTCAACGGACCAAAACACCGGTGATACGAGGAAGAGGCTAGAAGTTAGGCCGGTTGGACAGAGGTATCTTCAAGAGAGCTCTTAAAGAACAGGTGACAGGTGGTAATGCTGCAACAGAGGAAGACCTAATCAGGGCAGTTACTAGAGCCTGCGATCAAGCAATGCCGAGGAGGAGAGTTATAAGACCAAACGGCTTGGTATATTGGTGGACCGAAGAAATCTCCGATCTCAGAGAGGAGTGTGTTGTGGCCAGAAGAAGATACGTTAGGGGAAACAGGAGACAAGAGGAGAACGCGGCCTTACAACACTACCGGGAGACAAAGAAGAGATTAAGAGACGCAATCAAGAAGTCAAAAAATGACAAATGGAAAGAGTTGTGCCAAGACATAGATAGAGAAGTGTGAGGGGATGGGTTCAAGATTGCGACGAGGAAAGCCCCTCCTCCGACTATACCAGCCGAAAAGATGGTGGAGATCGTGAATGCCCTATTCCCAGAAAGGGACGAAATAATATGGAGACCAACGGAGGTGGGAGAAGTTCCCCGTTTTACCGAGGAGGAAATGTCGGAGGCGTGTGGTAGGCTCAAGAGCGGAAAAGCTTCTGGACCGGATGAAATCCCCCCGGAAATAGTAAAGCTGGTGGTGGAAGAACAACCTAGGGTAATCCTATGGGTTATGAACCGCGCCCTGGAAAGGGGAAACTTCCCCGAGAGATGGAAGAAGGCAAGACTGGTGTTGATAAAGAAAGGGGACAAGCCACCACATGAACCATCCTCATATAGGCCGGTATGTCTACTCGATACAATGGGTAAGTTAATGGAATATCTGCTTCGGGGGAGGTTAGAGGTAGACATTGAAGAGAAGGGAGGGTTATTGGAGACCCAGTTCGGTGTTAGGAAAGGTAGATCCACGGTAGGAGCGATAAGACGCATAACCGAGATAGCCGGGGAGGCTATGAGGGCCAAGAAGATCTGTGTGATAGTAACGCTGGATGTTCGGAATGCTTTCAACACGGCGGATTGGGGCGAGATAGTTGAGAAGTTGCGAAAATTAAGAATAGCCCCGTACCTGCTCAGGATAGTAAAGAGCTACCTCGAGAACAGGTGGACAGGGCTGGAGGTTGAGGGCACTACCCAGTGGAGAAAAATGACTTGTGGTGTTCCGCAGGGATCGGTCCTGGGCCCAACCTTGTGAAATATAATGTTCGACGATGCGTTACTCTTACCCCAACCGGAGAACGTTAAGGTGATCGGATATGCCAACGATCTGGCAGTAACAGTCACGGCCAGAACGGTGAGGGAAATCGAGGAGGCGGCGAACACGGCCATTGCAAAAATAGAGAGATGGGTAAGGGGCAAGAAGCTCGAACTTGCCCCTGGAAAAACCGAGCTGGTAATCATAACCAGAAAGAGGAATCTCCCTATCATGAGAATAAGGGTAGGGGAGCTGGAAATTGGCCCGAGTCAGGCGATAAAGTACCTGGGCATATGGCTTGATTCGAAATTGACATACGGGGTGCATGTGACGAAATTGGAGGAAAAAGCTGGGCGGGTGGCAACAGCCATAGGCAGGCTAATGCATAACACCAGTGGACCGAAGGCCAGCAAGAGGAGAGTGCTGTGTAGCGTGGTGCACTCCATTCTCCTGTACGCGGCCCTGGTATGGGTAAGTGCGATGGCAGTGGAAAGAACGCAAAGAAGACTGGCCAGGGTACAGCGATGTGCAGCACTGAGAGTCTGCAGTGCCTACAGAACGGTCTCCTACGAGGCAGTGCTGATAGTGGCATTGACCTTCTGGCAAAAGAAAGGTGGGAGAGCCAATGATAGACTCTATCAGAGGTGGCAGGAAAGATGGAATATCTCGAGTAAGGGAAGATGGACGAGGAGACTCATTCCAGATATTAAAAGATGGGTGGAGAGAGGACCCGGGGAGGTTGGATTCTACCTTACTCAGGCCCTAAAAGGACACGGATGTTTTGCAGAGTACGTCTACGACATCGAAAAAATTGAAGACCGAGAATGCATGTACTGCGGGGAGATAGACGACGTGGAGCATACTGTGTTCTGGTGGAGAGAAGAGAGGCTACGAGTCATAAACAGGCTAGGCGGCCCAGTTACACCCGATGACATAGTGCTGAGGATGCTAGAATCAGAGGAAAACTGGCAACTCTTGGAGGACATGATAACATCAGTTATGAAAATCAAGGAAGTAGACGAAAGAAACTTGAACCTCTAATTGTTTCAAGGATGTAGTAATAAGAGGACATCTCTGCGGGGGCAGATTATTTCGAACACCTAACACTAAGATTGACCTGATATTCTGACGGTAAGCGAGAGTGGTTCCAGGATATGAGGAAACACTGAAGACAGGGAGGAGGCTCCGGAGGGGTTTTAGCTGGTTAGAGTCCAGCACTACCCAGCGTGATAGATCCAAGGCGCTGGGTGTCCATGATGGATTTCCCCTTCCCCCCCCCCCCCGCAAAAAAAAAAAAAAAAAAAAGGCCGATTTGTCCCAACAATGATTATACATGTATATATACATTCACATACATTTTACTATAATCGAGGCTGTTGCCCCAACTATTGTTCTCATATATTATAAAATAAACGTATTAAAACGTTTCCGTGTTTTCCTTCCATATTTTATTTTTTCAGGAATAAGTGAGATTAAATTAATTCTTTAAACAAATAAATCAAGTACAAATAAAATTTGTAATTACAGTGAACTCAGTATTAAATAAAGTACAGTCAAATAAAAGGGTACCAAAAGTAAAAGTAACTATTACATGAATGCTTTTTAAAATTAAGGCATATAAATTTAATCCGTAAATAGAAACAAGTAATATCAAACTTTATAAAAAGAATCTGTTTTCAATATTACTATCACAATGTAAATTTGGGTCCTAACTTTCAGGGGCGGCTCAAGGTAAATTTTCCACCCGGACGGGAGCACTTTTTAGCGCCCCTCCCTGAGAGACGTGTTTTGAGACGCTGAAGGCAATTTTAGACACAAAAATTTTTTCTATCATGTCAGTTACCTCTAAAAGAATAGCAAAAAAAAGGCTTTGTCCAAAAAGTTCTGACCTAACTTTTCTGAAGTATTTTGACTTGCTGAAACCCGTTTTGCACAAAAACAAATTAGGCCCAAGTAACACAAAGTCGCATAGACAGACAAATACAAAGGGCCGCTGCAACCCTTTGGGTCTGTAGAAGGACCTTTAGTAAAACATGGGGGTTAAACCCCAGGGTAACAATGTGGTACTATACTGTGATAGTTAGACCAATGATCACGTATGCTTCTGTTGTGTGGTGGCCTACCGTAACCAGGCTATACATTCAACAGAAACTAACACAACTCCAAAGACTCGCCTGTTTGGGAGTCACAGGAGCAATACGCACGACCCCCACAGCAGCTCTGGAGGTCCTTCTGGATCTCGTGCCCCTTCACTTGGTGATTGAGGCCGAGGCTCGGAAAGCGGCCTGCAGGCTGAGGTATGGTGGTCAGTGGAAAACCGGAGGAGAACAATTAGGGCACACGAGGGTCCTTTCCGACGTGATAGGGACTCACTCACTTCTGGAGGCCAGGAGTGATGACATGGTGCCTTCCTTCTCCTTCTCGGAACCATTTGAGGTTGTCATCCCCAAAAGGGAAGACTGGAACCCACTCGAGGACATACTCAGGCCTGCCGATATCGTCTGGTTTACAGACGGATCAAGGTTTGAGGAAAGTGCTGGAGCAGGGATATACGGTGAAAGGCCCAGAGCTGAACTTTCTTATGCTCTGGGCAAATTCGCCACGGTATTCCAGACCGAGATCTTTGCTATTTTGGTCTGCGCACAGGAGAATATCCGAAGGAGATATTCCAACAAGCACATATATATATGTAGCGATAGTCAAGCGGCCCTCAAAGCCCTTGCATCTGTACGGACCAAGTCAATATTGATTCAAAACTGTAAACAGGCACTCTGTGAACTTGGCTCATCCAACTGGGTCAAGCTTCTCTGGGTGTCAGGACACAGCAACATTGAGGGTAACGAACGGGCAGACGCTCTGGCCAGAGAAGGCTCTCAGAGACCTCTACTGGGTCCGGAGCCTGCTCTCGGCTACCCTAGATCAAGTGCCAAGAAGTCAGTAGAGAGCTGGACACGGTCCCAGTTCCGTGACTTCTGGGCCTCACACCCAGGACTCCGGCAAGCAGAGCTCCTAATCTCAGGGCCCTTTATTTATTTATTTATTTATTTATTTGGTAATAAATACTCAACAGGCACAGCCCCATTACAGAGTATTGTGAAACGTACAATAAAAAATATAAATACAACAAATTTAAGTAAAAATGTAGAACGTTAATATCACAAGTTACACAAATTATACATACATATATTATTAACATAAAAATACACATAGTTGCCTACATATCACAGGCGTTACATCACATCTTCTAATATATTTTTTAACCTACTTCGAGTGCAATGAAAAATATCAACAGTATCTTGTATGCTATTATATAGTGAACACAACCGATATAAAGGTGAATTAATTTGACTGTTCGTGCCGAAGAGATCAGAACAAATCCTGCGACTAAGCAGGAAACAGGTCAGAATCGTGGTAAGTCTTTTGACTGGACACGGCTCTTTCAAAAAACACCTGCACACTATAGGGGTGGCCGACAACCCCGACTGCAGGTTCTGCGGGGACGAGGAGGAGACTTCCATCCACGTCCTTACTTCCTGCCCTAGTCTTATGAACTTGAGGCACAAACACTTCGGCATTGGTTTTCCGGTGCTGGAGGAAATAAGGAATGCCCCTATAGGACGGATTTTGGCCTTTGGGTTAGAATCCGGCCTAAATGGGGGATTCCAATAAATTCGTAGCGGCAGCACAATGGGCCACAAGGCCTGAAAAAAAAATTTTTTTGTTCATAATTGGCTTCAGCGCCTCAAAATACTTCAGAAAAGTTAGATGAGAACCTTAGGATAAGACCTTTTTTTTATAGACCTGTGTAATTAATTTGTCTATAATGAGAGAACCAGCGACACAAGTTTACTTAGAGGAAGGTTCCTCTTTATTGTTTTAATATTTCATACAAAAAAAAATGGTCATTTGTTTATTTACAAACAGTAAATTACGTAAGATATGAAATACAATCAGCTGATGTTGGTATAACAATTTTCTGAGTATTCTGAATTTTTTCTGACTGAAAGTACATGTTGCCGGCCTTTGTTTATGCAATATCTTTAATGATTGACTCCGTCTCAGTCAATAATAAGGCGGGAAGCTTGAGGTATGAGTAGTGAGTCATCTCATAGCTAAACAAGAATTTTTGTGTTGCATTTTTGAATTATTTAGGCGGT